>CAMAPF010001025.1:0-570269 GCA_945859915.1 Cuscuta epithymum
CACAAATGTGTAGCGATCCATGGCAGAGGATCGGGGAATGTGATTTTGGGGATAAAGGGCAAAAGTGTAATCTTGAGTCCTATTTAGGAAATTTAAAACTTCAAGTCCTGTTTTGGAATTTTAGCTATGTTTTAGTCCTATTTGGATCAATTTCCATTAATTGAAGCCAAAAACTAACTAAACTATCATATGAATAGCGAAATTATAAAGGAAGGTGATTATAAATGTACCCAAGATTGGAAAAACAGACTAAAAAGATCTCGTTAAAATGGGAAACATATCCTATTAAAAGTTTTTTTTTCCACATAACTCTAAATGTTCATCCTCTTTTCACATAATCCTAAATATTCATCTTTGGCTAGAGAGCAAAGGTTGACATGTAATATTTTTCAAAGTTTGAATACAATGCCCTATCCCCCCCCCCCAATTTGCACATCGGCCTTACAAGCCTTAAATGTTTAACCTATAAAAGCATGTAATAGAAGTGTGAAAATTTACTAAAACATATCATGAATTTTATTTGTAAAAATGCTATACAATACATTTATATTTGTAATGCATAATTTTTTTAATATGTAACACATTGACTCCGCCGAGTTCAAAGTCATTACTCTTGGATTTTTTAATATAGTCCTCACACATCAAAACAAGCCTTTACCGCACATTGTGTCCTCAATCATGCGCCCCAAACCAATACAAATCTAAAACTACTCCCACACAAGCATGCTTTACTGTGGAGTTCTTAATGCCTAAGTGGACGAGCTTCTTAAAAGAAGATGTGATGTACCTTGTTGATATGGGTGGTACTTTTAGGGGCTGTTTATTTATGACTTAAAGAGAAAGATGACTTAATCGTTCAGTCATTAAGTCATGTTTACAGCAGTTTACTTACGACTTAATTGAAAACACAACTTATTCATTATGTAAAAAACTTAATTATTAAGCTGTGAAAAATCACTCCATCCCATTGAAACAATATTATTCATTGTCAATATAACTTAATAATAATATTAAATTGGTTAATTTACTTCATCCAGATGGTTTATTCAGCATACAAAATAATTAGCTTCATATACAAACATAACTTAATCCAAACAGACGTCTGAATCCAAACAAAAGTTAATAGGAAAAAGTAAACGACCCCTTACTCTTGTTGAGATCTTCCCGGAGTTACAGTATATCATGAACTTCTTTTTATCATTTTCACACACATGCGCATGCACGTGGACACATGCATACATAGTGTGTTTAATATAGATATATATATACATATATATATACATATATATATATATAGAGGTATATGAGGACTGCTCAGGTCCCTCCGGAGGGACGGGAGGGACCGTCCGAGCTTTACTGTTTAGGGCGGTTCCCGGTGGAATTTTTTGATGAAATTTTTTGAGTATGTTCCTCATCAAGTCTAGTTTCCTCCATACCAAATTTCAGCTCAAAATTCGACCGGGAAGACAGTCAAATAAATTCTTGAAGCTTACTGCACATTCTGCGCATATATAAAGTGCCAGTAAGTTTCAAGAATTTATTTGACTGCCTTCCCGGTCGAATTTTGAGCTGAAATTTGGCATGGACAAACTAGACTTGATGAGGAACATGCTCAAAAAATTTCATCAAAAAATTCCACCGGGAACCGCCCCAAACAGTAAAATTCGTACGGTCCCTCCTGTCCCTCCGGAGGGACCTGATCTTTTCTGTATATATATATATATATATATAACATATATATATACATACATATATGTATATACATATATACATATATATATATACATATATACATATATATAATACATATATATAATATATATATATATATATATATATATTTACATATATATATATATATAGAGTTAGGTTCAAATGAGAACAAGCCTTAACGTGAGAAGTGAGAACAATCACAACCATCGATTTAGAGGATTTGATCTGCGCTCAACTTAAATTATGTGAAGGTTATTTACGTATTTTATTCCTAAGCAGTTTTGGTAACCGACTAAAGGCAGTTAATGCATTTATCCATAATTGACTTTTCAATTATTGAAACATTAAATTCCATATAATATGAAACATCGTTGAAGAAGTTTTCACATTTTCTAAAAGCAAATAACATACTCACGGAATTAACTTTTCCTTTTATAAAACTTTTTGCATGTTTTTTGGAAATATCATTCCTTTTTATTCAATTTGTCTTTTGGTCACGTTCTTCTCCATTAAATTGTAATTTTTTTTTCTATTCATTTATTTTGCATCAAATAGTAATTGTAGTGTGTTATATCCTAGCTAATAGTAAGATGGTCAGTTCATGTGTTCTAAATTTTGGGTTGTTGTTTGTAAAATACAGATTCTTGTGCGATAAATACTTATTGTGATTATGTATATATGTATTATATGTTATTTACTGGTTCTTGGGTTTGTATTCGTATTGTGCATCAGATATTGATTCTTGTGTGTTATATATTAGTTTAAGTTGTGTGAAATCCTTATGCGTTAGATATTAATTAGTTTTTGTTGTGTGTCAAATTTTTTGTGTATGTTTCTCATCAAGTCTAGTTCATCCATACCAAATTCAACAAAATATTCAACCGGGAAGGTCGTCAAATGATTTTTGCAAGTTAACTGCTCTAAGCATGTCCCTGTTATTCTTACGGCCTGTTTGGATTGAGTGTTGAGGAGTGTTAGTAATGGAAGTGTTAGTAAGTGTTGATGCTAACACTTGTTTGGGAGAAAAATCCAGAGGTGTCAAGAAGTGTTAGTAATGGTTAGGAAGTGTTAATAATAACCTTCCAAACACCTCAATTGTCCATTTTTTTAACACCCCGATTTGGAGTGTTTTGAGGTGTTGAACAATTATTACGTACCCTTCTCATTTACCCCGAAAAACATAAAATGCTTCGACATTTCACTTCGAATGTCTTTCCCACGGGTCTGATGGTTTGTTTTTTCATCTCTTCTCTTTACTCGTTTCTTTTGCCTCAAGGTAAAATTATTAACACTTCCATTATTAACACTTCATTCATTTGACTCTCCCAAACAAGGTAAAATTATGTCTAACACTTACACTTCCCTTCCCTTTGGAACTCTTACTAACACTTACTAACACTTCCATTACTAACACTTCCAAACACTCCATCCAAACAGGCCCTTAGGGTCATAATCCTCCACCCTTTTGCTTGGGACCAGTGTTTCTAATGGTGCTCGAGCTTCGAATCCATAAGTTAAGGCGAAAGGAGTTTCACCAGTAGCCTTCCTTGGGGTAGTATGGTACGCCCAAAGTATGTAGTTGAGTTCATTCACCCAAGTTGTTCCCATTGACTCCAACTTTCTTTTGAGGCCGTTGACAATAGTTCTGTTGACATTTTCCACTTGTCCATTGCATTGGGGTAAGCAATAGAAGCCCTGCTAGCCTCAACTCCCCATTGTTCGCAAAAGTCCTTGAATGGATCAGAGTCAAACTTCTTCCCATTGTCAGTGATAATTTGCATGGGAACACCAAATCGACAAAATATATTTCTCCAGACAAACCTCTTGCATTGTTCCGCAGTGATGGTGGTCATTGGTTCAGCCTCAATCCACTTTGTGAAGTAATCAATCGCCATTATTACGAACTTCCGTCCTCCTGAGCCTGGCGGGAAAGGCCCAACAAGGTCTATTCCCCACCTGGAGAAGGGAATTGCAGTGCTGATGGGATGATATAGTGTGGCAGGTCTGCCGGGGTTTGTTTGAAACTTCTGGCAGACCTCACACCTTCGTGCAAAGTCCACGCAATCCCTTATCATTGTAGGCCAGAAATATCCTTGCAAAAGAGCTTTCCTACTTAGGGTAAACGCACCTTGATGGGATGAACAGGTCCCTCGTGTAACTCCTTGATCACTCGCTGAGCCAGTTCTGGCCCCAGACATTTGAGTAGCACGCCATTGTAGCTTCTTTTTTAAAGTTTTCCATTTTCAATGACGTAGTTTGGAGCCCATCTCTTGATCAACTTTGCCTTCTCCTCGTCTGAAGGCAGTGTTCCGGCTTCCTTGTATTCCATCAATTCTTCAACCCAGGATTTTTGCCTTGGTTCGACAGGCAAGACCTCCAGGTCTTTTATGACCTTGATGCTGGGTTTATCCAGCTCTTGTATCTGGGCTATGCGCATAAGGTGCTCAGGCGCATCTTTGGTCAGCTTTGACAGAATGTCTGCCTCGTTGTTTTGGGCTCGGGGAACACATATCAGATCTGACTCCTCAAACTGTTTGATAAGTTCCAGAGCTACGTCCTTGTATTTCTGCATTCTTTCTTCTTTGGCTTCGTATTCCCCTCTGAGCTGTTTGATAACCAACTTAGTGTCATTTTTAATCCTCAGTTTTTGTGCTTTGAAGTGGATCGCTATCCTGAGGCCGGATAGCAGGGCCTCGTACTCATCTTCATTATTGGATAGGTTAAACTTGTATCTGAGGACGTGATAAGTTTTGAAACCTTCATGGGTGATGAGGACCACCCCTCCTTCGCAACCTTTGGATCCTGATGATGATCCATCAGTCATCAGGGTCCACCAATCCTCTTCTTTGTGTCTCTTTTCTTCAGCCAAGTCCCGGGCAGTACATTCAACCAAGAAGTCTGCCAAGGCCTGGCCTTTGATTGATGATCTAGGTTGGAAACTTACTTGATACTGACTGATCAGCAAGGACCACTTCACAATTCTAGCGGTTTTAGTTGTCCTGAACAATGTGCCAACTCCCAGGCCCGAGAGCACTTTGATTGGATGAGCCTGGAAGTAATGCGCCAGTTTCTTGGCCGCTGTGTAAACTGCAAGAGCGATCTTTTCCAAGGCCGGATACCTGAGCTCAGCTCCATGAAGGACTTTGCTGATGTAATAGACCGGCTTTTGCACTGTTCCTTCCTCGCGTACCAAAACAGAGTTGATTGCGCTTTTGGTTACTCCCAAATAGAGAGTGAGGGTCTCACCGGCTTCAGGTTTGCTGAGCAGTAGATCTGATTGTAAATACTTTTTGAGGCAGACAATAATAATTGTACTATTAAGCTATTTAATTTTCACATAGAGCTTATTTTTATACCTTTTCACTTATTTTTATTTTACTTGCAATTTGTCATACGATCCAAATTTTAATTTTCTTACCACTACTAAAACATATATAATAAAAGCTAAACATATAATTTATATTGTCTTCTTTTATTTCACAAAATTACACATTATGTACAATCATAAAATATAATTTTATATAAATTACTATTCAATTCTAGATATACCCGGTGCATCGCATGGGTACTTGGTTTGGTTTGTATAAAATTTTAAAGAACCCGTAACGGGCTCACTACGGAGCACGCGATCCACACTCGTCAAAAAAATACGGAGTTCTACGTGCTACTCAGTACTCATAGTACTCAATCGGATAAAAATTAAAAAAGAAACGAGTTCCGTCACTTCCGTGACCTCAAAATTCAGAAACCATCCCAAGCTAAATATAGCAATTAGCAAATGCAGATGACACGTATTGCCACATTAATTTTCTAAATTATACGTATCCGAGGCTTTTTTGGATGGAATTTAAACTTAAATGAATTGCTTAATACTGCCCTAATGAAAAGTAAAATATTAAAAGTGCAATTTCATCACATCCCGTTTTCGATCGGTTTGGGATGTTTTCTTTTGGACTGAAATTTGCTGGTCTGGTCTGGTCTGGTCTGTTTAAGTCTGGTCTGGTCTGGTCTGTTTAAGTCTGGTCTGGTCTGGTCTGAACTGGTCTGGTCTGGTCTGGTAAACGTCTGGTCTCTGTGTATTTTATAACTACGGAAGTCTGGTCTAGTCTGGTCTGGTCTGTTTAAGTCTGGTCTGGTCTGGTCTGGTCTGTTTAAGTCTGGTCTGGTCTGGTCTGGTCTGTTTAAGTCTGGTCTGGTCTGGTCTGGTCTGTTTAAGTCTGGTCTGGTCTGGTCTGGGACTGAAAACAGTCCAAAAGAAAACATCCTGGGACTTGTACAAAAAATATCGATTCGGTGTCATTACGGGTCGGTCCATACGGTTCGGTACAATGCTTTTCAATTTTTTTATCCACCCTAAATTAGTTACTTTAATTGGATTTTCATTTTTGTAGTACTTTTCATTCTACTTTCCTTTGCGTAAACATCAATCTTCAGTTTTTTATTGTTTTGTTTCTCACCTAATTTAAAGTTGACAAAGTGTAATAGAATGAAAATAATATCTTTTCAGTTATTATATATGTTAATTGTAAAACTTAGGGGTGACCGGTGGGCGTAGCTCAACTGGTATACAAGAGGTGTCACAAGAGGTAAGTATCGGGTTCGAATTTGGTAACTGTAATGAGAGATTATTATGTAAAATGCATAAAGCCTCTGCAAATACCTGTGTCAGAGCCTCACTCGCTATCTGTCAGCTTGTGATTAAAGTTCAAATTGGATCATCCATTTAACTAACCGATCGGTGTTGAAGGGCTCTCAGTGATGGGTGTTGTTGAGGTTTTGTCCCGTAGATCCGGAAGCCCAACATAAACTTCGGATATTAAGGACGATGGATTCGGTATAAAAGTGAATAAATATATAAAAGTGTATGAACTAGCTATTTTTACGTGGAAACCCGGAAAGGGAGAAAACCACGGGACTTTTTAGGCTAACGTCCAAGCCCGCTCTTTCTCATTAATATCCTCCCATCACTCATTTACATAGTATAAAGGTAGAGCTCCATTAATGGAGGTATGAACTAATCTATCAAGAAGGAAAAATAAGCAGGGAGGGAGGAGAGAGCTCCAAAAAGAGAGATCCTTTAATCAGGAGGCTTGGCCTCCTATTTATAGAAGGGGGAGGGGAAACCCTCTAGTCTAACGGGCCGAAAAGGCCCTAATGGGCCGAAACGGGCCTAAATGGGCCGGCGAACCCAAATGGGCCTCGCCAATTGGGTTCCGTATCGGGGTGAGGCTTTGGGCCTCTGAACAGTAGTGGGCCGGGGTAATATACCCAACACAAGTCCCCCAGTTTCTTGAGTAGTGAGCCTGTGAATCTGCTCGAGAAAGTATACTCTTGCTCACGTCCTTCCCTGCCTTCCCTAAATCAGAGTCTTGGAATAATCTTGGACGCAAGGCATGCATAAGCCATAAGTGAGGTGCAATCCCGCACTAGGCACGTCGGCGCTAAAGAGCCAGCCGCTCGTGCTGCATAAGACGGCGGTCCCGACCTGAATGGCATGGGTGGACCTGACCGAGAAGAAGGCACGACGGCGCTGTAGAGCCAGCCGTTCATGCTGCATAAAAACGGCGGTTGTCATCCTAGATTAAGGATGGACGAGCCCAACCAAGAGCCAGGCATGACGGTGCTGCGGAGCCCGTTCATGCTGCATATAAGCGCCGGTCGCCATCCTAGATCAAGGATGGACGAGCTCGACGGAGAGTCCGACACGACGGTGCTTTGGAGCCCGTTCGTGCTGCATAAAAGCGGCGGTCGTCATCCCAGATTAAGGATGGACGAGCCAAACCGAGAGCCAGGCACGACGGTGCTGTGGAGCCCGTTCGTGCTGTATAAAAGCGGCGGTCGTCATCCCAGATTAAGGATGGACGAACCCGCCAAAAAGCCAGGCACGACGGTGCTGTGGAGCCCGTACGTGCTGCATAAGAGCGACGGTCGCCATCCCAGAGCAAGGATGGACGAGCCAATCCGAGAGCAAGGCACGACAGTTTGTTTTTCATTTGCCACAGGTCAGCACCAAAATTGAGGTGCAAGCCGTTCGGTTAATTTCTGTCGGTTGTTCTTTGTTTCCTGAACGCGCAAGTCATCAATGTTTAACGCTTGCTGCGCCCCCGAGCACCATGTTTCAGATGCATGTCGTCCGGTCTATTACCGTCGACTGGTTGTTCCCTGAACGCGCAAGACATAATGTTTAATGCTTGCTGCGCCCCTGAGCACCATGTTTCAGATGCATGTCGTCCGGTTTATTACCGTCGACTGGTTGTTCCCTGAACGCGCAAGTCATCAATGTTTAACGCTTGCTGCGCCCCCGAGCACCATGTTTCAGATGCATGCCGTCCGGTTTATTACCGTCGACTGGTTGTTCCCTGAACGCGCAAGTCATCAATGTTTAACGCTTGTTGCGCCCCCGAGCACCATGTTTCAGATGCATGCCGTCCGGTTTATTACCGTCGACTGGTTGTTCCCTGAACGCGCAAGTCATCAATGTTTAACGCTTGCTGCGCCCCCGAGCACCATGTTTCAGATGCATGCCGTCCGGTTTATTACCGTCGACTGGTTGTTCCCTGAACGCGCAAGTCATCAATGTTTAATGCTTGCTGCGCCCCCGAGCACCATGTTTCAGATGCATGCCGTCCGGTTTATTACCGTCGACTGGTTGTTCCCTGAACGCGCAAGTCATCAATGTTTAACGCTTGCTGCGCCCCCGAGCACCATGTTTCAGATGCATGCCGTCCAGTTTATTACCGTCGACTGGTTGTTCCCTGAACGCGCAAGTCATCAATGTTTAATGCTTGCTGCGCCCCCGAGCACCATGTTTCAGATGCATGCCGTCCGGTTTATTACCGTCGACTGGTTGTTCCCTGAACGCGCAAGTCATCAATGTTTAATGCTTGCTGCGCCCCCGAGCACCATGTTTCAGATGCATGCCGTCCGGTTTATTACCGTCGACTGGTTGTTCCCTGAACGCGCAAGTCATCAATGTTTAATGCTTGCTGCGCCCCCGAGCACCATGTTTCAGATGCATGTCGTCCGGTTTATTACCGTCGACTGGTTGTTCTTTGTTTCCAGTCATGAACGTCTATGCGCTTCATGCCGTCCGTTTTTTTTTTTTTTTTTGTGCTGAGATGATGGCTCCCCATGGATCGAGACAAGTGGTATCTATCGATCGAGGTGAGACTTTATGGAATGTGAAGATGCCTCCCAAGCGAATAATGTCGTGCCGTGGGGCTGATCATGATATATTGATATGAAGACATGAATAAATCCAAGGGTCTTGCGAGCGCCCTCTGCTCAAGGACAGCGGCAGCAACTGCGGCAGCGGTCCACAAAATGTAGCCATGCTGAAAGTCAAGCAATGGTCCTCATCCGTGCAGTGCGGGGACGAGGCCGCTTTTCAAAGATGATAAACACGTAGTGCCGACAGGCTGATCGTGATATGATGATATCGGCAATGAGAAGCCAACCTAAAAATCAAGCAACGGTCCTTATCCGCGCAGTGCGGGGACAAGGCCGGTCTTCAAATGTGATAATGGCACCGTACCAGAGGGTCGGTGGCCATGTAATGAGGTCGCCACTGGAGGCCGATCGGAAAGGAACAAACAACGGTCCTTATCTGCGCAGTGCGGGGACAAGGCCGGTCTTCAAATATGATAATGGCACCGTACCAGAGGGTCGGTGGGCATGTAATGAGGTCGCCACCGGGGGCTGATCGGAAAGGAACAAGCAACGGTCCTTATCTGCGCAGTGCGGGGACAAGGCCGGTCTTCAAATATGATAATGGCACCGTACCAGAGGGTCGGTGGCCATGTAATGAGGTCGCCACCGGGGGCTGATCGGAAAGGAACAAGCAACGGTCCTTATCTGCGCAGTGCGGGGACAAGGCCGGTCTTCAAATATGATAATGGCACCGTACCAGAGGTCGGTGGCCATGTAATGAGGTCGCCACTGGAGGCTGATCGGAAAGGAACAAGCAACGGTCCTTATCTGCGCAGTGCGGGGACAAGGCCGGTCTTCAAATATGATAATGGCACCGTACCAGGGGGTCGGTGGCCATGTAAAGATGTCAGCGCTGGGGGCCGATCAGAAATAAATAATCAACAGTTCTCATCCGCGAGGAGCGGAGATGAGGCCGGTCTTCCAAATGATCACCATGCCGAGCCAGGAGAGTCGGTCGTGGTGAGAGAAAATTCGGCGCTGGGAGGCCGATCTGTAAATCCGAGGGGCTTACAGGCGCCCTCAGCCCATAATGTTGCTCTAGGTGCCGAACGGCGGAGGCCGAATTGCCAGTCAGGTAGCGTAATCTGAAAGTTTGTGTATCGTACAGTCCATAGGACTTCCCTTCATGTGTTGTGACATCTATACATTTGTAGTCCCTTCTTTTCTCAATCGTCCATGATTCCTTCAACACACTAGTAGCCTCACTCTTTTTTTTTTTTTTTTTTTATTATATATTTTTTTTCCCTTTCCTTTCTTTTTTTTTCTTTCCTTTTTTTTTTCCTTTCCCTTTTTTTTTCTCTTTCCTTTCCTTTTTTTTTTTTTGCGTTTCCTGATCTTCCCGTCCGGTCTGACCAACCGGCTCTGAGTGTAAATATTCCTTCTTTTCGTTCCCATTCATCAACGTCTCTGCGCTTCATGCCGAACGTCATGAACATCCCTATGCTCCATAATCTCCCCGTTCGAGAACTTCGAACGGCCCTGAATAAATGTGATTCCTTTCTTGTTGCCGGGCATGAACGTCTACGCGCTTCATGCCGAATTGTCATGAACATCTATGTGCATCATGACATCCCGTTCGAGAATATCTCAAGAATCTCACTGCACAGTAAGCATGGTAATACGGCCGAACGACCCGAACAACATATACAAGTATATACACACATGTGTAACATTTCTTTTTTATTATTAATTTTTCATCCATGACTATCGGCCGAAGCGGTAATGATAACCCTTGGCCTAGATTCATTTCTTGATCTGTTAGACTCCACGACTCGAACCACCTAGTGTTTTGTCGGGTATTCAAGTACGTATTTCGCCCCGTACTGGGTACAGTTGCTGTTCGGGCACTCAATGCCGAACGAGACCATGAGTAGTCTCCAAGTCAAAATACGTCATCGGGCAATGCCCTTGCGAGACGCTTTAGCTACTTTAGGCCGATCGGGGGTGGACCGATATGCCCAGTAAAACCAATCATTTAATTAAAATGACGGTGAGGTTTTATTAGAGCCGAACTCATTGCTAGAGCACGACCTTATTCCGTTCGGGGTGTTTTTCACCCTTAACACCGGTTATTTAACTAAAAATGATGGCGAGTTCATTACTAGAGCTTCACTCGGCCCTATTCTGTCCGGGAACTTTAATCCCTAATTCCTGTCATTAAAAGTTAAAATAACGGCGAATATCTATCATTGGAGCTTTCCTCGATGATATTTAACTCGGGATATTCTAATCCCTACTAAACAAATCATGGCGATGTGTAACTAATATTAATATTACTACATCACTACATTTAATATTTTTCATGGATGTACCGCCAATGCCGAATGGGCCCATGAGTTATTTTCAATGTAAAATACGTCATCGAGGACACTTCAGCCAATTAATTTGGCCCGGTCGGGGGCGAGCTGATACGCTCAATCAAACCAAGCATTTAATTAAGACGTTGGTGATCTTATATATAGAGCCCCGTTCGGTATTATATTATTCGGGATATTTCAATCCCTATTATTGCCATGTAGTAGCACTTGATGTACTAACACCGGTCATTTATACCGAAAATGACGGTGAACTTATTATTCGAGCCTCACCCCGACACTATTTTAATTGGGACAATTTTAAGCCCCGAATAATAATAGTGATGCAAGTAACAATAGCAATGCAATTTATCTGAAATGGAATCACCAAGTGATAGAAATGATGGTACTTAGCTGAATCAGGCTGAATTTCAGGTGTCAGGCCAATAAATTGACCCGATAATGAATAAAATAACCTCCATCGCACCAGAGGGCCCTTCTGGCTAGTTGAAAATCGTTTGGACAGATATTGGGCCCATCAAATACTTCATTGGGGGCAGACATGATCCAGCCCACCGTAAGGTTACAATATCTGGTCGTTCGAGCTTTCCTCACTCTACCAGATTTTAGGAACCACGAAAAACTCATCGTTCTCAAAAGATGAGGTCCGGACTCGGAACGGGAAGGTGCCGAACGGCGTAGTGCCAGAAAACGAGCTGGGCGACGATCGGTCCGGTTGATGGTTTCAGCTGAACGTGAGACCGGCAGGAGGTCTCGACCGGCAGGAGGTCAGAGGTCTCGATTGAGCAGTAATAGTGCAGGTAGGCATAAGGGCTAACTGAGCGAGAAAATCACCGCACGGCTGAGGGCTTACCTGTTCGGGTTCTAGTATTTTTCTGAAGACATCCCGTTCGGTAAAAGCTGTCAGATGGTCGTTCAAGATCAAGACCAAGCTTCTGATCAGGAAATACCGTTCCGGGGAGAAATGATGCTACTTCCTAACATCCTGCCATCTTTGATAATAGAAGCCACTGGCCGGATATAAATTTTCTCTTTGGTGGCCGTTCGGTAACCTTCCCCACAGCGGATGTTCTCTTCTGAGTAATTGTGGGAATGGATAGATAAGGGGACAGCTGTTATGGGCTGGTTATGCCCCTTCCCGGGTAGGTCCGACCTCCGTTCTCAATTTTGAGCGATGAAACGGTCTCTGTGAACCTTCATTATTCACCATGCCCCCTTGTTCTGTCCCCCTCGTGATTTCCCGTTCGGCAAAAGATATTGCTGTGGAAAAGTCAAATAATACCACATACCTGAGGTCCTTTTGTTCGGGTAATCCAGATACATCGGTTCTACAGGAGGTAGTGAACCGGTGGCCTCTTGTGTTGTCAGTGGAATGCATAAATTTAGCTTTGGGCGTTCGGGACTCCCGTTCGGGAGGCGGCGTTGGTTTAGTTGATAAGAACGAATTTGGAATATCACCCACTTGTGTTGTCAGATGACAATAATTCTCTTTGGCCCACTCATCATTTCTTTCAATCATTAGTAACTTTGCATAACAATAATTCTCCTTGGCCTCCTGCTTCACCCTTAACACTTACTTCAAGATATGGGATAGATAAACCAACTATGGTCAAGCTGCTGGAGTCGTTTGACTGGAGCACAGCCTGCCTTCTGCGCGGAACTTTGGACTCTCCGGTTGTTTGTCCTTCATGAACCCTGGAACGCTGTTGCTTGTCTCCCTTGTTGTCGAATCTCTTCTTTTATTTTTTTTTTGGTTGGAAATCAGTTCTTCACATCACCTTTTAGTAGAACAGCAAGTACACGTGAATCTTTTTGAACTTTTCCCACAGACGGCGCCAATGTTGAGGTTTTGTCCCGTAGATCCGGAAGCCCAACATAAACTTCGGATATTAAGGACGATGGATTCGGTATAAAAGTGAATAAATATATAAAAGTGTATGAACTAGCTATTTTTACGTGGAAACCCGGAAAGGGAGAAAACCACGGGACTTTTTAGGCTAACGTCCAAGCCCGCTCTTTCTCATTAATATCCTCCCATCACTCATTTACATAGTATAAAGGTAGAGCTCCATTAATGGAGGTATGAACTAATCTATCAAGAAGGAAAAATAAGCAGGGAGGGAGGAGAGAGCTCCAAAAAGAGAGATCCTTTAATCAGGAGGCTTGGCCTCCTATTTATAGAAGGGGGAGGGGAAACCCTCTAGTCTAACGGGCCGAAAAGGCCCTAATGGGCCGAAACGGGCCTAAATGGGCCGGCGAACCCAAATGGGCCTCGCCAATTGGGTTCCGTATCGGGGTGAGGCTTTGGGCCTCTGAACAGTAGTGGGCCGGGGTAATATACCCAACAGGTGTCATCTTTTTTT
The DNA here is from genome assembly GCA_945859915.1 of Cuscuta epithymum. Lineage (NCBI taxonomy): Eukaryota > Viridiplantae > Streptophyta > Magnoliopsida > Solanales > Convolvulaceae > Cuscuta > Cuscuta epithymum. The sequence continues at coordinate 13,601 of CAMAPF010001025.1, forward strand.
TTTTTTTGTAAAATTTACGAGTGTGCAAAAAATCGAAAAGACATGATACCAACCCAAACAAACCGGAGCTTAATATTATTGAATCTATATTTTTTCATACCAACATCAAATTAATCGAAAACGGGATAGGACAAATTTGTACTTTAAATATACTCCGTATTACATTTCATTAAGCTTGGAAATTTTTATTCCCTCCATTTAGTTTTAAATATTAACTACATGATGAACCCGTGCGTTGCACCGGAAAAACTCATATTACTTAAAAAAAGATGGAATGAATATTTTATACTACCTCCGGCCCGAGTAAAGGTTCCCATTACATTTACGATGTTTGACACATCATAAAGTAAAGAGTATCTCCCATGCTACAATGTGCACGACGCACATGTGACATGAGAGATAGCCACATAAATATTAGAAAATAAATCATTTCTCTCTTTATTTGAATGACTTTATACAATTTGGTAAGTTTCTCTCTGCAATGTCAAGAACACCGTCTAGATTTTGACATTGTGATTGACATTGCAAAGAAAAACATACCAAAATTATATAAAATCATTCAAATAAGGAGAAAGATAATTTATTTGCTAATATTTATGTGACTATCTCTCATGACATATATGCACTGTACATATTGTAGCATTGGATATGATCTAAGTCACATTTGTTAATAATAAAACTATTTTAGTAAATAAAATTTACATATTCAAAATCTATATTAATTTTTTTGTAAAGTCACAAAAACCTAAAATTTGATAAAAGATGGATATATGACTTAAAAAATTAAGAATAATATACGATACATTTACTTTAGCTTAGGATGGTTTTGAATATTGAGATCCCACCTCTCAAAAAAATTGAGACCTTGCGGAGCGTATTTAATTTAATTGTTATTTTTTATCCTATTTTCCTGCGGTGTATAATAGCTGCGTGCTCTCTAATGAACCCGTTACGGGCTCGTTAAAATTTTCGTAAATTGAATTGATATAAGTCTCCTTTTTTACTCTAACCAGAGCTTAGGGGTGGAGGTAGGGTTGTATATGAACCGAATCGAGTCGAATAGTGAGATTTTGTATTTGTATTTGTTTAATTTTTTCGAATACGAATCCGAATTCAAATATGAAACGAATATTAATTTCGATTTGTATTTGTATTTGTTTAACAATACGAATATTTAACGAATCATATACGAATATCGAATCGATTTGAGCATAAGTTAAATATTAGTCAAATATCACTTTAAAGCAATTTTCTTATAAAAGCATGCTATGACGTAATATGTGTTTTTAAAATTTAATTTTTAAAAAGTACATTTTTCTTTGAAATTTAATGGATCGATACATTTATAAATTTATATTTATTAATCATAAAATTGATTGACTTTAGTATATTGTGCACAACCTATAAATGTATCGATCTATTATACGATAAACATTAACACACACATATTAGAAATTATACTTATAATGTGTGAAACAAGTTGATAATCGTATATTTCGTATATCGTAGTCAAACGCCTCTAATTTTATGCTTTGAATCGAATACATAATTATTTGTATTCGTACTTGAACCAAAAATCTGATTTGTACTCGTATTTATATTCTATATTTTCAAATTTAAATCATATTTTTTGAATCCAAACCACGAATGAAAATAAAATTATTTGCCTTATTTACAATCCTTACTCCGTATGATACTTCTGATTTATTACAAATGCGCTTGAAATTTGTATACATAAATGTATATATGGACTACCCTTTGAGTGTATAGCTATCTTTTAAAAGTTATTATAGTGTTATTACTATTATTATTAATATTATTATAATAATAATATCACTATCATTAATCGAATATATTTGATTAATATTCGAATCGAATACACTGATATTCTTATTTGTACTCCATTTGATAACAATTCGAATCAAATTTAGTATTCTTATTTGTATTTGTATTTGAATTTTTCGAATTCGAATAGTGTGATACGAATTCGAATCGCGAATCGAGCAAAAATTATTTAATTCGTTTACAACCCTAGGTGGAGGGAAGCCTTTGAGGCCCAGTATAAATTGGACCAGAGTACGGTTGGCCACTCAAAACATATCCGGCCCAACCCAAATTTCTCAACCCAACACCCTCCTTCTTCGCTTGTTCTTCCTGAACTTCGCAAGGTAGCAGATCGGCAGACCCGGCAGACCTGTAACCGCGCCTCCCAGTCGCCCGCTTTCCATATGTCCGCCTCCGCCTGCGTCTGCCTGGCTGAAAGCGTCGTGTCGTGCTTCCCGATGCCAGCGTCTGCCCTCCTACTCGCTCCTTCTTCCGGACGCCCACTCCGGCCACTTGCCTGATCGGGTGATCCACTGACAGTCGGCGTTCTCTCTCTCAGACTCCCACTTCTCATGTCTGCCAGCCGTAGCCCATACGTAAGTTCTGTAACTTTTTTATTTTAATTTACTTAAAATAATATTTTTAGTTTCTAATACATTCATCACACTCATTTAATATTTGAATGTTTTGTTTTATTTATATGATTTTATAAAACGTGAATTTGTTGCATGAATTTTCATTTTTTAAATAGGTGAATTAATTGTGTGATTTCATCTCTGAAACTGAAAATTAGGGAGTGTAATTTTCTTAAAATATTATTAATCTGAATTATGTGATTGAAAGTAATATGTTGATTATTTCATTAATTTTGTCAAAGGTGTGGCAAAAACAACATTGCATTATTTTTTTAAGCCAACTACAAGTACATACGACAGACAAGAGTTAAATTACTTGGCTCCAAATATTTTTTCCGTTAAGGAATTTGTTTCTGTTGCAATGTAAATTGAGCGTGATCTGGGAAAATGGAAAAAATTAAGAAGCTGTTCTCTTCACCTGATCTGAATGTTTCTGAATTTTTTAAGTTCTGATCTGATCTGAATTTTTCTAATCTGATCTGAATCTTTCTGATCTGATCTGAATGTTTCTGATCTGATCTGAATCCTTCTGATCTGATCTCAATCTTTCTGATCTGATCTGATTTGAATATTTCTATAATTATAATTATAATTATAATTATAATTATTATAAATATAATTTTAATTACAAATATAATTTAAATAAAATTATAAATATAATCACAAATAGAAAAAGTATAATAATTAAACTTAAATTCAAAAATATTATAATTATACCTATTACACTAATTATAACTATAGATATAATTATAATTGTAATTATATTTTTAGTTATATAATCATAATTACTTATATAATTATAATTGTAAGTATAATTATTATATTTATTTCTATAATTATAATAATAAATATAAGTAATGATTATAATTGTTTCTATAATTATTATTACTCCGCATGATAATAATAATTACAACAACAACAACAACAATAATAGTAATATTAATAATAATAATTATAATTATAACTATAATTATAATTATAACTATAATAAAAGTGATAAATCATGTTTGAACTTTTCTGATCTGAATGTTTTTGATCTGATTTGAATGTTTCTGATCTGGTCTGATCTGATTTGAATTTTTCTGATCTGATCTGAATAAAATAAGAATAAGCAATAAGTAATAAGAATAAGACGAAGAGAACAGCTTCTAAGTCATTGACCGTAAGGGAAAAGTGATGAAATATGGCAATCTGATTTGATGCTTGGACAGAAACTCAACCTGAAATTAAGTCAATAGAAACTCATCTCTTACTCCCTCCGTAACAAAAAAATCTTCCCACTTTCCCTTTTCGTCTGTAACAAAAAAATCTTCCCATTTCTTAATCTTCCCATCATACCCTCAATAATTTTGAAAATAATACACTGTTACAACCACTTTTTTTGGATTTATCCTACATTCAATCACATTATTCTACTATCTTCCTATCATACCCTCAATAATTCATATCCTCTTTCACTATTCTTAATCTACCTGCTTTTGAAATGGGAAGATTTTTAAGTTACGCCGTATTCCATGATTCCATCCACTTATTCTTGAATTCAATTGGTTGGAATACTCTCCAACAACACACAACACACATTGTTTGTCGTGTTTTCTTTTTAGCAATGTGCATTCTTCTTGTGTTTTAGTTTTGGATTTGATAATTGTAAAGAATGCGTTTTTCTTATGCATCTTGATTCATCATCTTTACCACCTCATCTTGTGGCTTCTTGAATGTACTGCTTAAAAATATTTTTATGAATTCTAATGGATTTTTCATTATGTTTGAACTGTATACTAATTACATTTTTTACACATTGTTTTTAGTTCATAACTGCATTACCTGGCTTTCCCGAACTTCTGTACTAGCAACACCCCTGGATACCCTGCTCTTCTTAAGCGATCTTGTCCTTTTTATGCTCTCCAATTGAGTGAGATTGGCCAATTGCCTTTACCGCAAGTGCTCACCGATTGGTTTCTTCTTCTGAAACTTCATCAACCCAATCATGGCCGCCAATTTCTGGACCTCTTCTCACTAGTGCGATTTGTTCATATCTCTTTTCATATGTAACATTTCATTTCTATTATCTTTTTCTTAAATAATTTTATTTTGTAAAATTTTCCACTGTTTTCAAATTCCAGCAAGCAGCTTCTGGATTCTGAAGATCTGAATGTCGTTCATCAGCTTGATAGGGAGAGAGGTCTCACTCTTGAAGATTGCAAGCTCATCAAGATCCATATGTCCAACTGTATCTCTCTCTCTCTGATTTGTGATCCATATATGACTATGCGTTTGGCTTGTTCATCTAGATATCTTCCTTTCTTAGAAGCTTTCTTTTAATTTAATTACTGACATTTCGTCTAATATAGAAACATATACGTATCAATTGTCATTGTAGTGTTTCTAGATTATGTTCAAAGACATACATATAATATCCACTAAAGCCATATGTTTTCTTAATCGAAGTTAATTTTTCTTCTGTTATACTGTTATTTCATACAATGTCTTCTGTTATAAGGTTGTGTAAGAAATTTCCATCGTTTTCATTGGATGTTATGTAATACGCGAAAATATGAATAAATCAAACCTTTTCAAGCATCACAGTTTTCCTTATTTTGTCTTGCTTGTATGATAACCAATGATGCACTAGCATTTTATTTTTAAATTATAAGCATGTATTTGTGAATATGTTTTTCAAACATATGTATATTATATTTTTCATATAACATTGCTAAATAATTAATGATAAATAGTTAAATATAAGCTACATGATCAAAATATATATTTATAACATATTAGTGCATATGTAAATGTAAAACCAATTAAATTTCCTGTAACATATTGTGTTATACAATATCACAAAGATGATGTCCCGTAAAAAAACCACCCATAAACAGACACAATTTTCCACTAAAAACCTTATAAAAATAGATAAATATTAAAACCCAATTTTTTTGAAACACTAATTGGCTAGTAAGGAGGTTTTGTAATTGTTCCTAGTTACCGAAACAGCTGGGAAACGAGAATTTGAAGTTTCTGGCAAACCTCCGATTTTTTCAAACGTGATGTATGGGAAGTTTCTGTGCTTCTTAGCTTGAAATTCTCTTAAGCGTGTGTTTGGATCCTGGTTAGTGCCGCAGAAATGAAATACAATTCAAGGGAAGTATTTTTGTGATATGTGTTTTACATTGGGAAATGCAATAGAAAATTAAATACGATCACTATTTTTTTCTTGTATATAAATTTCTTACTCTACATAAGCAGTACGAATAAATAAGATGAGTATTCAAGATTGTGTTATTTAGTTTAGCACCTTACCTAACATTTATAAATCACCAACATTTTGTTTCTTTTCAAATTTTTTTCCCTAGCATTTTCCAGGTTTTATACGACTCTAAGGGTATATTTGGATCAGGGAAAATGCTAAACAAATGGAAAAATATGTTGTGGAAAGTCAATTCATGATGTTTGGCTTCACCATCGAAGTTCTATGTAAAACAAATTATAATCATCTCTTTTGAAAATAATTAATTATATTTATATTTCATACCCTTTGAATAATAGAATTAAACAAACAAAACGAGTCTGATGAAAGGTAAAAAAATGTGTAGAGCTTGTTTCTTTCATTTACCCCCCTCCCCCAAATTTCTTTCCTTCAATTATCTTCTATGCTTTCTTCAAAATTTCTTTCCCTAGTATTTCCAAACAGACCAGAAATGAAATGGGCCTTTTCTTCATGCTCTTCCCTTTTATCACATGGTAGTTATATGTAATTTGTTTTGTTACATATGAAACAAGTTTGCTCTAAGACTTGCAATGTTAACACATTGTATGCTACTCTCTTCCATATACTCTGACTTCCAGTTTTCCCTATTTCCAGACATTGTAAGATTGGCCCAAAATGTTAAAGTGAGGCAAAGGTTAGTGTGTCCTTTTACTAAATCTGACTGAGTTGAATGTGTTTACACTTCTAATTTCTGCATCTAGTTTTGCTAACTTCTAAATTAATACTCCTTGAGACCTTGACTTTGTCTTACAAAAAGAAAGTCATATTTTAAATGTTTTTGCCCAATAAGAGGTCTTATTTAATCAAACAAAATTAATATTTCATGTACACTAACATTTTTTGCCCAAAGAAGTACAAACAAGTTGAATATGATGCATATAGTTAAACAATTACGGAGTATTTTATTAAATTTGTTTTCATGGCATTTAACAGTTCTACCTTGAACATGCTAAGCCTTTTTTGGATGGAGGGAGTAACATCCCTTCAGCAGAAATATATGTGTCTACCATTATTTGTGACTTGTGAGAGTGCTTTCCCTGGATATGAGCTTGTCTAAGTTTCAACTCAAGGACCAAACACTTTGCTAGTTTTCTTTCCACTTTAGCCAAGTTTTGCCACTCTCACTTGTTGGTTATTAGCAGGGTTGTAGCTACTGCCATTGCATACATGAGACGTGTTTATGTCAGGTAAATTGTGATTAATACCCTGTCTGTAGTGTGTTGAACAATCAATTTTTTTTTTGTTTCTGTTGGTGGTTATATCAAATTGTTCTATTTTAAAAAAATCTATACAGAATAATTTTATGTTGCAAAGGATATTGACTTCGTTTATCTTCAGAATAAATTACATCTTAAAGATTTTAGAGCTACAATCAGCACGCAATTTCTTTTGCTGCTCTCAGAAAAAGTATGACGGAATATGATCCTCGTCTAGTTGCTCCAGCTTGCTTATACTTGGCGTCGAAGGCAGAAGAGACCACAGTGCCAGCTAGGAACGTCGTTTTTATAATCAAGAAAATATGTAAAAATGATAATTGATTATCACACTCAATATACACTTCGTGGTCCCTTTTTGGTCCATATATGATAATAATTCTATTTCACCTTTTCAGATTCGGATGAGAAGTACAGATTTGAAATAAAAGACATTTTAGAAATGGAGATGAAAATTTTGGAAGCCCTCGACTATTACTTGGTTGTGTTCCATCCATACAGTTCGCTAATACAGTAAGGAATACTTTGTAAAGCTTTTGCATATGTTACACAGATCAATGTAACTTAAGAGTAACTAATTATGAACTTTGAGGGGTCAAGTTTATTATCTTGATATATAATATACTTGAGATTTTAGTTTTCATCATTTGTAATGGAGCCCAAAACTCACTATTTTTTGGCTTGGGAATATGATGGAATAAAGCAAAATGACTCACTAAACTGTCTACACTTTTTTGATATGAAGTAGCAGTCAATCCATGTAATTTCGACATGATTTTCACTATGGATCATTCGAAAACAGTCTCTCCCTGCTTTAGTACAGGGGTAAGACTGTGTACATCTGACCCACCCTTACCACACTGTTGGTGGGAGCCTTTGCGGCATTGGGGCAATGATGATAATGATATTTGAGATTTTACCAAACTAGTTAATGACATAAAGCAGAATGGTCCACAAAATTGTCTGCGCTTCTTTGTTATGAAGCAGTTGTTGGTCCATGCAATTTTCGACTCGATTTTCACTATGGGTCATCCGGAAACAGTCCCTCCTTGCTTTAGTGCAGCGGTAAGACTGCGTGCAACCAACCCCCCACCATAGGTGGGAGCCTTTGCGGCACTCGGGTGATGATGATGATGAGTTAAATGACATAATAATATAATGTGTGATCATATAACATTTCAATCACCCTCTATTGTAGAAGAAGCCTCTTGAGTCTTTGACCTTTACCTCCTCTCCCAAAGGCCCCCATCCATACTGATCCCAGGCTACTTGTCATGTGTGTACTGTTAGGTTGCTGCAGGATGCTGGGATGAACGATGCAACTCACCTAACTTGGTACAAAACCTGTTTTTCATCTAGGCTTACTCTATCATATTTGCTGTTTGTGTTGACGCCAAACCACAATAGTAATAAGTCCTAATAACTAATAATAATAATAATATCTTAATCAATGGGGATTTCACATTTTTCAGGGGAATTGTGAATGATACGTATAAGATGGATCTAATTCTTATTCATCCACCCCACTTGATAGCATTGGCATGCATATACATAGCAAGCGTTTTGAAAGACAGAGAAAACAGCACTTCCTGGTTTGAAGAGCTTCGAGCTGACATGAACGTGGTATGCCTTCAAACTAATATTTGTGATCCTCATAATAATTACATGCTTTTAATTTGTTATTAAGGGCCTGTTGGTAAGGGTAACTTGGCTGAAATATATCAAGGGTTTGTCGGTTTGATAACATTCATTGGAGCCAAAATCAGCCATTTTGATAAGGCAGATAATGGCTATCAATAGTGGCGGACCCACTAAAGGTCCCACGGGGATCCCATGGACCTGCAAAAAAATTAACATATATTTGTGTGTATATATATATATAATTAACTAATACGTGTATATATAAAACAAAAACTGGTCTAGAACTCAAAGATTGAATCAAAGGAACGGTAGCACACACGATTCAGAGGCTTTTCTTCTTGAGGAGGTGCACGGATCAATTCCTCAATACGCCCATCATCATACCCCTGCACTAAAATACAGAGAGATTGTTGTTTCTAGATGACCCATGGTGAAAATCGCGTCGAAAATTGCATGGACTGAATGTTGTTTCATAACAAAGAAGCGCAGATAAGTTAGTGAACCATTTTGCTTTATTCCATCATATTCCAAACCAAAAAAATAGTGAGTCTTTGGTTCCATTTCAAATGACGAAAAACGATTCCCTAATACGCCCCTTTTTAAAAAAAAAATACAGATCAAGGGGCGCACCCTTAGAATTGTCTACTAGTGTACAACCATTAATGTCTACATTAATGTCTACGTGCTCTACTTTCTTTTAAAAGAAATTGTTTAGTAATACGACCCTCTTGTTATCATGCACCTCTTCATTGCCCAACTTTAATCTAATTTCCTAAAAAGGATGACACCCCATCCCTGAGGGCCCAACCTTAATCTAATTTCCTCAACCTCACTCTTTTGTTAAAAAACCTGAGTAGTTTTTTTTAAATAAGAAATATAAAGCCGTTTTGTAGCCCCAAATTTCAGCTTATCTGTTTTATCAACCAACTTTTTCATGAAACTCGTAATTTTTGACATCATGCACTAATTGTGTAATAATCAAATAACTAAAGTTGGAATTACTTCTTCGGCTATATGGTTGAGGATGTTTTTACTTGGATTGAAATTTGCTGGTCTGGTCTGATTCGATCTGGTCTGAACTAGTCTGGTCTGGTACATGTCTAGTCTTTGTGTGTTTTTATTTTATAACTATGGAAGTTTGGCCTGGTTTGTTTAAGTCTTGTCTGGTCTGATTAGGTTTGTTTAAGTGTAGTCTGAGACTGAAAGCAGTCCAAATAAAAACATCCCGAAGTTACCAAGTTACCATAGGGCATCATTTTAGCTACTTTTTCATATGATTCTTCACCATATTTTACTTAAAACATACGTAGTACTCCCTCCGTCCCTAGAATGTTGTTCCAATTGCGGTTTACGAGGTTGATCGACGATAAAGTTAAATGATCCCTGTGAAAACTCGGATTATTTTTAGTAAATAAAATTTACATATTCAGAAACTACATTAAACCCGCTACAAAGCCTGCAAAAAATAATTCAACTTTTATAAAATTTTGATATAAAAAGTAAGAGATTAAGAGTGATTTAAGTTGACCAAGGAATAGTTAAATGGAACTTCTTTTAGGGACAGAGGGAGTATATTTAAATATAATTCTTTCATAAAATAGTAGATTCAGCCGTTTGACCCAGAATTTCATAATTTGACCTAATTTGGTCTCGTCTAAGACTGAAATCAGTCCAATAACAAAATCCTTAAAGTTACACAAATAAATTTGTACTTGTATTAAATTATAAAATAGAAACAAATCTGACGAATATATTTTAAATAAAATTCTAAATAAAATAACGTGAACTAATTTTACTAAAAATTATTGTAGAAAAGGCTATAAATTGTTTTTTTTACTGAATAAGTTTATAGAAAAGGCTAAAAATTGTTTTGGTATGGCCAATTAAATATCAATCAATCATCATTTACCCCAGTGACGCAAAGGCTCCCACCTACGGTGGGGTAAGGGGGTCGGATGTACGCAGTCTTACCCCTGTACTAAAGCACATAGAGACTGTTTCCGGATGACCCATAATGAAAATTGCGTCCAAAATTGTATGGATTGACTGCTGCTTCATAACAAAGAAGAGCAGACACTTTTGTGAGCCATTTTGCTTTATTCCATCATATTCTCAAGCCAAAAAATAATGAATCTTTGGCTCCATTGTAAATGAGGGAAAATGGCCAATTAAATATAAGTAAAAAAAATTCAAACATTAAGTCTGAACGTTAAGTCTAAACATTTTTTCGTTATGACTATGTTAATATTCCGATGATATATGTTACTCCCTCCGTATCAAATTAATTGACCCACTTTCCTTTTTTGGTGTATCAATTTAATTGACCCATTTCCCTTTTTGGAAAGAATCCCACTCAAAAAGCAGCTACAGTACTGCTACAGTACCGCTACAGTGTCGCTACAGTACCAAAAACCTCTTACTTTTAATAAAGTCTACAGTAATTGTCTTAATCTGCGTGAAAAAGAAACGGGTCAATTAATTTGATACGGAGGGAGTACTATGAAACGTTATGCTACTTTAATATTTTACTTTTTATATTAATATGCTACTTTAGATTTTGATTTTTGGGTCCGCCATTGGCTACCGAGCCTAATAGTTGTCATACAATCTGACTCCCACCGATTTAACAGGTAAAAAACATAGCGATGGAAATATTAGATTTTTACGATAGCCACAAGATGATCACAGATGAAAGGGTGAATGCTGCAATGAACAAGCTGGCTGGTAAGTAAATGCGGGGAGAGCCACAGATGATTAGGAAGATTCAGTTGAAGAATAATGATTGTTTGGATCTGAGGTTGATATTGCGTACTTCTTACAATTCAAGGGTCGATAAAAAAAAGTAAATAAGGTATTCAATTTCCATGAATCCCTTGGTCAATGATGGATAGATTCCCTGGGGGGGGTTGGTGGTGGTGGTGGTGCAGAGATGAAGTCGTTACTTTGGATCTTGTGATTATCATTAGTTTAACTCGGCACATTGTATATTTGTATTTGTCATGCTTTGAGTATTTAGTAAGCCTCTTACCTTCGTATGGCACTGAATGAATTATAATTGCTGCATAATTATACTGTATCATGAAATTATTTACAACCGAGTTTTTTAAGGACTTCTGAAAGTTTATTCATTATTTTACTCCTACACAGCCAGGGGTGTTCATAAATCGGTACAAACCGGAAAACCGGGTCGGACCAGACCGAAAAAACCGGAACCGAACCGGATGATAGCCGGTCCGGTTTTCGGTTTTCAAATTTTATAAATCCGGTTTCCGGTCTGGTTCCGGTTAAAAACCGGATTGTTCCGGTTTGAACCGGATTAAACCGGTTTTGGTATATTTTTAATATATTAATTGATAGCATTAATATAAAATAGTTATAGAATAACAAAATAATAATAGCAATAAAAAATTAAATATTAATTGTTTTAATATGTAGTGTATATTGTCATAATGTTTTAATCATCTATTTATTCTTATTTTTCTTGATAATAGTATTAACTAATATCTACTATTCTAGTATTCTACACTCAAATTGCTTCAATCTTTACTCTCTAAGACTAATAAATGTAATTAAATAAATAATAATACTCCCTCCATCCCAAAATTATCTTCATAGTTACTATTCACATGGTCAACTCAAATTACTCTTAATCTTTTACTTTATATATCAAATTTTTATCAAACTTAAATTTTCTTGATCAGGCTTTGTAGCGGTTTTAATGTAGTTTCTGAATATGTAAATTTTATTTACTAAAAATAATCCGAGTGTGAACAGGGATCGAGTTGCTTTATCGCCAGTCAAGCATCGTAAACCAAACTATGAAGATAAATATGGGACGAAGGTAGTAATAGTAATAGTAATATTACTATTCACAAATACCCTTATTTTTATTAAACAAATAAGTTTTATTTGCTAGTAAATTAAATTAATAATTGAGAAATTGGTTTTCCGGTCCGGTTTCGGTTTTGAACTGGTTAAACCGGTTCGGTTCCGGTTCAAAACCGGAATATATCCGGTCTGGTTTTCGGTTTCTATTTTCTTGCAAATCCGGTTCCGGTCCGGTTTTGAACCGATGCACATCCCTATACACGGCCACACGGCCCACACCTTCACTGTTTCACGTACATGTATCATAGGGGCTTTGTCACGAATACTATTAAAAAATATAGTGCACAAATATGTGACATTTCTTTTTAATTTTCAAAAATGTGATTTAAAGGGGTAAATAAACCATTTCACTTTTAATAAACCAACTAACCCGCTACAATGACCAATTCTATTGTGATTTCTCTCGAGTGATCAATTGACTTCCGCCCAATGATTAATTGACAAAGGTGATTGTGAAAACATATGCAACATTAGTGGTGATTGGGATTAAAGTAGGGTCGGAAATGTTGTATGTAGATGTGATTTTTGACAATTTGAAATTTATATTTTGAAATATTGAATTTCTGAAAGTTAATTATTGTAAGCCTTTTTGGGTAATTGTAAATTGGATTCATATAAGTTCCCTTTTTAATCTAACAAGGGCTAACAAAAAAAGAGAGTGAGTGGATGGAGCCTAGGGTTTAGGCGATAGCTTTGAACTAGGGCTGCACAAGAATAACTCGAACCCGCATAACCCGCCCGACCCAACCCTACCCGACCCTATTTAATCGGGTATTTGATTTTTAAAAATATTCATGGGTTAAATATGTTTGAACCCGCACCTAATGGGTAGGGTTGCGGAATTAAAATCTCAAACCCGATAGTACCCGACCCGTCCGAAGTTCATTTTACTATTATTGTGCTACAATTTTTTTTGGATAATTTCAATTTAATACCAATGTGCTCTATCTAGGACTTTATGATATTAGAATTATAATTAAACATTTATCATTTTGACTAGATGATTATTATATATTTATGTTTCCTTCTAAATGAACTTCCTTTACAGAAGGATGTTTTAATACTATTACCTAATGTTTTTGCTTATAAAAGATACGAGTACTTGTATGTTTGTGTTTTGGAAACCAGTTAATCGAGTTTTAAATCGGTTACATTAATTTCCCACATGAAAGATGCAACCCGAAGTGATTTTCCCCCCCAATACCCGACCCTACCCGACCCGTTCATGCATGGTTTACCAACTTATTTTGCGTACCGCGGGTTGGTTAATAGCCAACCCGAACAAATCGGGTAGGCCCAAAAAATATAGCAAACCCGACCCAACCCGCCCGATGTGCAGCCCTACTTTGAACAATTTTCTGTAGAAGGGCTGGTGGTGCGCGGCGTGACCGATGGGGATTGGAGGGACGTATACTTCCAGGGAAGTGGCTTGACGATTGGGCTGAAGAATAAGTTGGTATGTTGCTTCAGATTGTCTCATCCAAGGGAGGGCACAAGTTTCGGCTGAGGGTCTGACCAGCGGCGCGGAGAGGCTAGAGGGTTGAGGAAGAAATAGCCAGTTTTGTGTTGCGGACGTCTCTGTTTGGCAAAGGCGGAGGTCTGCGAGGGGTGTACCAGAGGAAGACGCGGTGGATCCGTAGGTGAGGAGCCGGTGCGATAGGAGTTGTCAGTGGACTCAGAGGTGACTCTGGACCAGTGGCGGTTAACAGTGGCGTATCCAGAAAATTTAGCAAGTGGGGGCAAACTTGACTACAATTTAGTCTCATATTTCACAAATAACAAATCACATTATTAATATTGTTTGATTAAATTTAGTTTATAATATCTATGCACAAGTATGAATAAAAAGAAGATTAATTTATATTACGGGTGTGTAAAGATGTAATTGCAGCTAAAATGTAATAAATTTACCTAAATATAAGTTAAACAGTCTTAAACATAACAAAATTTAGTGAATTTTTTAGCATTTCATTCTTTTAGTATTAAAGAAAACACTTCTAATCCTATTTTAGATTTTTTTTCTACATTTAACTCTTAATTTGAGCAATTTCTTGTAAAAGTTTGGACATATATATAGGGGTTGGGTTGGGGTTGAGTGGGGGCAGCTGCCCCCGCTGCCCCCATAGTGGATACGCCACTGGCGGTTAAGGTTGTGAGGCTTGATAATCCGATGTTGGGTTTGGCAATTCTGGATTGAGAAAACTGTCAAATAGGTCCCCGTACTATTGTCAAAAAGTCAATTGGGTCCTTGTAGTTTTTCGTGAGTCAATTAAATGCGTGAAGTATTAAAAATTAACCAATTTCACCATTTAGCCAGTTGACCATATGGAATGCCGGTTAATGCTGACATGGATGGCCATATGGTAATAAATTTTAGTTTTTCCATTTTCTTTTCACATTTCTCTTTTCTTTTTCTTTTTATTTCTTTCTCCCTTTCTTCTTGATTTCTTCTCTCCATGATCTTCTGCGTCCCTCCAGAGCAGATTCTCTCATTTTCATTTTTTTCTTTCTTCTTCTCTTCTCGATTCTCTTTCTTTAGATGGGCGCCGGGCAACGGCAGTTGGAGAAGTCAGAAGTGTCGCCGACGGGGGCGGCCGGCGTTTTGGGAATATATGTGTTAATTGTGAACGACGGGAGGCGGGAGATGGAGGTTGGAGAAGTAGTGGGTGACGGGCGGCGACGACAAGACCGGTAAGCAGTGGATGTGGCATATGGGTGGCAGATTTGAGATGGTTGGGCAACGAGCGGCGTACAATCGCGGTTAGGGAAGCTTTGGGCAATTGGCGGCGCGCGGCGAAGGTTGGGAAAATTGTGGCCGGTAGACGGACGATGGCGGCAGTTGAAGGAGCTGTGGGTTACAAAGGTTGTGCTCTTTGCCGGAAAGAAATAAAGCAAATAAAGAAAAAAAAAGGTAAAAAAGAAACAAGGAATGAGATGCGCAGATGAAGAACTGAGAAAGCAGGTGGTCTCGGAGAAGAAACTAAGAAAGAGGAAAGCACAGACTAAAATGAAAAAGAAAAAGGAAAAAACAAAGGAAAAAACATCCACGCAGATTGCCACGTATGAATGCCTACCAGGTGATCGGCTCTCAACCGACTAAGAGATTGATTTGATTATTTTTTACCACTTCAAGGACTTAATTGATTCACGAAAAAGTATGAAGACTCAATTGACTTTTTGTCAATAGTATGAGAACTTATTTGACAATTTTCCCTTCTGGATTTGATGGTGTTTGAGATGAAAGCTACACCATTTGAGTTTTATCTGGGTGGAACACTGATGGTGTGGAGTCTGGCATAAGGGGTGAACTTGGGTTCCAATTGGGTGGCTGGGGGATTGGTACGAGTGATTTGGCTGACTCAGGTGGTGGAGGGAGAAAACGGCATGTGGATGATTTGTCCCCCTCCGGAACCGCCACCTCAGAGGCACTTCAGGACTAGGTTATGGAAGAAGACGTCTATGGTACGTATTTTACTGCTCCACTAGTTGAATTTTAGTTTGCATTTGACTATTGTTTTTTCCATGTTTATTTTTATTTTTTGATCCTTTGTGGTTTGGTTGGGTTATGCTTTTGAGGTTGGTAGATATTGTTGTCGAAGAAGTAAGATGGCTTCAAAAGTCGAGATGATCTTCAAATCGCTCAGATGGTCAGAGACACGATCCGCTCTCATTCGAGTTAGGGTGATCGTTTCTATCTCTAATCAGAGGACAAGGGAACATTCGAGTTATGACGAGTTTGGTAGTAGGAGGCTGCTTCGTATGAATAAGTTTGCATTGTCATTGATGGTTGGACTTTAATATAATCAGATAGTTTCCTTTAAAAAAATCCGACACGGGCTTAGGTAGTCAAAAAATATAAATTGGACCAGTGTACGGTTGGGTAGTCAAAAAATATCAGGCCCAGCCCAAAGGCCCAGACGCATAGAGTAGAAGGAAAAAGTCCTGGCAGGCTGCTAACCGTGTCGCTCAGCCGCCCAGTCGCCCGCTTTCCACCTTTCCCCCTCCGCCTGCCTGGCTGAAAGCGTCGTGCCGTGCTGCCCGCCGCCAGCGTCTGCCCTTGTACTCCCTACTTTGTCCATACGCCCACTCCGGCCACTTGCCTGCTCGGGTGCTTCACTTCTCACGTCTGCCAGCCGTAACCCATATGTAAGTCCTGTAACTTTTTTATTTTAATTTACGTAAAATAGCATTTTTAGTTTCTAATGTATTCATCACTCTCATTTAATATTGTTTTGTTTTATTAATATGATTTTATAAAACGCGATTTTGTTGTATGAATTTTCATTTTTTAAATAGGTGAATTAATTGTGTGGTTTCATCTATGAAATTGAAAATTAGGGATTGTAAGTAGGTGTCCCCAACATAGATTTTAAAGGATTTCTAAAGATTGTAAATCTCATGGATTTTAAAAGAATTTCAGAGATTCCATTGATTGTAATAGAATCTTATGGAATTCTATATCATAGAATTCTACAAATTTCAATGGATTTCAACACATTATCTATATCCTTTCCAACCAGCAGCAGCGTACCCAACACAGGCCATGCCACATCAACCACACAATCCTTTTGTGTGATTAGATTAGAAAGATCCCGCTTTTGCATGATATGATTGAGAACTAAATACACTTATGTATGCCTTGATAATACGGAGTAATTTGATTTGAATGAAATCTTCCTTGACACGGCATGTTCTTTCGAATTAGTTGAACAGGAGGCGTGAACAGGAGGCGCTGTACAATACAAAAACATGTATGTGAAAAGTTAACTGTCTGTTTGGATTTAGGGAATGGAGTAGTAGAACACTTGTCTCCTATGTTGTTTGTTCAGGGAGCATATAAGAAGGTTAGGGAGGATTTAAGAAGAGACGTTAATGGATGGATGTTCTCATTCCTTCCATTCCCCTCACACGGCTTACATAGTCACCACTCCAAATTTGAGAGGGGGGGGGGTAGAGGATGCCACCCTTAACTCCAAACACACTGTGACGTGTGGCGATGCTAGTGGTTTCGCACTTTCACAGGTGGAGTTGCATACGGAAGATTTGGATGGATGTGGTCATGTGGAAATATCGATGGATTTGGAAATCCGAGGGTTAGTGGTGAGATTGTGTAGGATTTAGTTGTTCTATTATTTGGCATAAAAATCCATCAAAATCTTTTAAAATCCATGAAAGTAGATAGTCAATGAAATCCATAGAATGTTTGAGGATACTTGGATTTTTAAAGACTCCGTAGAAATCCAGATTGAGGATACCCAGATTTTGATGGAATTCTAAATTCCATTAAAATCCACTAGAATCCATGTTGGGGACTATTCACTAAATTTCTTAACATATTATTAATATGAATTATGTGATTGAAAGTAATGTGTTGATTACATATTATTTCACTATTTTTGACAAAGGTATGGCAAAAAGAACATTGCATTCTCTTTTTTAAGCCAACTAAAAGTACATACAACAGACAATGTAAAGAGATGAATTAAGGCGATATTATTTGATGCTTGGACCTTATCAACATAAACTCATCTTTTACAAATGCTGAGATATAAAGATAAGATAAGTCGTTTTCCATCCACATGATTCATGAATTCAATTGGTTGGAATACTCTCCAACAACACACATGGCACATTGTTTGTCGTCTTTTCTTTTTAGTGATGTGCATTCTTCTTGTGTTTTAGTTTTGAATTTAATAATTGGAAACGAGTTCATGAGGGTAAAAAATGTGCTTTTCTTATGCATCTTGGTTCATCATCTTCATCACCTCATCTAATAGCTTCTTGTATGTACTGCTTAAAAGTATTTTTTTTATTCTAATGGATTTTTCATTATGTTTGAAGTTTTGAACTGTTTACTCATTAAATTTTTTACGCATTGTTTTTAGTTCATAACCGGCTCCCCCGAACTTCAGTACTAGATACCCTTCTCTTCTTAAGTGATCTTCTCCTTTTCATGCTCTCCAATTGAGTGAGATTGGCCAATTGCCTTTACCGCAAGTGCTCACCGATTGGTTTCTTCTTCTGAAACACCATCACCCAATCATGGCCGCCAATTTCTGGACCTCTTCTCACTGGTGCGATTTGCTCTTATCTCCTTTCATATGTAACATTTCATTTCTATTATATTTTTCTTAATAATTTTATTTTGTAAAATTTTCCAATCTTTTTAAATTCCAGCAAGCAGCTTCTGGATTCTGAAGATCTGAATGTTGTTCATCAGCTTGATAGGGAGAGAGGTCTAAC
Organism: Cuscuta epithymum; assembly: GCA_945859915.1. NCBI lineage: Eukaryota > Viridiplantae > Streptophyta > Magnoliopsida > Solanales > Convolvulaceae > Cuscuta > Cuscuta epithymum. Next base: position 32,314 of record CAMAPF010001025.1, read on the forward strand.
TCTTGAAGATTGCAAGCTCATCAAGATCCATATGTCCAACTGTATCTCTCTCTCTCTCTCTCTCTGATTTGTGATCCATATATGACTATGCGTTTGGCTTGTTCATCTAGATATCTTTCTTTTTTTGAAGCTTTCTTTTAATTTAATTACTGACATTTCATCTAATATAGAAACATATATATGTATATATATATATATATATATATATATATATCAATTGCCATTGTAGTGTTTCTGTCTAGATTATGTTAAAAGACATACATATAATATCTATTAAAGCCATATGTTTTCTTAATTGAAGTTAACTTTTCTTCTGTTATACTGTTATTTCATGCAATGTTTTCTGTTATAAGACCTTGTACATCTTTTTCATTGGATGTTATGTAATAGGCAAAAATATGAATAAATCAAACCTTTTTTAGCATAACAGTTTTCCATATTTTGTCTTGCTTGTATGATACCAAATGATGCACTAGCATTTTTAAAAAAAATTATAAGCATGTATTTGTGAATATATTTTTGATACATATGTATATTTATTTTTTTCATATGACATTGCTAAACAATTGTATCCATCATTTGCAATGGAGCCAAAAACTCACTATTTTTTGGCTTGAGAATATGATGAAATAAAGCAAAATGGCTCACTAAACTGTCTGCGCTTCTTTGTTATGAAGCAACAGTCAGTCTACGCAATTTTCTTACGCGATTTTCATTATGGGTCATCCGGAAACATCCTCTCTGTACTTTAGTACAGGGGTAAGGCTGTGTACATCCGACCCCCCTTACCTCACCGTAGGTGGGGCCTTTGCGGCACTGGGTTAATGATGATGATGATGAACATAGCTAAACAATTAATGATAAATAGTTAGGTATAAGTTACATGATCAAAATATAAAATTTATAACATTTTAGTACATATGTAAATGTAAAACGAATTACATTTCTTGTAACACATTGTGTTATAAAATATGACAAGGATGATGTCTTGTAAAATAACGCACCCATAAACAGACACAAATTTCTATTAAAAAGCTTATAAAAAATTAAAAATAGATAAATATCATAACCCAATTTTTTTGAAACACTAATTGACTAGTAAGGAGAGTTTCATAATTGTTCCTAGTTACCAAAACAGTTGGGAAACGAGAATTTGAAGTTTCTGTGCTTTTTAGCTTGAAATTATCTTAAGGGTGTGTTTGGATCCTGATAAGTGCTGCAGAAGCGGAATACAATTAAATGAAATATTTTTGTCATGTGTGTTTTACATTGCGAAATGCAACAGAAAATTAAATGTAATCACTATTTTTGTTTTTGTATATAAATTTCTTAAGGAATTATATGGACCCACAAGAAGTTTAATTGGAAGAGGAATCTATCATGATGCCGTTTTCACATTTAATTAATTAATTTATTTATTTATTTATTATTTCCTATTAGTAATAGAAGTACTACAGGTTACAGTTTTAGTTAGACTAGAACTCTGTCATGTAAAGGCATGATGCCTATTTATATTCTTTATTCAGCAATAATAAAATCATTGATTATTAGAAATTATTCCGAGAGAAGTCACAACCTCCCCCCCACGCGCTCTTCCAGCCACGGGCAAGAAGAAGAGTAGCCCTAACCGGCAGGTTACGACCTCAACCGGGTACCCTGCCACCCCAAGTCATCGCTGGACCCGTTCTCAATCCCAGAACCCTAACAATTTGGTACCAGAGCCGTCACGATCCATGGCTCCACAGAATGAGGATTTAACCACCATGATGAAGGAATTTATGGAGGCTATGACTGCTAGGACAACTCCGTTAGAAGGGCAGATAGCGGCTCTCTCTGTGGCAGTCCACAAACGAGATTCAAAGATAGTAGAAACACATGAGATGAAGTGGATAACAGCCGAGCGGAAGACCAGCAATCCTACTGAACCACGGACCCTTGGAGACCACAATATGCGAAGATGCAATTCCCAGTATTCAAATTCGATGGCAACTCTGACCCTATCAGCTGGTTGAAATGGTGCGAAAAAATCTTTTTAAATCAAGAAACCCTTACTGCTGCCAGGGTGAATATTGTTGCGTTCCACTTGATAGATGATGCACAACTTTGGTTCGACCAAATGACCGAGAAAGAAGGTGAAGTCAACTGGGATAGGTTTAAAGACCTTTGCCTGCAGCGTTTTGGCCCCCCTCTGAGTTCTAACCCGGAAGGTGCTCTAAAGCTTTTGATGCAAACAGGGGTAGTTGATGAATATTGTGCCCAATTCCTGAAGGCCTTAGCAAGAACTTCAGGAATACAACCCACTCATCCGATTTCCTTATATGTCGCGGGTTTACAACCTCACTTGAGGGCGGATGTGGAGATGGCAAAACCAGGAGACCTGGTGATAGGTATCGCAGATAGACAGAACAATTTATGTAAGGGAAATAAGTAATTTCTATAATAAGCAAGTTCCAGATTGTATTAATGGCCGAAAATAGATGAAAGAGATACAATCAGGACATATTCGAGAGTTCCTGGTGATAGGTATCACAGATAGACAGAACAATTTATGTAAGGGAAATAAGTAATTTCTATAATAAGCAAGTTCCAGATTGTATTAATGGCCGAAAATAGATGAAAGAGATACAATCAGGACATATTCGAGAGTGCCCTACCCTCCAAAAGACTTCCCAAGGTCTGCCTGCCTATTCTCTCACTCCCACTTTATTATTATTATTATTAGGCCTTATGCTCATAGTCAAGTCTTCATCACCTGGGGTATGCAATGAACCTTGCACGGACATTAGAAGCAAAGCAATCATTGACAATTGCACTTGTCAAAGGCTGGAGTTGCAACAAGTGTGAAACAACGAAGCCTGCAACAACAGGGACAAGCGCCCATGACAACTAAGGCAGGAAACCCGATTATTAACCGGCTCACGAAGGGTGAAATGGCAGAATGTCGAGCAAGAGGGCTCTGTTATAATTGTGATGAACTGGGGTCAATGAATCACCGGTGCAAGAAGCTTTTCTTGATCGAGACCAAAGATGAGGAGGAGGATGGCTTACCAGACTTGGAGAGTTGTCTGCCAATGCTATAAGTGGTACAAAACACTCGACCATGCAATTACTAGCATGAATGGATTGATAGGAAACTGTCCAGGTAAACAGTAAAATCACAGAATCTATCAAGAACAACTAAGAGTTTTTATTGATGAGGAAGAATCGATTACAGAAAGAGAGTAAGAAATCAATGGCGAAAGCCCCCAATATGAGCCGAAGCCCCCAAGAAAGAGAGTAACTCTCGATCTCCCAAGTCCCAGTCTGAAAAATGTCTAAACAGCCTACCTAACCCTTCCCTGCCTTCTGCTATTTATACTAAACTAATACACTTTTATTCTTATTAATATGCTAATAGGCCCAGTCCATTATTCTTATTATATATTAGGCCCGGACCCTAACAATACTCCGCCCCTTAAACATCCACCTTGCCCTCAAGGTGGATGATATGACACAGCCACTAACTTATTCTCTTCTTTCATCCTAGCACCCCTTCCTCTCCAGTACTGATTGGTCTGCTGGGCCTTTAGCTTTACTACTTCCATCTTTCCCTCTAAGTATTTCACAGCATAGTTCCACATAGGCCAGACAATTTGATCCAGAACTGTGATTTCTGCAGGTTTTTGGAAGACCCAATTGCAGCTTGCTGTAACATTGGGGACAGCTACTTCGTGCCTTTGAACACTTCTTCCTTCAACGTCCTGCTCTCTTGATGAGTCATCTCTTTGTAGAATCACCTCCTGCCCTTGTACTTTCCATTTGAAGGTCTGACTTTGGAAGTTAATCTCCATGTCTCCCAAACTTGTTAACCAGTCCATTCCCAAGACTAAATCCATGCTCCCCAGCTCCAATAAGTAATAAGTTTGGTGAATACCAATTCCTTGCACATTCAGATCCACACCTGCACACCTGCCACAGATTGGAATACATTCGCCATTCCCTAACTGCACCCTATTCCCTGTGAAATGAGTATAAGGAATCCTTCACTTTTCCGCCAAGTTTAGTGACAGAAAATTGTGTGTAGCACCTCCATCAATGAGTACATTTACTGTGCTTTCACCTTCATGCCATTTCAGTTTACCTCTCACCTTAAATGTTTTCACAGGGGTTATTTCTTTCTCATCACTTACAGAGAATTGCATGGTCTTCAATTCTAGAGGTGTGATCTTATCCCTGCCTGATTCCAGTGCTTCAAATTCAGACTCAGCTTCACCCTCCGATCGTTCCACTAAAGTTATTGTATAATTCTTCATCTTGCACACATGTCCCCTTCCCCAATTCTCTCCGCATTTGAAACATAGCCCCTTTTTACTTCTTTCAAGCAATTCTTCTTGTGATAATTGGGGTTTTGTATTCCGCTGAACTGAATTTGAAGATTCCTGCTTCTTCATGTTATCAACTAAATAGTTGCCAGATGGATTCTTGGTTGTGTAGCTAGAACTCCCTCTACAACCATCTTCCCATTTCTGATTTGCAGTCTGCACCTTCTTTCTTTCCTCCTCTTTATCTTTTACAAACAAAGTTTCCAAAATTTTGTTCTCAATCGCAGAGGCAGTATCCATAACTTCTGCCAATGTTCTAGTATGATGTAACTTCAATTCTGCTTTTATATCTCTTCTCAATCCCTTAAGAAAGGCTGCTTTTAAGACTTCTTCTGTTAAATGGCCTTGTGAAGCGATAGCCTTTTCGAATCGATCTCGGTACTCTTGAATTGTAGCTTTCTGTTTCAGACTGAAAAGAGGCCCAAGAGGATCGTTTACCATATCAGGCTGAAATCTTCTAGTCAACGCCCTAGTGAAAGACTCCCAGTTCTGATGTGCAGCTTGTCTCTCCCACCATTGAAACCAACTGAGAGCTTGATCCTCCATAGCTAGAACTGCCACATCAATTTTCTCCTCCTCCTCAGTTCTATTTAACCTGAAATAGCGGTTCATTCTCATCAACCAACCACCAGCGTCAGCTCCATTGAAAAGTGGTAATTCAATTTTCCTTTCAGTCCGGCGGTGGTGATCGTGTCTCCTGTGTCGATGATGGTGGTTTCGCGGTGGTGAATAGTCCGAACTGTTTTCCGATCCTTCTGAACTGGTTGCCCGTCGCGATTGGTGATGGTGATGCGACGATTGATGGTGAAACGGTTGATGATGATGCGACGTGCGATGCGAGGCAGATGATCGATGCGATGCAGATGATCGGTGAGAGAGGCTTCGCGATCGACTGGCGAGGTTCTTCTGAAATTCCGCCAAGTTCGCTTGCATCGTCGCTTGCATCGATGTCTGAATCGAAGCCAATTTCTCCGCCAATTGGTCCGCCATATTACTCTGCAATTCACGCATCCTCCGATCCAATTGATCGTGTAATTCTCTTTGATTTCTCCCAATATCCACCATGCTTCGTTCCACCTCGTTCATTCTGGCTTCCATTTTGGAACGCGTATATCTCATTCAGCGATCGAACACTGCTCTGATACCAATTGATAGGAAACTGTCCAGGTAAACAGTAAAATCACAGAATCTATCAAGAACAACTAAGAGTTTTTATTGATGAGGAAGAATCGATTACAGAAAGAGAGTAAGAAATCAATGGCGAAAGCCCCCAATATGAGCCGAAGCCCCCAAGAAAGAGAGTAACTCTCGATCTCCCAAGTCCCAGTCTGAAAAATGTCTAAACAGCCTACCTAACCCTTCCCTGCCTTCTGCTATTTATACTAAACTAATACACTTTTATTCTTATTAATATGCTAATAGGCCCAGTCCATTATTCTTATTATATATTAGGCCCGGACCCTAACAATGGAAGGAACAGAGTTGACATTATTGATTGACTCTGGGAGCAGCCATAATTTCTTAAGAGAAGTGGTATATCTTCTCTGAAGTTACCAATTTTCAGGAAGTTGGGGTTGCATGTGCGAGTGGCTAACGGTGAAAGGGTTCCAAGTCAAGGGGCAAATTAGTTTCTTTCCCGGTTGATGGAGAGGAATATAGTGCAGATTTTTACACCATTTTGCTGGAGGGTTTTGATGCCATATTAGGTGTGTCCTGGTTGGCAACTCTAGGGCCCATATTATGGGACTTCTGAGATAGAACGATGCAATTCGAAAGGGGGAGCAAGACAGTGATTTGGCATTATGGGACTTCTGAGATAGAACGATGCAATTCGAAAGGGGGAGCAAGACAGTGATTTGGCGCGGACAGCACCCTACATTTGTTCCTCGTGTGGTGCTGCTTCACAGCAACGACCCGAACACAACTTAGTTGGACATCTTAATGAGGGAATATGAAGATTTATTTGCTGAACCAAAGGGGCTGCCACCGTAGAGAGAGTGTGATCAACGGATTGCCCTAAAACCTAGAACATGACCGGTGGTAGTGGCGTAGTGCGACCCTACTGGTACCCTTACTTCCAAAATGACGAGATTGAAAGGTAATGTGAATTGATGCTCAATCAGGGACTAATCCAGCCAAGCAGATCACCATTCTCTTCTCCAGTTCTACTTGTTAAGAAGCACGATAATTCTTGGCAGTTTTGTGTTGATTATCGAGAACTTAACAACACTGTCAAGGATAAATATCCTATTCCGGTAGTAGATGAATTGCTCGATGAACTTCACGGTGCAAAATATTTCACCAAATTGGATTTATGATCAGGGTATCATCGAATCCGGATGCACCCCGATGATGTGGAGAAGACTGCATTTCATACTTATCATGGGCATTTCGAGTTCTTAGTTATGCCTTTTGGCCTAACTAATGCACCATCCACTTTTCAAAGTCTTATGAACAACATCTGGCGCCTCTATTTACGCAAGTTCATCTTGGTTTTCTTTGACGATATTTTGGTTTACAGTAAAACATGGGTGAAACATCTTCATCATGTGCGGCTTGTGATTGAAATTTTTCATCAAAACAATCTTTTCTTGAAGCAGTCCAAATGCATGGTTGGAGAAACCCAAGTCTCGTACTTGGGACATGTCATAAATGAAAAGGGGGTAGAAGCTGATAGCTCAAAGGTGATTTCGGTTAAAGCATGACCAATTCCTCACTCAACAAAAACTCTAAGGTTTTTTTTGGGACCGGCAGGCTATTACCGAATATTCATACGGAATTACGGCGAAATTGTAGCCCCCCTAACTTCTCTTTTAAGGAAAAACTCATTTGAGTGGACTCGAGAAGCGCACCATGCATTTGAAAAGCTGAAGGAATTACTCTCTTCTGCTCCCGTGCTTTCATTACCTGATTTCTAGAAAGAATTTGTGGTGGAGTGTGATGCATCCGGGACCGGGGTGGGGGCAGTGCTCCAGCAGGAAGGACACCCTATTGCCTTTTTCAGTAGGAAATTCGCAGAAAGGCATCAAAAGTTGGCAGCCTATGAAATAGAGTTAATCGACCTCGCTAAAGCCATTACTCATTGGAGACCATACCTCTGGGGTTGCCAATTTTTGGTCCGCACCGATCACTCCAATTTAAAATACCTCCTGGAGCCACGCTTGACAACCTGTCCGCTACATCATTAGCTAAGTAAGCTGGTGGAATTTGATTTTCGTGTGGCATATAACTATATAAGCCGAGAAGATTAAATGTGGCTGCTGATGCTCTCTCACGCAGAGAGGACGTTGCGATAGAATGTGTGACAATCACTATTCCGATAACCATCTTGTTCGAAACAATTAAAAAGGAAGCAACCGGTTCGCCAGAATGGTCTGCAATGGAGGAAAAGGTCAAACAAGGGAAACTAGGAGAGGACTGGAAGCTTGCAAAAAGGTTGCTGCTGTTTAAAGTGAGGGTTTTCCTCGGCTCTGACTTTCCAATTATTCCTCAGATTATCTTCGAATTGCATGATATGGGGCACAAAGGCATTGAAAAAACTTTGTAGCGTATTCGTCACGATTTTTATTGGCCCGGTATGAGAAAAATGGTGGGAGATTAGATTAGATTGTGCCATGTTTGTTAGAGAAATAAATGGGTAAATCTACACCTTGCATGGCTGTTGCAGCCATTACCGGTACCCGAAATAATTTGGGCCAGTATCTCATTAGATTTCGTTGAAGGGCTGCCAAAAGTCAAGGGGAAATCAGTCCTGCTCGTGATGGTGGATCGTTTCTCAAAATACGCTCACTTCATTCCCTTGTCCCATCCATATACTGCACCATCAGTAGCAACAATTTTCTTCAACGAGATTGCCTGTTTGCATGGTCTTGCCGGAAGCAATAGTCTCTAATCGTGACAAGGTTTTCATGAGTACATTTTGGAGAGAATTGTTTCGTCTGTCTGGAACAAAGCTCACCTTTTCGTCCACTTATCATCCGCAGACCGATGGACAAACTGAGGTCGTTAATCGCACTATAGAAATGTACTTGCGATGCATGACAGGAGAGAAGCCAACGAAATGGGTGCAATGGATACCGTGGATTGAACTTTGTTACAATACTTCCTACCATACATCACTAGGAGAAACACCCTTTCGCTTGGTATATGGCCGAGAACCACCTCGGTTATTGGCTTATTCCGTAGGCTCCACACGACTAGAGGCAGTCGATAGGGAACTCATTACTCATGATGAGCTCGTAACCACTGCAAGAGAGCAGTTATGTTGTCCCAAAAGCGCATGAAGAGATCGTATGTCAATAATCATCGCGACTTACAGTTTAATGTAGGTGATTGGGTGTGGCTGCGACTACAACCGTATCGACAACTCACAGTAGGTTGCTCTAAGCTACACAAACTGCTTCTGAAATTTTATGGGCCATTTAAAATATTAGCAAATGTGGGCATTGTGGCATATCAGTTGGAATTACCACCAGGAAGCAAAATACACAACACTTTTCATGTCTCTTTACTAAAGCCTCATCAAGGCAGTGTTCCACCAGCACCAGGGCTGCTACCACCGCTGAAGGACAGCAAGGCCCTGCCATTACCAACCAATGTTCTTCACTTCCCTTTAAACAGAGGTGAGAAGGAGCTGCTAGTCCATTGGCAAGGCCACATAGCTGAGGAGGCAACTTGGGAGCCGTTTGACACTTTTATTGCTGCTTATCCAGGATTTGAGCTTGGGGACAAGCTCAGTTTTGAGGGAGGGAGTGCAATTCCCTATCGCAGGAGGAAACATATGGGCCAGCTGGAAGTTTAATTGGAAGAGAAATCTGTCCTGATGCTGTTTTTATATTTAATTTATTTATTTATGGGCCCTTTATTTATTTATTTATTTATTTATTTATTTATTTATTTATTTATTTATTTATTTATTTATTTATTTATTTATTTATTTATTTATTTAATTATTTATTTAGGGAAAACTGTCAAAATGGTCAAATAGGTCCTCGAACTTTCATAAAAAGGTCAATTAAGTCCTTCTATAGGATGTTCTGTCCGGCCGTCGCGATTTGGGGTAGTTCCCGGTGGAATTATTTGATGAAATTGTTTGAGCATCTTATTCACCAAGTCTAGTTTACTCATACCAAATTTCAGCTAAAAATTCAATCGGGGACACATTCAAATTAATTCTTGAAGATAACTGCGCATTTTTGCGTTCTCGAATTAATTTGAATGCTCTCCCAATTAAATTTTTAGCTGAAATTTAGTATGAGTAAACTAGACTTGATGAATAAGATGCTCAAAAAATTTCACAAAACAATTTCACCGGGAACCGCCCCAAATCGAAACGACAGAGTCTCATATAGAAGGACTTAATTGACTTTTTTTATGAAAGTTCGAGGACCTATTTGACAGTTTTCCCATTTATTTATTATTTTCTATTAGTAATAGAAGTATTAGAGATTTAGAGGTTACAGTTTTAGTTTGACTAGAACTCTGTCATGTAAAGGCAGGATGCCTATTTATAATCTTTATTCAGCAATAATAAAATCATTCAACAATAATAAAATCATCGATCATTAGAAATTATTCCCAGAGAAGTCACAGACTCTCTCTCCCCTCCCCCTGCGCTCTTCCAGGCACGGGCAAGAAGAGTAACCCTAGCCAGCAGGTTACGACCTCAACCGGGTACCCTGCCACCCCAAGTCGTCCCTGGAACCCTAACAGATGAGTATCATGAAATATCCAAAATTGTATTATTTAGTTTAACACTTTACCTATCATTTATTTCTCCAACATTTTGTTTCTTTTCTATTTTCTTTCCCTAGCATTTCCAGATTTTATACAACCTTAAGGGTATATTTGGATCAGGGAAAATGCTAAACAAATGGAAAAATATGTTATGGAAAGTCATTTCATTATGAGACGTGGTTATATCTAATTGTTCTCACATTGTTTCTTCCAATATGTTATGGAAAAACATTGCTCTAAGACTTGCTGCAATGTTAACATTGCTCTAAGACGTGCAATGTTAACACATTTTACGTTACACTCTTCCATATACTCTGACTTCCAGTTTTCCCTATTTCCAGACATTTCAAGATTGGCCCAAAATGTTAAAGTGAGGCAAAGGTTAGTGTTTCCTCTTATTAAATCTGACTGAGTTGAATGTATTTAATCTTCTAATTTCTTCATCTAGTTTGGCTAACTTCTAAATTAATACTCCTTAAAACCTTAACTTTGTCTTACAAAAAGAGAGTCATATTTTAAATTTTTTTTGCCCAATAAGAAGCCTCATTTAATCAAACAAAACTAATATTTCATCTACACTAACATTTTCCCCCCAAAAGAAGTACAAACAAGTTGAATATGATGCATATAGTTTTTTTTTGGGCAAATGATGCATATAGTTAAACAATTATTTTATTCAACATCTTTTCATGGCTTTTCACAGTTCTACCTTGAACATGCTAAGTTTTTCTTGGATGGAGGGAGTAACATCCCTTCAGCAGAACTGTTTTTTTTTTTGTTTGCTGCTCCCTTCAGCAGAAATGTATGTGTCTACCATTATTTGTGACTTGTGAGAGTGCTTTCCCTGGATATGAGCTTGTCTAAGTTACAACTCGATGACCAAACACTTTGCTAGTTAGCTTTTCACTTTAGTCAAGTTTGCCACTCTCACATTTTGGTTATTATCAGGGTTGTGGCTACTGCCATTACATACATGAGACGTGTTTATGTCAGGTAAGTTGTGATTAATACCCTGTCTGTACTCTGTAGTGTGTTGAACAATCTATTTTTTATTTTAGTGAAAAGTGTCAAATAAGCCGTCGTACTATGTCGAAAATGTCAATTAAGGCTCCCAACTCAATTATCATCCAATCAAACCCGTCAACTACACAAAAACATGTAATTTAGATTTTTTGCCGGTGAAGAGCGGGTAATTCCAGTTATGCTGACATGGCATCCATCACTACTAAATAATTGATGACATACACCGTATATGTTAAGACATATCAGCAACACTCACGGTTGACAGAAGTGGCAAAACAGGGAAGAAAAAGAATAAGAGGGAGACCTCCTGTGGGGGCCGCCGCCGGGCATGAAGGAAGGCATGTTTCAAGCTCCATCATCGCAGCCAGAAATACCCATGTCGGGAAAGAGGAGGACTCCGACATTTGACTATCTGTGTTCTCATACTATTCATTATTGCCGCCGTCGATTATCAGTTATGGTGTGTTCCATGGACGTCCTTTGTACCCGGACCTTCATACTTTCATTAATGGAGTTACCATCTCACCAAGGTGCCTCATACTCCCCGATCTGGAGTTCGAACCCGATCCACTTTGGTTCCCCCTCCATGGTCATTGTGTGTATTATGCCTCCATTAATGGATTCATCACCGCACCAAGCTGCCTCATACGAGACTGAAGGACATGACCTATTTTGGTTTACCCTTTGGAACCATCGCTGCCGGAAATACCCACTCTAGTTCACCCTCAGTCTTGACAAGCTGCCTCATATATGGAAATCAAAGGTCCTTGGTTTGGGAAAGTTACTGTTGCAATTTCTTGCTCCCAAGCATATCTGAAACAATGAGTAGGAGGTTACCAGCTTTTGAAGTTTATCACACCTATCAAATGGTTGCTGATTCTCATTTTATCCAATACATTGAAGAAATTTTAGAAGAGGGTTGAGGAAGAAAGGGGGGAATTTCAAAGCTGGGATGATTGAAACACAAAAAGGGGGAACAAATCAACATTGACTAGGATAAAAAAATTTAAAGCCACGTCATAGGCTAGAGACGCACTTTACCTGGAACCGGGAGCTTACAGGCTAAAAAGCCGTTTTGAAACTTTTTTTATGCGTTTGTGGGTTTAATTGAGTGATAATTGCATTCACAGACTTAATTGACATTTTCGAAATAGTATGGGGGCTTATTTGACACTTTTCCCTTTATTTTATTTTATTTTATTTTTTGTTTCTGTTGGTGGTTATATCTAATTGTTCTATTTTAAAAAATCTATACAGAATAATTTTATGTTGCAAAAGATATTGACTTCGTTTACCTTCAGAATAAATTACATCTCAAAGATTTTAGAGCTACAATCAGTACACAATTTCTTTTGCTGCTCTCAGAAAAAGTATGACAGAATATGATCCTCGTCTGGTTGCTCCAGCCTGCTTATACTTGGCATCGAAGGCAGAAGAGAGCACAACGCAAGCTAGGCTGTTCGTTTTTTATACCAAGAAAATATGTAAAAATGATAATTGATAATCATACACTCAAATATACACTTTGTGGTCCCTTTTTGGTCCATATATGATAATAATTTTATTTCACCTTTTCAGATTCGGATGAGAAGTACAGATTTGAAATAAAAGACATTTTAGAAATGGAGATGAAAATTTTGGAAGCCCTCAACTATTACTTGGTTGTGTTCCATCCATACAGTTCGCTAACACAGTAAGGAATACTTTGTAAAGGAGTTTTATTTGGCATACTTTTCCACCATCTCTCCAACTTTTTCTACCCTATTCATTACCCCTACTATTTCACTCTTAAGAAATGTGCCAACACCTATTGTTGCAAACAAAAAAATACGGAGGAAGTATTAACTATTAAGAGTAGTATAAATAGAAGCTATGTAAGGAATAAGAGTTAGGCTAGAATTCTGTTGGAATTGGGCTGGGAGAGCGGGACCTCTCGAAGAGTCCCAATTATCTGTTTCTTCTCTTACAATTTCCGCCATTGTAACTCTGCAATCTTCATCAATATACTATTGATTTCTGCTGCAATGGAAAACTGGTAATCCTCAGCGCTTCTTCTATGTTCTGCTTCTAGAAACCGTTCCAAAGGCCTCACAGTACTTTAAAAAGGTTTTCAGCTTTGGGAAAGTGACACCAGAACAGAAGGATGAGTTAGAGAACTGTGGCATTGTGATTTATTCTTGGGAAGTGTTTTTATCACTAGGAGAGGATAAACAGGGCTGGTCTCCCGCACATATCCTTACTCATGAAATATGATACTCGGAGGTGTGCTAGTGCACTAGACCGACACACAGAATATTTTAAATTTGTGATTGGGGGAGTTCATGAGCTGAAGTTGGGTGTCCTAATGAATATTGTGCACAGTCATTCATCAAGGGGAATTTTGGAAGGGCTGAATAAGCGGGAGGGTTTCAAATTTGATGGTGTTACTCAGTGATGTCAATAGCGGCGCAATAGCGCGCTATAGCGGAATAGCGGTGCGGCAGACGGGGTAGGCGCTACATGGAGGGCTCTAGCGTGGCGTTTGTGTGTTGCGTCCATAGCGCCCGCTATAGCGCAGGTGCGGGAGAGAAAATAGCGGCCGCTAACGCGGCGCGTCTTATGGTACAGAGTATTGCACAGAATATGAGCCTTCTGGGAGGGATTTTAGCGTTAAATTTTTTAGCGCAGACAAAGAAGGGGTAAATTAGACTTTTAAAACAAAATACTATCGTATTAACCTAGTTAAAACCCTTACACGTACGTTAAACGCTACTAAAAGCTCAAAACGAAGCTAGCTTTTGAAAATAGTCAGTTGCACCTCTGCGATGGCTTCTTCTCCCCGAACAACCATCATCTATTTCTGCTGCTCTGCGATTGCTTCTTCTCCAAGAATGACAGATGCTGCCCTCCTCTGCCTTCAGTAGTATCTGACTACCTTCCTCTGCAACATCTTCTTCTCCAACCTTTGCTGCAGACCTGCAGTCTATTTTTCTTCTTCTTCTCGTAAGTCGTATGGAGTCTAGTCAGTCTTCTTTTGACTCAATGTTTTGACTTAAGATGTTTAAATTATTAATAGCATCTTATATTTTACTCATGAAACTAAATAGTATTTCTAAGTAATTTAGGTGGGTGAACCATCTAGTTTCAGTAGTCTCTTTGCAGACCTTAGATGTACCTTACAGTAGTTAAAACATATGCTTCCAGTAAGGCAAAGAGTGTTCTTTTTTCACATGTATGTATTACATATGCTTCTAGTAGTTACTTATCTATTATATTTGAAAGTACTCCAAATAGCGGTCATCCCGCTATCCGCTATACCGCTATAGCATTTTGGGGGCTGCCCGCTCCGCTCCGCTATCTGGGATTGACAACACTGGTGTTACTTCTATGAGGTGGGTTCAAAATGGGTTGGGAGTACGATTTACTGGGAATTATAAGGACGTTGGATATGCTAATGATGTTGACGCTTTCATGTATCTGATGCTTGTCAGTGACCGCATTCCTGGTCTCTTCCTAGATCCCGCAATCGTTTTTGAAGATGTTAGGGAATTGCCAGCAGTTTGTTTACCAGTTCAAGAAGGTGGTGTAGGTTTTGACTACCTGTTGCAGATGGCCAGTACATCATCCTTGCCTATTTTAGATCCACAGGTTTCACATGATGGACCAAACTTGCATTTGGGAAACAGTGAGCTTAATGTACTGAGCTTCCTCTGCAGCAACTTCCATCAATTAAAATCTGGTGCCAAGGGAAATGTAATTGTGCATGATCTTGCTGAAAATATAGCCCTGGAGGAGATGGACATAAGGAGTGGGTTATGGTGGTCACTGGAATCAAATATTTAGCATTTACTTAAGGTTGACTCATCTGATATACCTCTTGTCAGAATCATACACCAGGGTAAAAGTAGGATTGTTCCAGAGGCACAAAAGTGGGGTAGTGTCTTCACAGGGAGGTCTTGTAGCCTGGATGGAGGTTGTGTATGGAGGAAAGTTTGCTATTAATGATGAAGAGGCTGAAACAGTAGTGCACAATCAACAATCGACTTCTGGGATGCACTCTGTTACTGAATTTCAAGTAATTTTGAACCCCAAGGATGAAGATGGAATTTTTGCTCCTTATTATCTAGTCTACATCTCAAATGATCAACAAGGCTATTTTCCACAACAAGAATGCTTTTCTTGCAATAAGCAAGATGAGTACTAGGATGGGTTACACAAATGCCCTAGCAGAAGGGGACGCACCCAAAGGTGAATCAGTAAAACTATGAAAGTGGGTTGTGGATTCAAGGATTGAGCCCAGACAAGCAGTTGAATTGAATAGCAAGTTATATACACAAGAGAACTATGGCGAGCACGGTTCAAACCAACAGTTTCAGAGGCTGAAGTATTGTAACTTGGAGTGGTATAAATGTGGCACCAAGGGGTATGGGCTGCAAAGTCTGGACGATATATCTGAAGGGTGAGTTATCATTGAATACTTCAAAGAATGGCTTGATATGCATGCCTATGAGGCAAGGCAAAAGGAATATGCAATAAATGAAGAAGTTTGCATGGGGTTGTTTGCAGTAAGGCACATCAAGAAGGGTGCAAAGTTAACATCAAATTATGAGGAGCCTCATGAAAACAAGGAAACATTTATCGCTATTGAGTGCTTGAAAGATACTGCAACAAATGTTACTTCATTGGTTCCTACCTCCCACCTTGAGGACAAGATGGTGGTCCGGGGGGGGGGGGGGGGGAGATGATAGGAACCTGGGCAGATTAATAATAATATTAATATTAATAATAATAATAATAATAATAAGATGGGGACCCGGGTTGAGTAGTGTTATTAAAAGTAATATTAACTATTAAGAGTAGTATAAAGGGAAAACTATCAAATAATGTCCCCCAACTTTAAAAAAAAATCAATTATGTCCCCCAACTTAACTATCATTCAATTAAGTCTTCATACTCGTATAAAATTTGCAAATCAGCTTTTTAGCTGGTATACTCCAGGTTTCGGGTAAAGTTCACCCTTTCTCCCTTTTTTGTTTCAACCGTTCCGGACTTCGACTTTGAATTTTCCCCTTTTCTTCTCCATTGAGCATTCCTCTTAAAATTTCTTCACAGTATTAAATAAAATGAGAACCAACAACCATTTGATAGGTGTGAGACTTCATCGTTTCAGATCTGCTTGGGAGCAAAACATTGCAACAGTACTTTCCCAAACCATGGGCCTTCGTTTTCCGGAAGGTGAACCAGAGCGGGTCGGGTCCTTCAGTTTCGTATGAGGCAGCTTAGTGGGGTGATGACTCCAACATCTCCATTAAGGGAGGTAAGATACAAATAACGACCATGGGAGGGAACCAAAGTGGCATGGGTGATGGGTTGGGTTCAAACTCCAGATTGGGGAGTATGAGGCACCTTGGTGAGATGGTGACTCCATTAATGGAGGTATGAAGGTCCGGGTACAAACGACGGCCATGGAACACACCATAATCAACGGCGGAAATGAATAGTATGAGAACATGGAAAGTTGGATGTCGGAGGCCTCCTCTTTCGCGTCATGCCATCATGAGTATCTCCGCCGGCGATGATAGAGCTCGAAACATGCATTGCGTTATGTCCGGCGGAGATGATGGAGCTTGAATCATGCTTTCCTTCATGCCCGGCGGCCCCCCATCGCAGGCCTCCTGACCTCCTCTTTTCTTTTTCTTCCTTGTTTTGCCACTTCTGCTGGCCATGGAAGATGAAGGGGGACTGTTGCAGTGTTGCTGATATTTCATATGGAGTAACATATATGTCATCATATATTTTGTATGAAAAGGGATAAATGGGTGCCATGTCAGCAATACCGGAAATCACCCATTCTTTACCAGTAAAAAAGCTGAATTGCATGCTTTTGTATAGTACAAGGGTTTAATTGGTTGATAGTTGCGTTGGGGGGTTTAATTTATTTCTTTTTAAGAGTATGGGGGCTTATTTGATAGTTTTCCCTAGTATAAATAGAAGCTATGTAAGGAATAAGAGTTAGGCTAGAAATATGTTAGAATTGGACTGGGAGAGCGGGAGGAGTGCGGGACCTCTCAAAGAGTCCCAACTATCTGTTTCTTCTCTTACAATTTCCGTCATTGTAACTCTGCGGTCTTCATCAATATACTATTGATTTCTACTGCTTGGGTCGAGTCTCTATCAATTGTGGACGCAGCCTCTTGAATCTTTGACCTTTACCTCCTCTCCCGAAGGCCTCCATGCATACTGATCCCAGGCTACTTGTCATTTGTGTACTGTTAGGTTGCTGCAGGATGCTGGGATGAGCGATGCAACTCAACTAACTTGGTACGAAACCTGTTATTCATCTAGGCTTACTCTATCATATCTGCTGTTTGTGTTGACGTCAAACCACAATAGTAATAACTACTAATAATAATTTCCTGATCAATGGGGGGTGGGGGTGGGGGTCACACTTTTCAGGGGAATTGTGAATGATACGTATAAGATGGATCTAATTCTTATTCATCCACCCCACCTGATAGCATTAGCATGCATATACATAGCAAGCGTTTTGAAAGACAGAGAAAACAGCACTTCCTGGTTTGAAGAGCTTCGAGCTGACATGAATGTGGTATGCCTAATGCCTTCAAACTAATTTTCGTGATCCTCATACGTATTGATATGCTTTTAATACAACAGTTATTAAGGGCCTGTTTGGTAAGTGTAACTTGGCTGAAAGATATCAAGGGTTTAATAACATTCATTGGAGCCAAAATCAGCCAGTTGATAACGCAGATAATGGCTACCATACGGAGCCTAATAGCTGTCATACAGTCTGACTCCCACCAATTTAACAGGTAAAAAACATAGCGATGGAAATATTAGATTTTTACGATAGCCACAAGATGATCACAGATGAAAGGGTAAATGCTGCAATGAGCAAGCTGCCTGGGTAAGTAAAAAGCGGGGAGAGCTACAGATGATAACGAAGATTCAGTTGAAGAATAATGATGGTTTGGATCTGAGACGGATATTGTGTACTTACAATTCAAGGGTCGATAAAAAAGATTCAATAAGTAAGGTATTTATTTAACTTCCATGAATCCCTTGGGATAGAACTCCTGAAGGGGGGGGGGGGGGGGGGGGGGGGTAGAGATGAAGTCATTACTTTGGATCTTGTGATTATCATTAGTATTAACTCTGCACGTTGTAACTCTGCACATTGTTTTTGTCATGCTTCGAGTATTTAGTAAGCCTCTTACCTCCGTATGACATTGAATGGATTATAATTGCTGCATAATTATACTGTATCAATAAATAATGTACTTTTCCAAAAAAAATCTATTGTAACAAAAAAATAGATTATAGGAATAAAAGTTTTCATCAAATGTGAAATACAAAAAAAACAAAATTTATAACTGATTTCCACGGGTTATCATCAATTGATATCGCTTGATAATGACAACATTGTCAATTTTCAAGATGTATTTTGTGACATAAACAATAAATCTATCATTGAGCTATTCATCAATTATTGGGTTGCTCAACTTAGCTTTCACGATATTCATAGCTAAAAAATCACGGTCAAATGGTAGTTGGGAATAGGGCTGGACTCGCTTTGGGCTAGGCCTAGGCCCGGTCGGGCCTCCGGTCCTATAAAGGGGGCCCCGGAACCGGCCTGTCCTTCGCCCGGTTCGGGCTGGGTCACCCGCCGGGCCTCGGGCCGGGCCACCCGCCGGGTCGGGCCTAGGTTATATTTTTTTATCTTTTTAATACAACTTAAATATGAAATACATTTTTCAAAAATACTAATACAATAAATTCTAAGTTGTACGGAGTAAGTTGTAAGTTGTAAGTTTGTAACCGATTAATTAATTAATTAATTTGAGAAGTGCTACATAAAAAAAGAATGTATATTTATTTGAAATATGAAATACAATTTTACAAATTACAATAGAGAATTGAAGGAAAAATTAAAACATGAAATACATTTTATAATAAACTGTAAAATACTAATCAATCGGAATCTCCGGCATAGGAGCCACCCCCGGTTGTTGATTCATCCATAAAGTCTGGGGAGGGGGGTGATGCTAACTTCTTGACATCTACGTATGACCTTTAACCAATCGCGGTAGCATATAAGCGTCTTAAGAGACTCAGCGCTCAAACTCGTTCTAGATGCTGTTAGAACGTTGCCGGTCGAACTAAATTCTTGTTCCACGGCAACTGTTAAAACCGGCATTGATAGCACTTGCTTAGCCATCCGTGCCAAAATCGGGAACATTCTTTCTTTTGACTTGCACTACTTTAGAACGTCAAACTCCTCATTTTTGTCAAATTCTACCTCATAATTTATATACAAAGAAATTTCATTAAGTGCGCTTTGTTCAGTAGTGTGAGTTGTTTTAGGTTTTTTCATAAGATTGCCAAAAGCAGATTTAAAAAGTGATTTTCCTTTAGATGAAGATGTGTGTCGGGGGAGGGGGCGCGTTGCCATATTGTGCACGAAACTCATTAAATAAGGCATAAACTAAATAACTAACCTCGTTGTATTCAACTTGCGGATCTATGACGTTATCATCATACATTGGAAATGGACAAAAAAAAGCATTATAATAGAACATTCAAACATTCTCCAAATTACCAAGTCTATAACGAGGATCGAGAATAAATGCAATACTATAAATATGCGGAATATGTGCATAATATTTTAAAAACTTTTCCTTCATAAAACCACAAATATAACTCACGTAAGCGGCATTGTCAAATTCATTAAAAGCACCGGCGAGATTAACAACTTCACGAATAAATTCGTTTGAGGTAGGTTTATAAACATGACTAAAACTTTCAGTTGCATTATTAAAATATATTAAAACATTACAATTTTTTCGCAAGTGTCGATGTGAGCGGGGTTTAAAATATAGTTATCATATTGTCTTAAAAAAGTAGGAAAATGTTCTTTATATCTAAGAAGAACTTTAATTAATTTATAAGTACTATTCCACCGAATAGACAAATCTTTAGGGAAAGCAACATATTTCACACCTCTTTCAATCAAATAATTTTGCTATTTTAATTTAAGTTGACCATTGCCCCAAATACGTCTAATCCCCCCTTGACTACCTCCATAGCATCTCCTAACGCTTTTATACCGTCTTGCACACATAAATTTATAATATGGCATGCACATCGTTGATGAAAAAATCTACCCATCAAAGTATTAGAACCACATAATTCACGCAATCTAGGTATAGCAGCAGTATTATTAGTACTCCCTCCGTCCCCTTTTAAATGGGACGGGAGATGGTGGCACGGGTTTTAAGAAAAGTGAGTTTGTGTGGTTGATATTAATTGATAAAGTAAGAATGATTTTGAGCCACACAAAGTTTACCAAATAAGGTATGGGGCAATTAAATAGGGATATCCCAATATGGTAAAACGGGACATTTAAAAGGGGACGGAGGGAGTAGCATTATCAAAACCTATAGCAAACACCTTATCAAGCAAATTATACTCAGTTAAAATACATTCAATCAAAATATAAATATGTTCAGCGGTGTGACGATCATTAAATTCACGAAAAGCAAGAACACGTTTATGCAAATTCCAATCACTATCAATAAAATGTGCAGTCAGGCCCAAATAATGTAAATTATGATAAGTATCCTCCCAAATGTCAGAACAAATAGTAACACGGCCGTCAAAGTTTGCAAAAAAATTTTGTAACCTATCCTTTTCCGCACGATAAAGCCTTATAATTTCTTTCTTAACCGTTTTGCGACTATAACTTCTAAATTGAGGATTTAAAAAAGTTTGTGCATAATTTTTAAAAGCAAGACTTTCAGAAAACAAATAAGGCAAATTTTCTTCAACAAGTAAGTTAGCCATACCAGTCAAATTTTGTGCATCAATGTATGAGAAATTGCCAAAAGGTTGGTCATTTGCAAACCTCGATATTTGAGATTGCTTCCCCTTCCCTTTGTCTATTTTCGCATACTCCACAGAGTGCGCGGACTTAAGATGCCTTTTGAGGCTCCCGTATCCGCGGGAAGTTCCCAAGCTATACTCCTTCTTGCAATGATCGCAACTTGCGTACCATTTATCAGTTTTTGGGTCTTTCCTTTTGTAAAATTATTTTCTATAATAGGAGATTTAGATTTCTTACCAACTTGGGATGGACCGCCCTCGTCCTCCAACTCTTGCTCATCATCCGGGGTGCCGTGAGTCCCGTCGCCCCCCTCGTCCTCCTCCGCATCGTCATCCTCGAGCTCCTCTTCATCAATGGACTCCGGGATGTTTTGTTGTTAGAAAAAGCGACCATCATTTTGCGCCAATAGTTGTTGTAGTTGCTCGTCGGACATCGCATCCCCATCTCGCCTTTGGTATCCGTCATCAAAATCTTCTCGACTTTGAGAAGAAGACCCGGCCCGCCCTTTACCTTTGCCTTTGCGTAAACTAGGATGACTTGTCGCAATCTCCTTCCTTCGGTTGCGTTGGAGACTACCCACATCTACGGAATGTCTGGCACGGTCCATCTTTAAAATGTAACAAATATTATATGACATCAAATGTTTTAATATGAGTACAATAGTAATAATAAAATGCGACTAATAAAATTAATTACTTTTATTAGTTCATACTTTAATGCAACAATTAATAATTAACTAGTTTTTTACTTTTATGGTGAATGCAACAATTAACAAATTAAATAATAGGGAAATGAAAAATGTAACAATTAACTAGTTTTATACTTGAATGAAAAATGTAACAATTAACTAGTTTTATACTTTAATGAAAAATGTAACAATTAACTAGTTTTATACTTTAATGAAAAATGTAACAATTAACTAGTTTTATACTTTAATGAAAAATGTAACAATTAACTAGTTTTATACTTTAATGAAAAATGTAACAATTAAATAGTTTTATACTTGAATGAAAAATGTAACAATTAACTAGTTTTATACTTTAATGAAAAATGTAACAATTAACTAGTTTTATACTTTAATGAAAATTGTAACAATTAACTAGTTTTATACTTGAATGAAAAATGTAAAAATTAACTAGTTTTATACTTTAATGAAAAATGTAACAATTAACTAGTTTTATACTTTAATGAAAAATGTAACAATTAACTACTTTTATACTTTAATGAAAAATGTAACAATTAACTACTTTTATACTTTAATGAAAAATGTAACAATTAACTAGTTTTATACTTGAATGAAAAATGTAACAATTAACTAGTTTTATACTTTAATGAAAAATGTAACAATTAACTAGTTTTATACTTTAATGCAACAATTAATAATTAACTAGTTTTATACTTTAATGCAACAATTAATAATTAACTAGTTTTTTACTTTTATGGTGAATGCAACAATTAACAAATTAAATAATAGGGAAATGAAAAATGTAACAATTAACTAGTTTTATACTTGAATGAAAAATGTAACAATTAACTAGTTTTATACTTGAATGAAAAATGTAACAATTAACTAGTTTTATACTTTAATGAAAAATGTAACAATTAACTAGTTTTATACTTTAATGAAAAATGTAACAATTAACTACTTTTATACTTTAATGAAAAATGTAACAATTAACTACTTTTATACTTTAATGAAAAATGTAACAATTAACTAGTTTTATACTTGAATGAAAAATGTAACAATTAACTAGTTTTATACTTTAATGAAAAATGTAACAATTAACTAGTTTTATACTTTAATGAAAAATGTAACAATTAACTACTTTTATACTTCAATGAAAAATGTAACAATTAACTAGTTTTATACTTTAATGAAAAATGTAACAATTAACTAGTTTTATACTTTATTGAAAAATGTAACAATTAACTACTTTTATACTTTAATGAAAAATATAAAAATTAACTAATACGATGAATCTAATTACTATGAATTCAATTGTAACTAATATAATTGTATAACTAATATATAATATAATGTTTATAGTATATAATATATAAGTATATTACTATAAGATGAGTAATACACTTATATATAATACTTTAATATATAAGTAGATAATAGGTAGAGATTAAGTAGATAAGGAATATAAGTAATATAATATATGTATGTAAAGTAGATAATTAATAATTTAATATATAAGTACATAACAATAAGTATAGATGATAAGTAGATATCAAAGTAAATATTAAGAAGATAATAAATATATATTAAGTAGATAATAAATATTAGTAATATAATATAGGTATATAAGTAGATAATTAATATATAAGTAGATATAATAATTATATAAATAATATATATATATGTAGAGAGGTTTGGAGAAGATGAAGATGGAGATGATTAAGATTTAAGAGTATGAGGGAATAGAGAATTAGAGAGCAGGAAGAGTTGGAGAAGAGGTGTAAAAAATGTATAGAAAATAGGAGTATAAATAGGTTTTTTTATCCCTCCCCCCCCAAAACCCCTGGACCCCCCCTCCCACCCCCTCCAACGGCTATAGAGCCGTTTGGGAGGTCTCCCAACGGCTAGATGCCACCAAATAATTTTTTTTTTTAAAAGAGCCGTTAGGCCCGAACCGGGCCGGTTCGCCATTTGAAGGGCCCGAGACCGAACCGCTGGACTACCGGGCCAGGTCGACCCGAACCGCCCCCCGACTGGTTCCCGGGCCGGGCCGGTTCAAACAGTAACCAGGCCGGGCCGGTTCCGGGGCGGGCCGCCCGGCCCGAGTCCAGGCCTAGTTGGGAAGAATCAAATCCTTCAACAATGAATGACTGTCTATTATTTATGTTGTTTTGTTCATCATCTGTATTTGAATTTCTTGAGTTGTAGTTGAGGGCATTACAATTCTGGATGAGTTATCTTCATTAGCTCGGGTCATAGTATACTTCATCGGGTTATAGTATCTCTTCATTACCTTTACTGAAAATAATGAAATAACTAGTTACTATATATACTAATAATGTTAACTAAAAAATTAGATTATTAATAACAAATCACAAGCAAATTCATACTAAATAAGGTCGTTATTTAATTTTTAAACGGCCGAATTAAAATTAAAAACACAATAAAACTTAACAAATAACCTTTGAACAAAAAAAGCCAAACAACTAACAAACTAATCAGTTGTTGTTAACACCGAGTATAAACCAGGTGGTGCAGGAGTGCAGCCGTGCAGATTGCAGAAACCAGCGGTGACTCGGTGTCCACTTGTCCGGCTATCCGTACTGAGCCGTCATGCACCCGTCCGACCAGCGAGGCAGCAATTGACGATTGACGAAGACTTAATCAACGGTAGATTGTTGCGTGCTAGACTGTTAGGTTACGATTTGGGATTTTTCCTACGATTGCCGACTCGATGGCCTCTGCCCCTGCGGTCATGGAGTTGGATTTGGGATTTTCATATTTTAGGCCATGTGTTACTTTTGGGCTTGGCTGGAATGGCTGCTTCACGCTTGGGAAGAGTGGACTTGCTCGGACGAAGGGAACTACGGACCAAGACTACTGTACGTTAACATTTTTTAAATTGAGGATGAGCCTAATTTATATATATATATATATATATATATATATATATATATATATATATATATATATATATATATACTAGTTAAAAAAATAAAAAACTGAGCATAGGCCTAATTTATGTATCATGGAATTATTTACAACCAGTTTCAAGGACTTGAAAATTTGTTCATTATTTTACTCTTACACGGCCACACGTTCACCGCGTCACGTGTATAGTTATATTATAGGGGCTCATGAATATTACTCCACCCGTCCCGCTATGATTGTCCCATTTTACCATTTCGGTCCGTCCCACTAAGATTGTCTCATACCTGATTTGGTAAAGTTTGTGTGGTTCTAAATCATTCCTACTTTATTCTTACTTTATCAATTCAATATCAACCACATAAATCCTCTTTTATTAATAACCGTGCCACCTTCTCTTGTCCCAAACTTAGGGACGGAGGTAGTACTAAAAAATGGAGAATGTACGAAAAAGTGACCTTGTTAATTTAAAAATGTGACTAAAGACCATTTCACCCTTACTAAGGATGTTTTTATTTGGACTGTTTTTAGTCCCAGACCAGATCACATCAGACTTAAACACACCAGATTAGACCAGACTTAAACAGACCAGTCTACACCAAACCAAACTTAAATAGACCATATTATATTAGACTTCTATAGTTATAAAATACATAAAGATAAGCTATTTATTACTCCCTCCGTCCCAAAAACAACTTCACAGTCACTATTCATTGGTCAACTTGAAGTACTCATAATCTTTTACTTTTTATATCAAATTTTTATCAAATTTAAATTTTATTGATCAGGCTTTGTAGCGGTTTTAATGTAGTTTCTGAATATGTAAATTTTATTTACTAAAAATAATCCGAGTGTGAGCAGGGATCGAGTTGCTTTATCGTCAGTCAAGCATCGTAAACCGAACGGGAAGTTAATTTTGGGACGGAGGTAGTATATTAGATCGTACTCCCTCTGTCCCTGAATTTACTTCCATAGTACAAATGACACACATATTTAGAAAGTGGGAATTGTGTGGTGGAGAGTTGTGCAGAGGAGAGAGAAATGTGTAAGAATTGCTGTGAACCATAAATTCTTTGCCAAAAAGGAAAGTGAAGTTCTTTTTGGGACGGACGAAAAGGGAAAGTTGGAAGTATTTTTAGGGACAGAGGGAGTACTAGTTTAGACCAAATCAGAAAATTTAGTCTAAGTAAATACATCCTAAACCAACTGACCAACTACGATGACCAATCCTATAGTTACGTGCGCCTAGTGATCAATTGACTTAGTGATTTTGCTCAATGATCAAATGTCACAATGACTACAAACACAGCTACATGCCTGTCTACCCGTCCAATGACAAACGTCCAATATTTCAGTGACCCAGTGACCAATGTTTGCCCGTTCAATGACCCAATGACTAAAGTTCGCTCGTTCAGTAACTACCGTTCACCTCATTAGTGACCAAAGCCACTGCCCAGTGACCAACATTGGTCTGGTCAATTACCACGGCCGTAACCAACCTGCGCCGCTGCTGAACATCATCACCGACCACCACGGCCCCACCCTGACACAACTCCCCAGCCCTCAAGCAGCCCCAACCACTCGAACTTGTCATGGTCAGCCTACTGCCGCCGCCGTTAATCACCCTTAGCCTCCACCGCTGCCACACCCGTAACCCTATTCGTTGCCTTTAGTGGAGTGTAACCGCTGTTCCATCGAGGACCGCAAATAAAGCATCGGATGCGCCCATCGAGGATGGCTGAATCGGCAGATGCGACCATTGATGATGACTAATTCAGCGGCGGCAGCCATCAAGGACGGTTGAGCCAGTGGCGACGACCATCATTGATTTAATGACGAGATCTTGATCTTCGTCGCTGGTCGATTTCCGTAAATTATACTGTACATCCGACTGTACGGTGAGCACCGTACACCCGGGTATTTTTGAAATTATATTCATCTTCACGCCTGCTTATATGATGGGATCTGATTTCTTTTGAGTCATCCATCAAACGATGAGAAAGCAGAGAGACGGAATGATCTGGTCGTAGGTTGAGCCTATTGGCTGGCGTCGTTATTGGAGGTAGATAGATTTCTTTCCAGGCGGCCATGGATAGAAGCTCTGCAAACGAGACCCTCCGTGCGCAGGCTTAAGGAGACATGATTCTCCACGCACTGTGAACTTGAATACAACGATCAACAATTAATAAACACCGAGTACTGTAGTGTTGATTGAATTGGAGTGTCCAATTAACTGTGAATTAATACCGATCAACGATCAAACTGTAGTCTCCACTCTCTCCAGTCTCCACTAAGAAATAAGTTCAGATCTATTCCTTTTCAGTTTGAAAATGAAATGAGCATATACGGATTAATATTTGAGTATATTTAAAATTTCAAATGAGTTTCGAATTTTTCAATATTCATTTTGCAAGTTATATTTATGCTCATTTGATATCTGTTTTATGCTCAATTTAAGATGCCATATCAATGCACATTTCAAAGGTATTATACTATATTAGATATACCTAATAGTTGATTATAGATACGGGAGCACATACAACAATGCTCAATTGCATGTTTCTAATACTCAATAGTTGATGTTTGGTGCTCAATGAAAATATTTTGATGCTCAACTAAAAATACATATGAGCATATCAATGCTCATTTTTGAAGATACGTTTGCTCGATTGGTACTCATGTTATGCTCATTTTTAAATGTTATATCAATTCATATTTCAAAAGGACCGTATTATATAAGATTCGCCTATTGAAGTTCATAGATGTTGATTATAGATATAATTTAATAAGTTTTTTATAAAAGAAAAAATATGAAAACATAAGTGAATTTGAAGATATGAAGCAGAAATCACAATGCTCATTGTTAGGCTTTTAATGCTTAACAAAATATGTCTGATGCTCACTAAACATGCATTAATGCTCATTAAGCAGAAGACACGAATTTCATTAATGAGTTTTTATAAAAGATAAAATAAAAAAAAGAAAGTGAATTACAATATATGAAGTTGACATCACAATACTCAGTAGAATATGTTCGATGCTCATTAAAAGTGTATTAATGCTCATCTAATGAAAACCGTGATTTTCACTGAAATTACGAAAATGACACCGTTTTTTTAATTGTGATATCTGCTTTTCTTGTAATAACACATTGCTCATTATTAGACTCTTAATGCTCATTAACATTGAACTATTGCTCATTAATATTACACTAATGTCCATTTAGCAGAAATCACGATTTTCACATTAATCACAAAAATGCCATCGGTTGTACGGTGCTCACCGTACAGCCGGTTGTACGGTGGACGTACTCGTCGATTTCAGTTGGAAGAGAAGAGGGAGGTTGGCAATAATGACATCTTGATCTTCGTCGCGGGGGCAAGCAGCGTCAATCGAAGATGAAGGGAATAAATGAGAAATAGGCGATGGAAAAAGGGCTGCTTGCGGTGGATAAGTACGATGGAGAAAGCCACACAGGAGCTTTGGAGATGGAGAAATCTGCGATGGAGTAGGGTTCCATTTATTTGAGGGCATTTTAGTCTATTAATTTCAAAAGGGTCCTATTTTTGTCATTTGCAAAGCTATTTGTAATATTTCAATCATTCTTTTTATATTACATCTGTTCATTTTAAATAAACAAATAATCATTGGGCACTTTTTAGACGATGTGTGTCTTTTTTTACTGCCCAGGATCCTATTTTTGTCATTTGCAAAGTTATTAGTAATATTCCAGCTCATCTGGTTGTGAGGTTACCGTGCCTAGTGGAAGGTCTTGAGTTCGAAACCCGCTAGACACATAAGGGTTCGAAACTCAATAGAGTGAATTTCAGCTCTGATTACTCCAGGCCCTCTGCCCCCTCCCCAAGACCCCCTGGAGTAAAAAAAATTTAAAAAAGTGACTGAAATTTTGGGGAAAAATCGTTTCCGAGAATGTAATATCCTAAGCAAATAAAGATGGAAAATTTCTTTTGGTACCTGTCTTTTTGTACACGTTTTATACACATTCTCTATTTTGGTTTTTGTACATGTCATGTACACGTTTGATATACAAAAAATCTATTGGTACACATTTTTCATACACACATCTACACACTCATGTTTGTGAAGAGTATTCTTTTGTCTGTATACAGACATAACATATTTTCAAATACGTTATGTCTGTATACAGACAAAAAAATACTCTTCACAAACATGAGTGTGTAGGTGTGTGTATGAAAATGTGTACCTCAAGCTGGATTGTTTGATATACGAAGTATATACATGTAATTTGTCTAAAATGTAAAAATTGAAAGTTGTGAGCACAATTAGCTTGGGCATGTCAATGGAAATATGGAATACTACATAATTAGCCAGGTGTATATGGCTGCCAGGTTGTGTATATGGCTGCCAGGTTCTGGACCTGTTGTCATTGGCACATTTGTGGAGGACTGCAGGATCAATAAGATCCAAATGTGCAATTCATTTCCTCGTGTATATCTATGTTGTAAAAACCGGATCGGTGAGCGACCCGGTCATGTGACTGGGTCACGGGTCAACCCGGACCCGGAAGGTCAACCTGGTCAAAGCCGGAAAATCGGTCAACGATTATACGTCGTTATAATAATAATAAACATATAATTATATACACTCTCATTATATATTTTTATTTGTATTGTACATTTATATTATAATTTGGCATGATTTTCATTCTTAAATAAATATATAAATATATTACATAGTTTTCCTTTTTAGGGAATTAAAATTTCAATTTTTAGTTTTAAAAATGCATTAAAATTAAAAAAGAAACTACTTTTTTTTTTTGGAAAAGACCGAAAACCGAGTTTTCCCGGGTTTTTCGGGTTTCTTGGGTCGGGTCCGGATCGGATTTTTTTGGGTCAGCCGGGTTTTTCCGGTTTTTGACCATTTTCGGGTTTTGAAGAAACCAAACCGGATTTTTGTCCGGGTCACCGGGTTCCGGGTCAACCCGGCCGGGTCGGGTCGGTTTTTTAAACATAGGTGTATATGTGATGGGCGCTCAAGGCCCGTCCTTGTTTTCATTTGGACGGTTTTGAATTCCAAATCAAATCAAATTTAAACAGATCAGATCAGACCAGACTTAAATAGATTAATCAGATTAGATAAGACTTAGACAGATAAAATCAGACAAGACATGACTTATGTAGTTATAAAATACATAGAGACCAGACAATTATTAACCTGGATCAGTTCAGATCAGAACCAAATCAGACTTAAACAGACAAATTAGACGGGCAAATTAGAGTCTAAGTAAAAACATCCTTATTCGGACATGGAAGTGTCCTTAAATAGGATTTGAATTTTGAACTTGTCGTTTGTACTACTCCGTACACATTTATTTATCGGACAAATCTTCCACACAAAAAAATAGGAAAAATGATCAAATAGACCCTTCTACTATTACAAAACAATCATTGTTCTGTCACTAAAAAAGGATCATTGGAGTATATGTACTTCCAAAAATACATCAAACAAGCCCATTGACCTTCTAGCAACCTATAATAACAAGTCATCCATTTTTTATTTTTTGTTCTTCACCCATTTACGGTGTCAACTTTCCTCCACCTCTTTTTGTTTTTTTTTTTCTTTTTCTTCAATTATTGGTTTTCCATTGTTCACTGTTTTTTTATTTTCTCCACCCCGTGCTTTCCCTCCTCACGTTGTCTCTCAATCTCATTTTCAATTGTTTTTCCTTTTTTCAGCTGTTCTCTTCATCTGATCTGAATGTTTCTGATCTGAATTTTTTAAATTCTGATCTGGTCTAATCTGATCTGAATGTCTCTGGTCTGATCTGAATGTTCCTGATCTGATCTGAATGTTCCTGATCTGATCTGAATGTTCCTGATCTGATCTGAATGTTTCTGATCTGATCTGAATCCTTCTGATCTGATCTGAATCCTTCTGATCTGGTCTGATGTAAATATTTCTAAAATTATAATTTTAATTTTTATTATAATAATTAGAAATGTAATTACACATATATAATTTAAATATAATTATAATTATAATCATAATTATAAAAAAATTATAATTATAATTATAATAATTATAATAGGTATAATTATTATTATACGTATTACACTAGTTATAAATATAGCTATAATTAGAGGAAGCGGTCCAGCTCAGCTGGTCGCCGACTCACTCTCCCTTATGGGAGGTCTCGGGTTCGAAACTCAATGGGGTGAGTTTCAACCTAGTTTACTTCAGCCCCCCCCAGACCCCCTCCCCCAGACGTCTCCTAGAGTAAACAAAAAAAAGCTATAATTATAATTGTAATTATGTTTTTAGTTATAATTATTTCTATAATTATAATTTTAATTATAATTATAATATTTATTTGGGGGGGAAATGGCTATATGACCATAAAAAATAGGTCCAGTAAAGTTAGTAGCATCTATTTTATTTAATGAAGTATACAACACTTTTATTATTAATATAAAGCCGGAACACTTTTGCTAAGTACTCCGTATCTATCTTCCATTCCTAATTATAGTTAGTTACAGTCATATACCAGGACGGAAAACATATTAAACTTTGTATTGCATTGCAAATAAATTTTCTATGTTCAAGTTTGGAGAATGGCGTAGAAACAACCAGATGTCTCTTTTATTACTATCCTAGATTCCAAAAGAAAGATACTTGTAACTTTTTCAAAGCACATATAATGTATTGAAATATACATTAAAATATACTTCCTAGTTCCGCCGTTCTTTTTTAATTGCAACGGTCCACTTTTCACGTTTGTCAATGCATGCACAAGTTTGTCCGTTAATATCTTTTATTCTTTATTAATAAAAAATTAAAAATTCAGATTTTGATAATTTAAAATAAGAAGAATTTAAAAATATTTTTAAAAAATTAAATTCCTAATACATCAATAAATAAAATATAGTCAAAGTAGAATGTGTGAATAGTGCACAATGAGTGACCGACGATAAATCAAACAGATCCCTGTTTGCACTCAATTTATTTTTAGAAAAAGATAAATACATATTCATAAACTATATTAAAAACTTTACAAAGTCGCAAAAACCAGAATCAAATTTGATAAAAAATTGATATATAAAGTAAGAGATTAAGAGTGATTTGTGTTGACCAAGTGAATAGTGTCTGAGACAATCTTAACGGGACGGAGGGTCTTAATGGTTTGGTCCGGTTTGACTCTCCAATTCTTGGTTCCAAAGTCTCAGCGCTATGTTTTCAAAGTCCTTCGTAGTGACATTTTTTCTATAAAGTAAGGCGAGTGATAACAAGTTCGGTAAAATATACTTCGTATTTAATTTTTTCAGACAACAAATGTCTGGTGCAGAAAAAAGAATTTCAGACGAGGCCATAAAAATGTGTAATTTTTGTAAACATTCTCAATATTCTTTGTACAAACTCTGTCAAAAAAAATATTCTTTGTACAAACAAATTTTGTTGCAAAGCATAACAAAATGTCGGAAGAGGAAATCCTCTTTAATTTTACAGAAAATAAATGTCAGGAACAAAGAAGTTGGCTATATAAGTGATGAACAGACAAAAAAACATCAGTGTGAAAAATCAACTTTTAAATTTACAAAATTTATTCTCGGCATTTGTTGTTCGTAAAATTGGACATTCTCCCATTGATATTTTTGTGTATCAGTTACCTTAGAGATTTTTTTTTGCAATTAAAATACCAGCTTTTATTAATGAATCAAGGTATCATTCGCCTACATGATTGCAGATACAATTCGGAATAGAACTAAATAATAATTTACCACCCGCACTGGAAACGGCTGCCCTTGCAAGTGCATGGGCTGCTCGGTTCGCGGATAAATAGTATACATTTTTTAACCAAGCTAAAACTTTTTTGTGCACTTATGCATGTCTCTGTGAATTTTATTGGTGACATTTTATATTTACGACCTAACTTTAGAGTAAAAAAAGTTTAAGTATGAAGTTACAATCTTTTTAAAATGTGTGTGAAAGTGTGTAAGTTTTTTTATTGCGTATGAAGTTACAATCTTAAACATGCAAAATTTAACAGTGTTAATTCTTATTTACTAACAAGGACTACATTTCAACATGAGCAATAACTGAAAGACTAAAGTGTCATTTTTTTCAAAAATAAAATAAATCTTTACCAACAATTGACAATTTTATTTTTTAAAAATAAGCATATTTATGAGTCGGAGATGATAATTTATTGAAATAATTGAATAGAATTGTCAAAAACATTTTTTGGGAGGAGACAATAAATAAAAAAGGAAATAAGGGAAAGAAGAAGAAGAACAAACTAAAAAAAATAAACCATATGTTTAGGACCTGGGAATCTGGGATGATAGATTGAAGAAGATGTAAGACTCCAATTGTTGCAACGGAAAGATGAGCCACGGTTGAGAAAAAAAGGAAAGAGAAAGAAAGGGAAAACAAAAAAAAAACAATTAGATGAGTGGAGTGTGAAGTAAGAGAAGAAGAAAAAAGAGAAAAGAAAAGAAAAAGAATTTAAAGGTTGGTTTGAGGGAGTTCGTATATTGAATAAGTTTAATTAAATTTCGGGGGATGAAAACCGGCCGGCTTTCACAGAAACCGGCCGGCTTTTGGATTAAATTTTGGGATTAAAGCTACGCTGCCAAACCCCGGCCGGCTTTCATGGAAACCGGCCGGCTTACAGGGAAACTAATCGGAGACTGTGTTTTGGGTATGAAAACTGGCCGGCTTTCATGGAAACCGGCCGGCACTCGGGAAATTTTTGGTAAATTGTTCTCCAAAGTTAGAAAACCGAGCAGTTTATGGGAAGGCCGGACGGCTTTCGTATGTTTGAGCCCGAACTATCTTTTAAACATTGAAACGTACCGTTACGAAGGGGAGTGTGTCTTGCACCAATTTGAGGTGTAAGGACATTAAATTTGAGCGGGAAGGGTGACGGAATCATCCTCAACGAGGAGACGTATTAGGCAAGTGTGAGAGGGGCACTTGTAAATTGAAACGATATAGCGACAATACACACCACTACATGACGATAGTAGTAAATGAGGGAAATCGAATGTGATGTTCCAATATCATTGAGTACGATTGAACCCCATAGGAAGTAACCGTGATAAAGAATGGTTTTTTTTTTTAAAAAAAAAAAAACATGGTGAAAAGTAAGGGCAGGGCCCTACGCTCTAAGGTTTAAACGAATAAGTTGAGTAATAAGAACATGTGTTAACCAAAGAGGGGGCAAGATGAATTATCACCAAGTAATATATTTCGGTGCAAATAAGATCGATATGATGGTTGCAACACCAAATTGATTTGCCTTACATGTTACTCATTATGGTATGAGTATCGAGAACTCACGATGGGATAACAAAGAATCTGAGGATCTAAACCGAAGTCTAGTGATACATCCATCCACCTAGGGGTGGGCAACACGAGTAGGGGAAGCAGACTTTAGAGCCAAGGATAGCTACCTATTTTCAAAATTCCATGGGAGTTGGGACTAATACGTGATATGCGGGAGTCTATCATGTAACAATAGATGCCGGACAAGTATTAAGTCGCTTCCACGTGGAGCGTAGTATGAGATGAGATAGTTCACTCTACTGTAAGGAAAGGAAATTCGGGTCATGCTTCGGGCAGTCCTTAAGGGAGGAACCGGGGTGACTAGACCAATGTATCGGTCATAGACTAAGGCTCGTCTATGGTTTGTATCGTGATGAGGTATTGGAAGACGACATGAATTGAGGACTCGATTATCCTTGATCTACCCAACTAGTATGAAAATACTAGTCGGGAGGTAAATATGAATAATGGTAGGATTAATCGTAAGGATTCGGATAGTGAGATATTGAACCTTAAGTAGTCTTGAGAGATACTAAGGTGGATAAGTATGAGCTAAGTGATAATAGGGGTAGGCCTTAAGGGATACCCAAGATAAAGTGAATGATAAATTGATCCTAGATATAGGATTGGCCTACGGGTGTATTCGGTAGTCTTTGAGGATTAGCCGATTAAGTATTGGTAATGAGTAAGGACCATGGCCCTTCCCGACTCTAGCGAGCGGGGTTGGATAGCATGGACTTGCAACGTGATCACGGGTTAGGGTGGAATCCGAACCGGAGACCTTATGAGGCTCCCGACAGCGGTAACACTCCATATAGGACTGTAACGCCCCAAAATCTGGTCTAGTAGTTAAGATACATATGAGTAGATTTTTAGGTATTATTTTCCTAGCAAATTAAACATCCTCTTAAAATTATAAAGTAAATATTTTATCAAAAAAAATGATGATAATAAACTAATAGTGAAATAATAGATCTAAAATAAACTGAAAAAAAAAAACATGATCGTTTAGTACTTTTCACGTAATCCTATTTGACACAAACTTCTTAGCCATTTAAATCAAATTTGGAAATAAGAATATGTGTACCAAAAACTAAATAAAGTTTTGTACTAATATGATAAGGCCTTGCGGACAACTTTAATATAAACTATAATAGTAAAATGTACTCCGTATTAAATTCATTAGAAATGGGCGGCCAAATATGAGCTTCATCATTTTGAAAGAATAGTTAAATGGAATAGTAAACTTTAGGAGACAAATTTGACAACTAAATTAATTGAGATGAAGCATTCAAACAAAGGAATAGTAAAGCCAACTCATGGTATGAGCAAATGGATGATCATCATACGTATGTATGTATGTAGTACTATTGAGATGGAGGATAAAGACAATTCAATTATTTGCTTCATGAAAATCATAGCCATACACATGGGATTTATTTGGCTTTAAATAGGCCAAAGCTTAGCACTTGCGGAGTATTTCTTTCACACGGCTGGACAACAAACAAAGTAAGAAAACAATCAAAAGAAACATACCTGCGAGAAGAAGAATACTAGCGGAAGTTTTTTTTCATATCAATAAAATTTTAGAAGAATTTGTCTATAAGGTCCGTACGTTTCCTATCCCCATTTTTGCTAATATTATTCTGTCCATGTTCCTGAAATGTTATGGGGATGATGAACGTTATATAAGTTTAGAAATATTATATATGGTCTGAATATGTGTATTTTAATTTATATGTAATATTAATTTTAGAATCATATCTGACTGTTATTCACTGATGTATATATAAAGTATAATTTTATTAAAAAGAAGTATCAATAATAAACTAAGTACGTACTAACACTGTAATATTCTAAAGACATTTAAACTATATTATAAATAAACAATACGTATTACTACAGTAGTGATAAACAATAGGTGTCCCAAATATTAAATGAGCTTTTGGACTAATCTAAGTAACAATTCGGACACTTCTAAAATAAATCATAAAAATCAAATATCATTAATTAATTAGAGATGGGCAGCCCAATTGAGTGTCTATTCATTAAAAATATTTTACACCTAAAACAAGACATCTAGCATCATCATCTTGGAGGAATAGTTTCCTAAATAATTCAGTCGGCTAATAATCTCATCTACTATGCATGGATTATCAAGACATCTCACACTATAAATAGATGTCCTACTACTAGTTCTAAAAATACATACATACTCCGTATCAATTAAGAAAGAATTAAGGGATTGGAAAAGGTAGAAACAAATTGAAGAAAATAGCTTTGGGTTCAATATCATACAAGGTCCGTACGTTTAATTTTCTGTTTCCATTTGTTTTAGTATCAATCCGTCCCCGTTACGTTATGGGGATGTTGAATATTCATATGATCTTAATAATTTGTATGCTTTAGTATGTGTTCATTAATTTTTTTGAGAACTAGTATTTTGTACGTCAAGGTTTAATTTGATACTCACTATATCGTGTATGAATCTAAATGTAAAATTTAAGAGTGGAATACAACTTAACGGTGATAAAATAAATAAATACGACTAACATAATTAGAA
The DNA here is from genome assembly GCA_945859915.1 of Cuscuta epithymum. Lineage (NCBI taxonomy): Eukaryota > Viridiplantae > Streptophyta > Magnoliopsida > Solanales > Convolvulaceae > Cuscuta > Cuscuta epithymum. The sequence continues at coordinate 68,799 of CAMAPF010001025.1, forward strand.
GACGAGTGGTGTATGAATAGTTAGAATTATTATGATAGTGGCGATTGAAATAATTAGAAGTTATTAATGATATATAACTACAATTATATTTTGCATATGTATATATTCATAAGTATATAAAAGAGATTCTACATATATGGATTTATGTGAATACGTATTTAAGTAAAAATATTAGGATCCTTAATTGATGGCAGTATATTATAAGTGTATATATAATATGTGATTTTAAATGATAGGATCCTTAATACGTATAATATATATATATATATATATACATATATTTTAGGTCATGTATGAGTAATCATATATATGCATACGTGTGTTGTTTATTAACAAGTGTGATGTTTATATTCACACACACAAACAAATTTAGCTAAGGTCCTACCTAGGTACATAAACATGTGTGCCCATATGATTGTGATCTAAAATTTTATAATATTCAATTATATATAATCTATTTATATATTACTACCTACGTAAGAATATTATTTGGACATGCTTATTTAGTCACACGGAGTATTTGATTTAAATAAATGTAGGAGTAAATTATTTATCAGAATCTTAAAGTATTTTACATATATGTACAGATAAGGGTTAGCCTTTTATATAATATACACACACATACATATACGTAAGCAAATTTATGTATAGACGTGACATGCATGTGATAATGTTTCTGACTAGGTAGCATTTACATGATTAAGCAGGTAAATTATGTATGAGATAGTGATACTTTTGAATGAATTATAGAATGAAATAAAATATTACCGGTATGAACTTACGGAAATTGGATAAAATTATATGATGTATTTTATTTGCTGATACTCCGTAACTTGTTAAGAATACTTTTTGGCTCTTAAATGAATGAATTTTTTTTTAATAAAAGAAAAATACGTTGGTGTTAAATAAATATTTAATGAAGAGTTTCTATGTAAAATTGATACGGAGTATGACATATTTCTATTCTGCACATGACAAATGGTTTAAAATAATCTAAGATAAATATTTACTACGCCTTGCTCTTGATCCGGTACTCTGACGCGAATACTTCTGATCTGTCTGTTTAGTGTACTATGTACACTCCTGAAATTCTGTTTTAGAGGAATTAGTGTTCTCCTGTTTAGTGTACTATGTACACTCCTGAAATCTTTTTAGAGCACTATTACTCTTCTGTTAAGGTTCGAGTCTCTTCGGTGATCTCGTCCTTTCTGTTCAGCTAGCTTCTGTCAGGGATTGGTACGTGTAGCCCCGGCGATTACGTTTCCACATCCTTTCCGGGTAATGTGGGTACAGACTTCGTGACTGTATTCCTTACCATTAGTATTCCGCTGTCTAGGTCCAGTTTCTTGAGTTTAAGGCTAAATGAATATGTTTTTATTAATGATCCGTTTCAGAATAAGTATTATCTGATAATTATGATATCTGGATATGTTTCTGTTCGGTACACACAATCAAAAATATTCCCAGAATAAAGATTATCTGATACTTAGAATATCTGAATATGCTTCTCATCTGTATATGAATATTTTGATTCTCATAACAGTTATTCGGCTCACTCAGGTATGTCATATGTTTGCTTGACTAGATGCTAAATATGTTATGTTGCTATTTGATTTAATATGTGATTGTTATTATTATCATCATTGTCATGATTATTGTTATTGTTATTGTTATTTGTACCGTACCACTCAGCACGTTGCTGAGCGGGTAGTTTGTTTTTCCTACCCGTAGGTTGAAGAGAATCAGCTAAGATAAGGATGATGGGATGGAAGGAGGCATAGGATTCATGTGCATATCATGTGTGTATTGTTTATAAATAAACAAATAAGAAGCAAGTTTGACTTTAAACTTATCTGATGATTTCATTTTGTAAACGCTTCCGCATATCTTAAAAATATTTTGTGCAGAATAATATTAAGTGATTTATGCCAACTTGATATTTTAGGTATCGAATAATAAGTTGACGTTTGATTAACGATGATTTATTTAAATACTAAATTTTGCTTTAAATAATTAAAGTCTTTTGGTTAAATCCGTTTTGACTTATGCCATGTGACACACCGCTCGGGACGGCGGGGCCGGTTCGGGTAGGGTGTTACATTTTGGTATCAGAGCAAATGGTTTTAAATGATTCTTTTAAACCTTGGGTAAATGGGTTATACTTTCCTATATGTGTGCGTTGCATTGCATTTTAGTAGTCTGCCTCCCATCTCGGTATTTAGTGATATCATACACTATTAAAGTAATAATGTATCTTATATAGTGGGCTGTTGTTCTACACACTTATATATATACGATCACCTCTATTGCTTGGTCGAACATTCAAGATCGAGATCTTTTTGGCTTAAAAATGAAATTATTCATGGCTCTAGGGTAAAGTATAAGTGTTAATCAAAATAACCAAAATCACCTTTAAAGATACAAGTTTAAGCAATTTCATATGAGCCTCATCAAGTTACTATATACAGAATTTGACAAAATTGTCAGTACGGATTAGGTTTACTAAGTATAAATCTGTAATGAATTGCCAAGACAAAACATTACTATTTCAAAGTGAGCTAAGGCTTAAAAAAAATCCTAAAAGTATCTCTTTGGAGAAGGGTACTGCATTTCAATTAAAAGGGTAAGTTAGGTCCGTGGTTTATTGGACCTAAAGAAATCACTGAGTGTATTGATCTTGTAGCCTATCAACTAGCATTACCACAAGAAGTGTGTCAAAAACATGATGTCTTCTATGTTTGACATATTAAGAAGATATAGATCAGATCCTTCACACGTTCCAACACCTAGGTCTATTGAGATCAATAAAGATTTGACATATTAAGAAGAGCTAGTATATATACTTGCTCGAGACACAAAGGTGTGAAGAAAAAAGGTTCCTTTAGTCAAAGTCATCTGGAGAAAACCACACACAACAGAAGAAGCAACTTGGGAAATCGAATTCACAGTATTGGCTACATATCCACACATGTTCGACAACATGAGTTAAGGTAATTTCGAGGACGAAATTCTTTTAAGGGGGGAAGAAATGTAACGCCCCAAAATCTGGTCTAGTAGTTAAGATACATATGAGTAGATTTTTAGGTATTATTTTCCTAGCAAATTAAACATCCTCTTAAAATTATAAAGTAAATATTTTATCAAAAAAAATGATGATAATAAACTAATAGTGAAATAATAGATCTAAAATAAACTGAAAAAAAAAAAACATGATCGTTTAGTACTTTTCACGTAATCCTATTTGACACAAACTTCTTAGCCATTTAAATCAAATTTGGAAATAAGAATATGTGTACCAAAAACTAAATAAAGTTTTGTACTAATATGATAAGGCCTTGCGGACAACTTTAATATAAACTATAATAGTAAAATGTACTCCGTATTAAATTCATTAGAAATGGGCGGCCAAATATGAGCTTCATCATTTTGAAAGAATAGTTAAATGGAATAGTAAACTTTAGGAGACAAATTTGACAACTAAATTAATTGAGATGAAGCATTCAAACAAAGGAATAGTAAAGCCAACTCATGGTATGAGCAAATGGATGATCATCATACGTATGTATGTATGTAGTACTATTGAGATGGAGGATAAAGACAATTCAATTATTTGCTTCATGAAAATCATAGCCATACACATGGGATTTATTTGGCTTTAAATAGGCCAAAGCTTAGCACTTGCGGAGTATTTCTTTCACACGGCTGGACAACAAACAAAGTAAGAAAACAATCAAAAGAAACATACCTGCGAGAAGAAGAATACTAGCGGAAGTTTTTTTTCATATCAATAAAATTTTAGAAGAATTTGTCTATAAGGTCCGTACGTTTCCTATCCCCATTTTTGCTAATATTATTCTGTCCATGTTCCTGAAATGTTATGGGGATGATGAACGTTATATAAGTTTAGAAATATTATATATGGTCTGAATATGTGTATTTTAATTTATATGTAATATTAATTTTAGAATCATATCTGACTGTTATTCACTGATGTATATATAAAGTATAATTTTATTAAAAAGAAGTATCAATAATAAACTAAGTACGTACTAACACTGTAATATTCTAAAGACATTTAAACTATATTATAAATAAACAATACGTATTACTACAGTAGTGATAAACAATAGGTGTCCCAAATATTAAATGAGCTTTTGGACTAATCTAAGTAACAATTCGGACACTTCTAAAATAAATCATAAAAATCAAATATCATTAATTAATTAGAGATGGGCAGCCCAATTGAGTGTCTATTCATTAAAAATATTTTACACCTAAAACAAGACATCTAGCATCATCATCTTGGAGGAATAGTTTCCTAAATAATTCAGTCGGCTAATAATCTCATCTACTATGCATGGATTATCAAGACATCTCACACTATAAATAGATGTCCTACTACTAGTTCTAAAAATACATACATACTCCGTATCAATTAAGAAAGAATTAAGGGATTGGAAAAGGTAGAAACAAATTGAAGAAAATAGCTTTGGGTTCAATATCATACAAGGTCCGTACGTTTAATTTTCTGTTTCCATTTGTTTTAGTATCAATCCGTCCCCGTTACGTTATGGGGATGTTGAATATTCATATGATCTTAATAATTTGTATGCTTTAGTATGTGTTCATTAATTTTTTTGAGAACTAGTATTTTGTACGTCAAGGTTTAATTTGATACTCACTATATCGTGTATGAATCTAAATGTAAAATTTAAGAGTGGAATACAACTTAACGGTGATAAAATAAATAAATACGACTAACATAATTAGAAGACGAGTGGTGTATGAATAGTTAGAATTATTATGATAGTGGCGATTGAAATAATTAGAAGTTATTAATGATATATAACTACAATTATATTTTGCATATGTATATATTCATAAGTATATAAAAGAGATTCTACATATATGGATTTATGTGAATACGTATTTAAGTAAAAATATTAGGATCCTTAATTGATGGCAGTATATTATAAGTGTATATATAATATGTGATTTTAAATGATAGGATCCTTAATACGTATAATATATATATATATATACATATATTTTAGGTCATGTATGAGTAATCATATATATGCATACGTGTGTTGTTTATTAACAAGTGTGATGTTTATATTCACACACACAAACAAATTTAGCTAAGGTCCTACCTAGGTACATAAACATGTGTGCCCATATGATTGTGATCTAAAATTTTATAATATTCAATTATATATAATCTATTTATATATTACTACCTACGTAAGAATATTATTTGGACATGCTTATTTAGTCACACGGAGTATTTGATTTAAATAAATGTAGGAGTAAATTATTTATCAGAATCTTAAAGTATTTTACATATATGTACAGATAAGGGTTAGCCTTTTATATAATATACACACACATACATATACGTAAGCAAATTTATGTATAGACGTGACATGCATGTGATAATGTTTCTGACTAGGTAGCATTTACATGATTAAGCAGGTAAATTATGTATGAGATAGTGATACTTTTGAATGAATTATAGAATGAAATAAAATATTACCGGTATGAACTTACGGAAATTGGATAAAATTATATGATGTATTTTATTTGCTGATACTCCGTAACTTGTTAAGAATACTTTTTGGCTCTTAAATGAATGAATTTTTTTTTAATAAAAGAAAAATACGTTGGTGTTAAATAAATATTTAATGAAGAGTTTCTATGTAAAATTGATACGGAGTATGACATATTTCTATTCTGCACATGACAAATGGTTTAAAATAATCTAAGATAAATATTTACTACGCCTTGCTCTTGATCCGGTACTCTGACGCGAATACTTCTGATCTGTCTGTTTAGTGTACTATGTACACTCCTGAAATTCTGTTTTAGAGGAATTAGTGTTCTCCTGTTTAGTGTACTATGTACACTCCTGAAATCTTTTTAGAGCACTATTACTCTTCTGTTAAGGTTCGAGTCTCTTCGGTGATCTCGTCCTTTCTGTTCAGCTAGCTTCTGTCAGGGATTGGTACGTGTAGCCCCGGCGATTACGTTTCCACATCCTTTCCGGGTAATGTGGGTACAGACTTCGTGACTGTATTCCTTACCATTAGTATTCCGCTGTCTAGGTCCAGTTTCTTGAGTTTAAGGCTAAATGAATATGTTTTTATTAATGATCCGTTTCAGAATAAGTATTATCTGATAATTATGATATCTGGATATGTTTCTGTTCGGTACACACAATCAAAAATATTCCCAGAATAAAGATTATCTGATACTTAGAATATCTGAATATGCTTCTCATCTGTATATGAATATTTTGATTCTCATAACAGTTATTCGGCTCACTCAGGTATGTCATATGTTTGCTTGACTAGATGCTAAATATGTTATGTTGCTATTTGATTTAATATGTGATTGTTATTATTATCATCATTGTCATGATTATTGTTATTGTTATTGTTATTTGTACCGTACCACTCAGCACGTTGCTGAGCGGGTAGTTTGTTTTTCCTACCCGTAGGTTGAAGAGAATCAGCTAAGATAAGGATGATGGGATGGAAGGAGGCATAGGATTCATGTGCATATCATGTGTGTATTGTTTATAAATAAACAAATAAGAAGCAAGTTTGACTTTAAACTTATCTGATGATTTCATTTTGTAAACGCTTCCGCATATCTTAAAAATATTTTGTGCAGAATAATATTAAGTGATTTATGCCAACTTGATATTTTAGGTATCGAATAATAAGTTGACGTTTGATTAACGATGATTTATTTAAATACTAAATTTTGCTTTAAATAATTAAAGTCTTTTGGTTAAATCCGTTTTGACTTATGCCATGTGACACACCGCTCGGGACGGCGGGGCCGGTTCGGGTAGGGTGTTACAAGGACCCCGAATGGACCTTACCTTCCTACGGGGTGACGGGTATGAGTTCAGGGGCGGGATGTTGGACTCCGGCCCGAGGACCTTATAAGGCCTCGGATGGCGGTGACAAGTCTCGTATGAATAATAAGACCTACGGGTTGTGTCGTGCTAACAATGAATGAAATGAAATATGAACACGGGCCCACGGGCCAACCACATAACGGTAGGTGAGTAAGCTTTACAGCGGGGTATGCTGTCTAGTATACTAGGGAACCTTCAAGTTGGAGGTTAGAGAAAAATGTTATTAAGGACTTTGGGTGTGAATTGTCAGATTCACATGCCAAAGAACTAAACCCAAACTAGTTAAGGCCACTTGGGAATTCTAGAAAGAATTGACGCCCAAGTGGGGAAGGACTTGTTATTCCGTAGTTAGATGGAGTAGCATCTAAATGAAATAAACCAAAAGGGTACGTCAGTATGAATGAAAATGTCTAAGGACAACAATGATAAAATGGTTAAGCTATGTTATAAAATAATCAAGTCAACGAAGAGACTTGAAAAAGTATGGGGATAAGGGTCAGTTTGGTCCTCGAAGTTGCAAAAAAGGTGTCAAATAAGTCCTTATATAGAAGATTCTGTCCGGACGTGCCATTTGAGGTGGCTCCCGGTAGAATTTTTTTATGAAATTTTTTGAGCATCTTATTCATTAAGTCTAGTTTACTCATACTAAATTTCAGATTAAAATTCAATCGGGAAGACATTCAAATGAATTCTTGAAGATAACTGTGCCGTTAAAAGCGCTGTTATGTTCAAGAATTCATTTGAATGTCTTCCCGATTGCATTTTTAGCTAAAATTTGGTATGAGTAAACTAGACTTAATGAATAAGATGCTCAAAAACATTTATCACAAAATTCCACCGGGAGCTACCTCAAATGGCACGTCCAGACAGAATCTTCTATATAAGGACTTATTTGACGCCTTTTTTGCAACTTCGAGGACCAAACTGACCCTTTACTCAAAAAGTATGTACTCTAAAAATAGAGTGGCGCCGGTTAAAATGAAACTGCGACGTGAATTTCGGGGACGAAATTCCTGTTAAGGGGGGGTGAACTTGTAACACCGCTCCCAATTTAAACTTGGATTTATTAATCCATTGATATTAAAATTTGAGTGAAAGTACAAATACTAATTTCAACGAGGAAAATTAGTTAAAGTCGTGATTATATATTCACTTTGAAAACTAGTTACAAGTATATTGATCATACTAGAAATGATTAATTGACTAAATTAATACCGATTAATTAAATTGTAAGTCGGACCTCAAACATGGGGAGGGACTAACTAATATATATTCTTGGACCAAGATAAGTTAAATAAAAAGCCCAAGGATAAGGAAGTATGTAATATATAATTGTTCGGACCGAATAAAAGATAAATAAATAATATGAGAGATCATTCGAGCCCTCTTGCTAATAATAGAAATAAATGAATAAAAGTCATTTGGGCCGAACCGAGATATATCAAGTAACCAAACTGGCGTCCTAGCCCGAATTACCGAAAGTAGCAATTATAAGGGTGAAGGGTTCCCTACACTTTAATTCGGGGTATTCCATATAAAGTGTAAACCATAATCAACGGGAGGATTAATTTGTAAATAGCTTCGGACCAGGACAAATTAAAGAAAGCAGCCCGTGAACCGAACCCAACTAAATCGGCCCAACCTTCTAAAAATAGAAGATAAGGGAGGGGAGTCTCCTCCTCCTCTCATTTGGGATGCTACGTAAGTTTGGGAGAGGAGGGAGTGCCTTGGAGAGTTCTTACACACCTAAGAGCTCAGGGAGTGCAGGAGAGAAGAGAATCCAAGAGGAAACGAAGCCTAGCGGTAAGAATCTCGTAGCCCCGGTTCTTGCTCTTCCAATTAATACATTTTCCGTATATGATTTTATAGAAATCATATGATGGATTATAGGGGATGTTCTACACGTTTAAAAGTGTAGAAATATGATATAAAGTGTTGGTAATTAACATAGAAGAGTTGTTGAATCGATAGGAATCGAAATCGCCGGAAACCGCCACTTCTAGGTACTGTTTTCGTGCAGCAGAACCCGAAAGCCGGGCAGCTTTTGCAAAAGCCGGGCGGCTTTTGCCCTCTGCCAGCCAAGCTTGATTCAGATCATTCCCGATCGAAGGTTTAACGACGGGGCTTCAATAGGCAACCTTGCTGGACATATTTAAGGTGAGGATGGCTGACTATATTGTCTATAACTCGTGAGTTGAGCATGAGATTACCTAAGTAGTCAAATTATGTTTTTGATGGAATTAAATGATATACTCCAATGTGAATAAATGTGTTGCTATGTGGTCATATAAATTGATACATGATATTACAAAGGTGAATAAGCAAAGGCATTATGCATGAGGGGAGAAATCCTTGAAATATATTAATTATTGAATTGATATAGAGGATTAGCATGATATAGACAAATGTTGATAAATGTGTGATTCCATAAGATCTTAAAAGGGATATATGGATACCTATGTGGATAGGCAAAATGATTAAATGTGAAGTAAGGAATACTTGAGTTATTGACATGCTCAAAGTGATATGAATCCGTAGTGATTAATTGTATGTGCTATCTATAGTATTGAATTAGATAGGCATGAACTTAGAATGAGTGATGGACTATGGTCACACTCAAAGGAAATGGTGGAGTCTACCTAGACTATATGAAGGCAGCCCGGGGAGTCTTGATGAAGATTAGCCCGAGGTTGATAGATTATGATTGCTCGTGTACAATGAGTATACAGGGATATATATACGGGGTGTGTAAGCCCTAACGAGATAAAGGATATTACGCGGGGTGTGTAAGCCCTACACGAATAAAGTATTACGCGGGGTGTGTAAGCCCTAATGAATAAAGTATTATACGGGGTGTGTAAGCCCTACATGATAAAGTATTACACGGGGTGTGTAAGCCCTAAATGAGTAAAGTATTACGCGGGGTGTGTAAGCCCTAAATGAGTAAAGTATTACGCGAGGTGTGTAAGCCCTAAATGAGTAAAGTATTACGCGGGGTGTGTAAGCCCTAAATGAGTAAAGTATTATACAGGGTGTGTAAGCCCTACACGAACTAAGAATATACGGGGTGTGTAAGCCTAAATGAATCAAAGATATAATGCTGGGGGTGTAAGCCCAAAATGAATGAATACACCCGTAGGGTGGGTAAGTCCAACGTGGACGAGTACAAATGATAAATTGTGTAACCCTCTCGATGGAGTTGGGTTTAGACTAGGGGTGGGATAACCTCTCGATATTGCTATATGCAAGAATAGGCCAAGGGCTGTACAAGGGGAATTGTTTTGAAATACAAATGGACCTACGGGTCGGCTATTTGACTTGGTATATATATTCTATACAAGTGATTTGAAATGGGATAGCTGTAGGTTATGCCCATAATATAGTATCACCCTATTTTGAGGGTCTTGTGTTTGAAACATGAATTATATTCAGTATAGTTGTCATTGTACTTGTCAAATGCTTCCAAGTACTGACCTCCCCTTCACGGGGGAGGCCACCTCACAGTTTCAGGTAGAAGCTAGAGCTTGCTTCCTGTTCCCGTTGCTTCGGGTGATCCATGGAGAGAAGACGTGGTTCGTGCTTCTTCCAGTTCTATTTTGATATAAATAAAATAATGCTCATGGACTATTTTTAAATTATAAATGATTTGGGAGCCTGCGTGCTCATGTTCGCCCTGTGTGACCTTTTACTTTTTAAAAGTATTTGTATTCCGCTGCGTATATTTGAAATGCTTTATTTATGATTGTTTATGGATGTACTAGTGTGAATGGTATTCATGTACGCCTTGCATGGTTCGAGTAGGGTGAACTGCGGTTGCCTTAATCGGATTATGCGGCGGTTGTTAGCGCGTCTGGCCAGGCCGGGGCGTGACAATTAAATGGTAATTGTCACGCCCCGGTCTGGCCGGACGCGCTAACAACCGCCGCATAATCCGATTAAGGCAACCGCAGTTCACCCTACTCGAACCATGCTAGGCGTACATGAATACCATTCACACAAGTACATCCATAAACAATCATAAATAAAGCATTTCAAATATACGCAGCGGAATACAAATACTTTTAAAAAGTAAAAGGCCACACAGGGCGAACATGAGCACGCAGGCTCCCAAATCATTTATAATTTAAAAATAGTCCATGAGCATTATTTTATTTATATCAAAATAGAACTGGAAGAAGCATGAACCACGTCTTCTCTCCATGGATCACCCGAAGCAACGGGAACAGGAAGCAAGCTCTAGCTTCTACCTGAAACTGTGAGGTGGCCTCCCCCGTGAAGGGGAGGTCAGTACTTGGAAGCATTTGACAAGTACAATGACAACTACACTGAATATAATTCATGTTTCAAACACAAGACCCTCAAAATAGGGTGATACTATATTATGGGCATAACTTACAGCTACCCCATTTCAAATCACTTGTATAGAATATATATACCAAGTCAAATAGCCGACCCGTAGGTCCATTTGTATTTCAAAACAATTCCCCTTGTATAGCCCTTGGCCTATTCTTGCATATAGCAATCTCGAGAGGTTACCCCACCCCTAGTCTAAACCCAACTCCATCGAGAGGGTTACACAATTTATCATTTGTACTCGTCCACGTTGGACATACCCACCCTACGGGTGTATTCATTCATTTTGGGCTTACACCCCCAGCATAATATCTTTGATTCATTTAGGGCTTACACACCCCGTATATTCTTAGTTTGTGTAGGGCTTACACACCCCGTATAATACTTTACTCATTTAGGGCTTACACACCCCGCGTAATACTTTACTCATTTAGGGCTTACACACCCCGCGTAATAATTTATCATGTAGGGCTTACACACCCCGTATAATACTTTATTCATTAGGGCTTACACACCCCGCGTAATACTTTATTCGTGTAGGGCTTACACACCCCGCGTAATATCCTTTATCTCGTTAGGGCTTACACACCCCGTATATATCCCCGTATACTCATTGTACACGAGCAATCATAATCTATCAACCTCGGGCTAATCTTCATCAAGACTCCCCGGGCTGCCTTCATATAGTCTAGGTAGACTCCACCATTTCCTTTGAGTGTGACCATAGTCCATCACTCATTCTAAGTTCATGCCTATCTAATTCAATACTATAGATAGCACATACAATTAATCACTACGGATTCATATCACTTTGATCATGTCAATAACTCAAGTATTCCTTATTTCACATTTAATCATTTTGCCTATCCACATAGGTATCCATATATCCCTTTTAAGATCTTATGGAATCACACATTTATCAACATTTGTCTATATCATGCTAATCCTCTATATCAATTCAATAATTAATATATTTCAAGGATTTCTCCCCTCATGCATAATGCCTTTGCTTATCCACCTTAGTAATATCATGTATCAATTTGTATCACCACATAGCAACACATTTATTCACATTGGAGTATATCATTTAATTCCATCAAAATCATAATTTGATTACTTAGGTAATCTCATGCTCAACTCACGAGTTATAGACAATATAGTCAGCCATCCTCACCTTAAATAAGTCCAGCAAGGTTGCCTATTGAAGCCCCGTCGTTAAACCTTCGATCGGGAATGAGCTGAATCCATCTTGGCTGGCAGAGGGCAAAAGCCGCCCGGCTTTTGCAAAAGCTGCCCGGCTTTCGGGTTCTGCTGCACGAAAACAGCACCTAGAAGTGGCGGTTTCCGGCGATCTCGATTCCTATCGATTCAACAACTCTTCTAAGTTAATTACCAACACTTTATATCATATTTCTACACTTTTAAACGTGTAGAACATCCCCTAGAATCCATCATATGATTTCTATAAAATCATATATGAAAACTATATAAAAAGAAATAACAAGAACCGGAGCTACGAGGTTTTTACCGCTAGACTTCGTTTTCTCTCGGATTGCCCCTCTTCTTGACCTTCTTCCCTCTGGTTGTTTGAGCTCTTGGTTGACCTCCTCACTCCCTCTCTTGGTTTCACACGAGCCACTCACAAAATGAGAGAAAGATAGGGGCTCCTCCCTTATCTTCTATTTTAGGAAAGTTGGGCCATTTTAGTTGGGTTGGATTCGTGGGCTGCCTCCTATTAATTAATCCGGCCCGAAGCTATTTATAACTTAATCCTCCCGTTTATTATGGGTTACATTTTATATGGGATACCCCGAATTAAAGTGTAGGGAACCCTTCACCCTTATACTCGCTATTTTCGGTAAGTTGGGGAAAATGCCACTTTGGTTACTTGATATATCTCGGTTGGGCCTAAATGACTTTTATTCATTTATTTATATCATTTTTGGCTAGAAGACCATAGTAGGTCGATCCTAAAATGTATTGGATGGTCCTCCCCAATATTCGGGCTCCTACCCAGTTATACTTCTATTATTAATAAGTAGACTCAAATAGTCTCCCGTCTTATTTCTTCACCTTTTATTCGGCCCCAACAATTATATTTCACATACTTCTTTATGCTTGGGCTTTTTTTTTATTTAACTTATCTTGGTCCAAGAATATATATTAGTTAGTCCCTCCCCATGTTTGAGGTCCGACTTACAATTTAATTAATCGGTATTAATTTAGTCAATTAATCATTTCTAGTATGATCAATATACTTGTAACTAGTTTTCAAAGTGAATATATAATCACGACTTTAACTAATTTTCCTCGTTGAAATTAGTATTTGTACTTTCACTCAAATTTTAATATCAATGGATTAATAAATCCAAGTTTCAATTGGGAGCGGTGTTACAAGTTCACCCCCCCTTAACAGGAATTTCGTCCCCGAAATTCACGTCGCAGTTTCATTTTAACCGATGTCACACTATTCCAAGTTTCTACGTTGACTTGATCTTTTTATAAAATATCTTAACCTTTGTATCATTGTTGCCCTTAGGCATTACATTCATACTCACATACTCTTTTGGTTTATTTCATTTAGATGCTACTCCATCTAACTACAGAATAACAAGTTCCTCCCACTTGGGCGTCAATTCTTTCTAGAATTTACGAGTGGCCCTAGCTAGTTTGGGTTTAGTTCCTTGGCATGTGAATCTGACAATTCACACCCAAGGTCCTTAATAACAATTTTCTTTAACCTTTGACTTGAAGGTTCCCTAGCATATTAGACAGCATACCCTGATGCAAAACTTACTCACACACCGTTATGTGGTTGGCCCGTGGGCCTGTGTTCATATTTCATTTCATTCATTGTTAGCACGACACAACCCGCAGGTCTTATTATTCATATGAGACTTGTCACCGCCATCCGAGGCCTCATCGGGTCCTCGGGCCGGAGTCCAACATCCCGCCCCTGGACTCATACACATCATCCCGTAGGAAGGTAAGGTTCATTCGGGGTCCTATCTTAAGTGTTACCGCTGTCGGGAGCCTGGTACGGTCTCCGGTTCGGATTCCACCCTACCCCGTGATCACATTGCAAGTCCATGCTATCCAACCCCGCTCTCTAGAGTCGGGAAGGGCCATGGTCCTTACTTATTACCATAATTCAACCGGATGTCCTCAAGGACTACCAAAAACACCCGAAGGTCAATCCTACATCTAGGATCAATTTCATATTTACTTTATCTTGGGTATCCCTTAAGGCCTACCCCTAATATACTTAAAGTTTGCACAAGTTCCCCTTAGCGTCTCTTAAGACTACTTAAGGTTCACTGTCTCACAATCGAATTCCTTAGGATTAATCCTACTATTATTCATGTTTACCTCCCGGCTAGTATTTTCATACTAGTTGGGTAGATCAAGGATAATCGAGTCCCCAATTCATGTCATCTTCCAATACCTCGTCAAGATACAAACCATTGACGAGCCTTAGGTCTATGGTCGATACATCGGTTTAGTCACCTCGGGTCCTCCCTTAAGGACTGCCCGGAGCATGACCCGAATTTCATTTCCTTACAGTAGTGTGAACTGTCTCCTCTCACACCGCGCTTCACGTGGAAGCGGCCCCATACTTGCCCGGTAGCTATTGCTACAAGAGAGGCTCTCGCGTGTCAAGTACCATCATATTGGTCTTATTTGTGTCGAACTATATTACTCGGTGATAGTCATTCACCGGTCTCACCCATTGTTTAAGCCTTACATAGACTCCTCGTTAACAATTACTTACGTCAAGCTCTAATGCTCAATTACAACTCGGAGCGTAGGCCGTGCCCTTGTTTCCCCCGAGTTCTCAACCTCCCGTTTAATAGCCAACTTTTTCACCATGTTTCTCAAATCATTCTATATCACGGTTATTCCCTATGGGGTTCAATCATACTCAACGATATTAGACCTTACATTCAATTTCCTTCATTCACAATTATCGTTGTGAAATAGTGTGTATCGACCGTCATATCATTTCAGTTTACAAGTGTCCCTCTCACACTTGCTTAATACGTCTCCGCATTAAGGATGATTTTACCACCCTTCCCGTTCAACTCTAGTGTCCCAACACCTCGAATCAATGCAAGACACACTCACTTTCGTAATGCTACGTTTCAATGCTCCAAAGATGGCTCGGGTTCAAACAGACGAAAGCCGTCCGGTTTACGTGAAGACCGCCCGATTTTCATACCCAACTCAAGTGTTCGGTTAACTTCCCCGTAAGCCGGCCGGTTTCCATGAAAGCCGGCCGGGGTTTGGCAGCGTAGCTTTAATCCCAAAATTTAATCCAAAAGCCGGCCGGTTTCTGTGAAAGCCGGCCGGTTTTCATCCCCGAAGTTTAATTAAACTTGTTCACAGAAACAGGTCCAAGAGAAAAATAGCAAAAAAAACGGTGGCATTTTTGTAATTAATGTAAAAAACGCGGTTTCTGTTAAATGAGCATTAGTATACTACTAATGAGCAATAGTCCAATTTTAATGAGTATTAAATGTCTAAGAATGAGCACCGTGTTATTACAAGAAAGCTGATATCACAACTAAAAAACGGTGGCATTTTCGTAATTTCAGTGAAAATCGCAGTTTTCGTTATATGAGCATTAATACACTTTTAATGAACGTCAGACGTATTCTATTGAGCATTAAGAGTCAAATAATGAGTATTGTGATATCAACTTCATATATTATAATTCACTTTCTTTTTCTTATTTTTTCCTTTATAAAATCTCATTAAATTATATCTATGAATTTCAATATGTGAATCTCATGTAATATGATACTTTTGAAATATGCATTGTTATGACATTTTAAAAATGAGCATAACATGAGTACCAATTGAGCATATGTAACTTACAAAATGAGCATTGATGGACAGTGTACTCGGGGGTAGCTTATCTGAGGGGTTATTGTGAGAATAATAACCTAAAGAGAAGTTAGAGCAAACAAGTAAGAGAGAGAGAGGCGATTGTATTAATGAACTCGAGATGTTCTGCCTCTTTACAATGGAAAAAGGGGGTGCTATTTATAGCAGCAATAAATGCGATGAGAGTACACGTGGCGATAATCCAACGGACGAGGGGTCACCTCAATCGGGTGGCACCGGCATCCGCATGTGCACCACATTAAATGCGGTGGTTGGATGTGACGCCGCATTAAATGCGGTGGTTGCTTGTCTTCAAAGGGAATCTTCGATGATCGAGTTGTTTTAGCCGAAGGCTCCCCCTGCGGACGAAGGCTCTGTGTAGCCGAGGGCGCTGTACAGCCGAGGGCTTCCCCGAAGCCGAAGGCATGAAAGTGCTGAAGGCTCCCGATTCCTGCCATTTTCTCCCAGTAGCTTCGTACGCTCGAAACTGGTTGTGCCAAGTGTTTAGGAGCCTTCGGCCATGTTGCCAAAGGCTACCCCAGGTGCACCTTGGACTCCTTTGATCTTGGGCCGCTGTGCTTTGGGCCTCTTCTTCTTGGGCCTGTGCTAGAGTAGTAGGAGTCTGTGGGCCGGGGGTTCCCGGGCCATATACTCCATCAAGAGTCCCCCACTCCTTTTGCCGAAAGATACTTGAGGGAAAAGGAGTAATTGTGGCGATTCTCCCGAAGGCATCCTTGTTCCGTAGGCCCCTTTAAGTAGCCCTTTGTTCTTTGCTTTTGCCGAAGGCATTCCTCAGTCCCCCACATGCCGAGGGCTTTCTGAGGGAAATGCATATGTTTTGTGTTGTGGTGAAGGTTGCTTCGTCATTGCAGGTGACTTCTGCGAATTTTTGACAATTTTGCTTTCTCCGAAGGGTGTATCAATCACTTGTGCTCAAGGGGTTATGTTTTAGTGTCTATCGTAACTTTGCCGAAGGGTATGCTCCCAGTCCCCCACTCCTTTAGGCGAAAGCTATTCGGGCTGAAGGAGTTTTATTGTGATGTAATAACCCGAGGGCACTTCGGATGAGGGTTGCTGATATGTGATGAGCCGGGGGGTTCCCCTAAGGGCACAACGTGTTATTCGAAATATAGCCGTTGGAATATAGCCGTTAGAGGAGGGGTCCCCGTGTCAGGTTCTCGTTGGTCGGAGGGGGGGTGGGTGCCACCCATTGGCTAAGGCAGCGGCCCGTAATGATGGGTTTTTCAAATCGAGGCCCATACTCCGAGGCTGGGGAGCCTATAAATACCCCATGGCCAGTCCTCACTTCCTTGTGCAATTAGAATTGAAGCGAAGCTCTGCCAAAATTTCTAGAGAGAGAAACCTTTGCCCTCGATCAAACTCCATCTCCAAGGTCAGTTCTTCACCAGTTCTTCGTTTCTTTAGCATACTTTGCTATTCCGGCCTTAGATTTAGTGTTAGAGCTATTTAGGGAGCCCTCTTCTCTAAACCCTTCGGTTCTAGTCTTCGAAAATGTCTTCGCAAAGCGATTCCCAAGACATCTCAAAGGAGCCTTCGGTGCAGTCCGAGAGCATATCCGAGGTGGAGTCCTCAAGCGAGCAGCCCTCGGCCAATAACGACCTTATGGTAGCTGAGGAGGTACAAAACACCCTTCGGGCCGAGTTGGAGGCTGAAGACTTCGAACAAGTGAACGAGGACGAGGAGCTGGCCCTCGCAGTTCAAGTCGCCGAGGAGGAGGAAGAGAAGGAGCGGCAGAAGGTAACAGTTGCTGTGTTGCCTCCTCGCAATGATGCTGAGGCCGGCAGCTTTAGGCCCCTCAACCCGGAACCTCTCAATGTGGCTCTGGGTAAGAAGAAAAAGAAGGTGAGGGCAGCACTCAAGAAGAAAAAACAAGCTGCTGTCGACGCTGGGAGGCAGGTGGGAATACCCGACGGGCACTCATACCTGAACACTGCCGCCTTAGAGGTGAAGACCAAGGCCACGCATGCGGAGTACATGGCGACGCAATTCTTTGACGGGCCTTCGGCACAGGTAGTGGAGCCGAGGCCAAATGATGTGCTACTACACGCCCCCGCCGGCTGCTTCGCAGTACACATACTCTCGGTGGAGTTGGGCCTCCGATTCCCTCTCCACCCCTTCGTGCTCCAATATCTCCGTTTCGTCAAGCTTGCCCCCTGCCAGTTGACTCCCAACAGTCACTCTTACCTGGCGGGCTTTCTGTCGCTGTGCCGGGAGAGGGGAGTAGAGCCTACTCTGGACCAATTCTTCTTGTCATTCAACCTCTGCCGGGGAGGGCATTCAAATGTCGGAGGGTTCGCCAACCTGCAACAGTTCCCCAAGTTCAGGTTGTTCTCTGAGATTCCCTCGTCTCATAAGGGATGGAAGGATAGATTTTGCTACATTCGGATGGCGGAGGATCCGTTTGCTGCCCCTCTCCGAGACAACTTCAAAAGGCACCCGAAGGTTGGGAGTGCTGCCCTTGTGAAAAGTGGGAGTAAATTGGCAGAGAAGTCATCGGGTTCAGATAAACTGAAGACAATTAAAGACGCCACGCTCCCAGAAGAGCAGCTCCTATTGGGGTTCCGGCGATTCCGACTGGTGGGGGAGGCTGATGAAAAGTATCCCCCGATAGACAAGATTTATGAGAGTGCCGAAGGTGATTGCCGAGGGCTCCTAGTTGTGTACTTAGGATTGTTTTTGTGTTTCTTTGTTGTAATTTGACACTGGCACATTTTCTTTTCTCTTGCAGGCCCGGACATGGACGCCAAAAACTTTGCCAAGCTGAAAAAACAACTGGCCAAAGAACCGAAGAAGAAAGCCGAGGGGCCCTCTCAACAGAGGCCCGTTGAAGACTTTTTTTGAGGGAGGAAGCTATCAAGGCCCCGGTAGAAGAGAGGCCTTCGCGAAACATCAATGCTGATGCCGATGCTGAGGCCGGAGTGTTGCAAACTGAGGCCGCCAAGAGGAAGGCCCCGGGAAAGAGTATTGCGGCCCCCGGGAAGCGGGAGAAGAGGGCCACTGGCGAAAAAGTGGCGCCAGTGGTTGTGTCTGAGGGCCACTCATCTTCCGGCACTCCCATGGTGGTGGTGACTGCTCCTGCCCTCCTCCCGGATCAGGTAGGGGAGGGGACCTGGCCTCGGGAGAACGTGTAGTTCTCCATCAAGAGGGGGACTGCCGTCATGCACGACACCCTCGACTCGAAGGAATTCCTGAGGGGTGCCACACCTCCGTTGGATAAATCGGTGTTGGGCCGATATGAGGACGATGTCCTCGACTCAAAGCTTCTCCATGCTTCCGTCACGGTATACCACAATACCTCCATTCCTTTGATTTATTGTCCTTAGCATTTTGTTCTTTGCACAGTAACCTGATTCCCTATGCTTTCACTTATTTGTTCACAGGCCAGCTTGGCCCTCGGGGAGCACATCAGGAGGGCTGAGCAGATGCGCCTTCGGAAGGCGCAAGACGACGAGGCTTTGAGGAAGCTCGTCGTGTCCAACGCCGAGGCCATGAGGAAGATGGCGGCTTTAGAAGAAACCCTCCGGAAGGCGGAGCAGAAGCTGGAGGATGCCCGAAGGGAGGGCAAGGCCGAGGGTAAATCCGAGGGCTAAGCAGAGGCTGAGGAGCTTGCCGCTGCTGCTGCCAAGGTTGCTGCCGAGGCCGCCCAGGCTGCCAAGGCCGAAGCAGTTGCCAACGCCGAAAAACAGGCGGTCGAATCCTTTGTAGCCGAGGGATGGAGGGCCGAAGACAAGAAACAGTGGCTGGCCTCGGTCGTGGAGGCTTTGGTTGATGACTGGGCAGCAGGCCCTGATGCTTTATGGCTCTCCCGAAAGGGTAAGAGTTATTATGAAGGTGGCGAGTATTTTACTCAAGCCAACATATACCGGAAGCTGGCCCGACATTATGGCGTTGATCCAAAGACTTTTAACCCTGAAGCCTATGGCCTCCCTCCCCTCCAGCCGGATGTCAGGGTTTCTCCTCCCGAGGGCGAAGAGAGGGAGTTGCTTGAAGACTCCGAGCTGGCCGGATGTGATGATGGTGATGAGGACGATGAAGGTGGCGAGGGTGACGCTTCCTCTAAGCTAAAGGATGATGCAGCCGAAGAGGCCCAAGCTTAGAAATTTCTCTAAGTATCACCCTTGTAATAGTTGTAGGCATTCGGCTCCGGCCACTTGTAAACAAACATCTTTTTGTACTTTGAAATATTTCTTTTGAATGAATGTTGTGCCTCCGGGCTTTTTGTATGAATGCCTCCTTCCTTTTTTTTTATGTTTTCCTTTCTTTCATATGTTTGTTCGAGGGCCTCAGGCTTGTGGACATAGAAAATTTTCCAAGTAGAAATCATTAATGTGCCCTCGGTTATGCGCCTTCAGTGTTCACCTGTTGTTTGAATGCCTTCCTCTTCTTGTGTTTCTATGTATGCCTTCTTCCATTCGTATGAAGGCATGTTTTTGTGTTGTGAATCTTCAATAGTAATCTGAGGGCCCAAAGTTTTTGGACTTAGAAAATTTTCTGAATTTTTGTGGATCTTAGGGGATAAGCCCTCGGACGACTTTCGCTTGGCTGAGGGGTTCCCTTTGAGGACTTAGAAAGTTTTGTAGATGGTCCCCATGAATGTTAAGGGTGGCCCTCGGGGAAAGTGGACCAAGTAATCCCCCTGTGTTGATCGTAGCCCTTTGCTGATCGTAGTTGATAGCCCCCCGCTAAATAGTATGGGGATGCCCTCGATCACAGAGTAGAATTGCCGTAGGCTGCATGATGTGGACTTGGGATTTTTTTCCCAAAGAAACATAGTCGCCATGCCTTCGGCATGTAAAGCTAGCTGAGTGACATAGTGATCAGTATAGCCGAGGGGTCCAACTTTGGGGGCTTAGTAAAATTTTGAGGCTGATTTCAATAGACCCTGTGGTAAGCCCTCAGTCACGTTGGATTTTTAAGCGGCTTAACTTCTATTTAGCATTTAGTAGGACTCCCTTTGGCTAGGAGTCAGCTAGTAACGTTGAGATTCATTGGCTTCCCGAGGGGTCTCAAATTGTGGACTTAGCTGAATTCCCATAGTGTTTCAACAGATATTGTGGTGAACCCTCGGATGTAGTTGGCCTAGAGGGCCTCGGGTGAATTCTGAAATGGTTCGACAACTCGTATTGCATCCAGGGCAGCCTTCGGGGATGAGAGATAATGCACCCTTCGGTTGCTTCAATCAAGCTTGGTTTGAATTTAGAGAACCTTCCCTTCGCTGCACATTAGGACCTTGATCCCTTCGGTTAAGTTTGACCTTGGTGTGGAGAGTTGTTCAATTTTTGAACAAAGAAGCCGTCGGGGAAATAAATCCTGTGGCGTCGTTTTGTGTTGAAGAGTGAAGAGCCTTCGGGAAACTGTTTCTGAGGTGTTATTTTTGTAGAAGAGCCTCCGGGAATAGGGTATCCCAAGGAGTTCCTTCCCCCCTACGCATTTTTTTTTAATGTTGTAGGAGGGGCATCCAGAAACTTGGTCTCTTGCAAAGGCTTGGCCTATATGGGTGGCAACGAAATAAACCGTTGGCTCCCCCTTCGGGATTGACCTTCCGAGATCCCGAAGGGTTTGAGGGTCGTTTCCTCGGCCCGAGACATTGTCTGTTGCCTGCTTCCCCTTGGGGGATAGCGCGGAAAGCGCCTTGGGGGATAGCACTAGACCTATCATATTGAGTATTAGGAGTCTAATATTGGGCATTGTAATCTCTGCTTCATATCCTATAATTTACTTTCTTTTTAATTTTTTCTTTTATAGAAACTTTTTAATTTATATCTACAATCAATCCTATGAAGTTCAATGTGTGAATCTAATGTAATATGCTACTTTTAAAATATTCATTGATATAACATTTTAATATGAGCATAACATCAGTACCAAACGAACATACATAACTTACCAAATGAGCAATGATATGAAAATCACAAGCTTCGTTAGTTGGGCATCAAGACATTTCCATTGAGCATAAAAACCTCCTCTACTGAGTATTATAAGAATGCAATTGAGCATCATGATCTATACGCTAGTGTCTATAATCAACTTTCATCTAAATCTAATGTCATATGATAGTTTTGAAATATCATTAATATGAGATTTTAAATTGAGCATAAAACCAATACTAGATGATCATACGTAACTTACAAAGTAAGCAGAAAAAATTTCAAAAGCGTCTTTGAATTCTCCAATGTATTCAAATATTAATTTGTGTATGCTCATTTTGTAACACCGCCCCCAAGTAATTGTACTTTATCAAATTATGTATCGAACCCCAAGAGATGAATGAATGCATTTTACGTGATTGTAAATTTTTATCATTTCTTTTTACGTGAATAGTAAAATTCACGTGGGGCCCACACTGGAGGTGGGGACCACCCGATATTATCGGGCCCACATATTATATTCGTTTGAGTCGAGGTAATATGTGTATGATGGTGGATGTCCTTGTTGGACCATATAAATTATGTGAGTAACCAATAGGGCATATGAAGCTCATTTATCGGTATCGACGCACTAACAGAGAAAAGGCCATAATAAATTATGGAGACCGCTAAATTAAAAGTTGGGGAATATATATATATTCATTCTAAAAGCCAATGATGATTGGAAGAATGATATATATTTCTTTTAACCCAATAAAATGAAATATAGTTGAAACAGTCCGGAAAATACAACTTTCGGGGACGATTATACATCTCGGGTCACAAAGGGATGACCTCCCACATGAGTGGGGGCCACCCCACGTCCTTGGTCTGCAAATTGTCAAAGGGAGCCGCACCATATCATATGGAAAGAGGGAGGAAGTGGTTTGAGACCAAGTTGATAGGAAAAGGGGTCCCCCTCCCCCATATTATTGGTGAATAAGCCAAAAAGGCTATTCACAACCACCCCAGCCTTTGTCTCTCGTCCAAGCTAGATTCATTGAGGAGAGAAGGTCTGCAAAAGACTCCATTTCATCATCCTTACACGCACCAAGCTAAGGAAGAAGAAGAAGGAGAAAAGAGAAGAGAAAAGAGGAGCTTTAGGTGGGAAAACTTGTAGTTAACAAGGTAATCACTTCATTAATCCCATTTCTTCTCTTTAATCATGTTTCATACTCCTAGGATAGTTCTACACATGTAAAAGTGTAGAATGGGAGTTAGGGGGTTGGTTTATACCCAAAACGAACTTTGAGAGCAAAGTTGACGGGTTCGTCGGAAAATAACCTTTTAGAGGTTATTTGTGGTGATATGGGTTTTATGATGATAAAACCTTGTTATTAACTTGTATAAGGTATTTCAAGAACTTTCACGGAATTGAAAGGGGTCTCCGGAGTTGTCGCCGGAGTTGTTGAAGCTCGTCGGAGTTCCACCGGGGCCAAATCGGAGAGGCTAGAACTTCATAAGCTTCATTAAGGTGAGAAGACGGCTATATGCTTTATAACATTTGATTGAGGCATGATATTACCTAAAGTAATCAAGGATATGTTTTACGGAATGATTAAAGTTAATCAAGTATTGGCTTATGCCATGATTATATATAAAACAAAGTTGAAAGGCATGTTTTGTATGTTTGGTGATTAAAAATGTGATAACTTATTATGTACAATGATCCAGGGGTCAAAAATGGTATTTTTGGATCAAGGACTTCAAGTAGAATATGCATGTAAAATTTCACGTTAATCGGACTCCGTTTGGGCGGTCAAACGGGCGTTGACCGCCAAGTCAACTACAATACCCGACCGGGTGTCTGCTGAAAAATTGGCTCCAAGGGCCGCTGTCTCCTATACCCGATCGAGTATGGATAGATACTCGATCGAGTATGCCTTGAAAATTAGCCTTACGGGCTCCTGTCTCCTGTACTCGACCGAGTATAGGTGGGTACTCGATCGAGTATTGGGTTATACTCAAAACGGGTAGTTTTTGAGTAGGTTAACGTGGACCGATCAGGTGGGACCCGTCCATATTGGTTACTAAGGATTATTATATGACTATAGGACTAGGTATTGTCCATAGTTAAGTGAATGCAAGGTTAGCCATATCCAGGTTAGGGTTTGGTTAGAAATAAGGTTGAGGTTGAGTATCCTCGGGACGGTAAATGATCCTAAAACTCGGTGAGGTTGAGTATCCTCAGGACGGTAAACAATCCTAAAACTCGGTTGAGGTTGAGCATCCTCGGGACGGTAAATGATCCTAAAACTCGGTTGAGGTTGAGTATCCTCGGGACGGTAAATGATCCTAAAACTCGGTTGAGGTTGAGCATCCTCGGGACGGTAAATGATCCCAAAACTCGGATGGGGTTGAGTATCCCCGGGAGGGTAAACACTCCTGAAACTCGGTAGGATATTATGAAGGTAGAATGTAGCTCGTGAGCTAGGCATTCGGGAATGAATGGGAAAGGTTGGGTAATCGCCTTACCTCTAAAAGACTCTTTGTGATAAAACGACCCACGGGTCAAGTATTTTACAAGTATATACGGTATGTATTATCTTGGGAATGGGGTAACGATGGTTATACCTATAAGTATATGTATCATCCTATTTTTGGGTCTCGCGTCTGAAACATTAGTTATTCCTCATATAGCCTGCTTGTCACTAGTACTTTATATGGAGTACTGACCCCTTCGGGGGCCCTCACATTTTTCAGGTTAAGGCTAGAGTCCTGCTACCTGCACCTTTGCCTAGGGTGAACTCAAATTAGGAAGACGTGGTTCGTGCTTCCATTCTTATTTGAAATTATGAAATTGCTCATGGATATTTGAACGATGTTTTCTGATAAACTATTGAAGGGCCTGCGTGCTCATGTTTGCCACGTGTGGCTAAATGTCAAACATACTTTATTTCCGCATTTGTTGACAAATATATATATATATTGATGTTGATTGTATGGGTTTACTAATCGGTTTGGCAATAGAACTTAACAGACGCCTTGTATGACCTAATAAGAATGAACTAAGTTGTTCTTATTGGGTTGTACGGCGGTTGTCTACGTGGCACGGACGCGGTCCGGGGCGTGACACATTTCTTTTAATCGTTATACACATTCGAATATAACAAAAACTCATTTGTATAATATGTACATCTAATAGGTTCGTTATTAACAATATAATAAACTTTCATTATATATAACAATATAATAAACTTTCATTATATATAGCAATGAGAAATATAAAAACGTTTTATTAAAAATAGCTTATAGTCTTTTGTTCTTGGTTTACAAATACAATATTGTTGTTTTTATAATATTTACTAATGCACATTTATTTTACACTACTCATTTTAGTATAAAACAAAACTCATGTTAGCAATAACACACAATATTTACTAAACTACTCCGTGATAAATATTCATCTTAAAATTTAAAATAGAAAAACAAAACATTAATACCTAAAGTATGTTAAAATGCACATACAAATTTAAAAAACTGAAATTAGAAGGTTGATTGGAAAGAGAAAAACAAACTCGAACATTAAATAATATTTTATATGATATATTTTTATTATAATTGAATAAAAATAAAGTAAAAATATGTTAAAGAAAATATCAAGAAAAATAAGAAGGTAGAAGACAACTAGTAAAAGCAACCAAAAAAAAGAAAAGAAAAAGACAAAATAGAAAAAGTAAACGGAACTACTCCAGTATACAAAGAAAACAAAAAAGACAAAATAAGTAAAAGTCAAACTAAAGAGCAGGAAGAGTCGTAACTCGTAATCGAAGAGCAGGTCATGCGACAGAAAAAGAAAAGCATCAAGAACAACAAACCTAACTAATACCCTGTAAAGTGAAACTAATTACAAAAATGTCGGGCTGTACCATGAGCATGGTACATCCGGCTGTACCATCTAATTTGCGGGTTTCAGATCATTGGACCTATTTGATTGTTTTTAGTAGTACATGTGTCTAAGTGATCTTTTTTTAGTAGTATAAAGGCTTATATGACCCTTTTCCCAAAAAAATATGGGACAAATCATTTTATTGTACCACTTCCATTACTAGAAAGCTACTCTATCTGTCCCTAAAAGAAGTTTCATTTCGCTTATCGAGAGTCAACTTAAATCACTCTTAAACTCTTACTTTTTATATCAAAATTTTATAAAAGTTGAATTATTTTTTGCAGGCTTTATAGCGGGTTTAATGTAGTTTCTGAATATGTAAATTTTATTTACTAAAAATAATCCGAGTTTTCACAGGGATCATTTAACTTTATCGTCAGTCAACCTTCGTAATCCGCAATTGGAACAACATTTAGGGACGGAGGGAGTATTACCATTTACCACTAGAGCCGTTGGGTGTCCGAATCACTGAAAAGTCGTTGGGCAATTATCACTAAGCCGGTAAACTCTAACTGGTTTTTAAAGACAAAAACGGGGCAGCCTTATTTTCTGGGGAAAAAGATCTACAAGGAACAATTTACTCCTCTTATTTATTTAGATTTCATAGATGTTTTGTTGTAAATATGAGTTGAAGTAAATAATTGCTACCAAACACAAACTTTAATTTGATTCTTGCGTGACACATACTCGTATATTTTTCACATATTTAATGAATGCACAATTTCCTATTAATTTGGTAAGGAAAAGGAAAGTAATCAATTCAACTCATTTTGAATTGAAATGAAAAGTAACGTAGGGGCATTAGAGTAAAAGCAAAACACACCAAATATTAATTGCGGCTTATAATTGATCAAATGTTATATACGGTTGTTTTAAAACTCTTACTTTCCATATCATTCAAACCATTAAATGCAGTAAAACCTAAAATTACGACAAAGCTAAAGTAATTTCCATAAAAGAACTTGTTAATATCATTAAAACGCTCACATATTTAGTTATTTAATAAATAAAAAAGAATTTATTTTTTATACATATTGTATAAAAAAAAATATGACTTTTAAAAATGCACATATTTAATTTGTGAGATGAGTGCAACGATAATTTCATTAGAAGTGCTATTTGAAATTAAATGTTCACGATGAGCATACAAAGTGTGCAATTATTTAATTTTTAATAATTTATTAAAAATGCATAACATATAAATTGTACCAGGTTTTCAACTAGTCATGCACTTTTTATTACACTATCATGCACTTTTCACAACAACACTTTTCATTAAATCACCTTGCACCTTTCTTATACATTTGTGCACTTTTGAACATTATATATGTAATTCGCTTGTGTATCATTAAAATATAAAGTTGCACTTTAAAAAATCAACGTGTGCACCTTGATAGCTTAATAGTTTGAAAATTTTAAAGAGAAAAGTAGATAAGGTAAAGTGCATGATGTTTATTTTAATGGCTATGTGATTTTATGTGTATTTTGATATTTATGCGTATGCACTTTTACTTGAAACAATATGCATCACTACCTTTCACACATTTCACTTTTATTAGGTGCACTATTATACACCCGGCACTGCATTGCACAATGAACATTTCGCACTTTGGTGCTCTTTCATACCATTTGCAATGCACTATACGTTAGATATTTCATTCTTGATTTTTATTCACTACTTAAATATATAAAACACACTTTTTATATTGCACTTTATTACTCCGTAGCTTTTAAAAAATTGCACTGTAATCGAAATGGAAAACAAATTTGTGAACCAATAGAAATGAACAGTTTACTAATTATAATTTATTAAAGTCCGAATAGAGAGAGAAAAATGAAAAAAGAGCTGAATATCTTTAAAATATAATTGTAGTATTAATTTAAATCTAATTAAAGAAAATAGTACGCCTCATCTAAGATGAACAAACTGCACGTATAGAAATTTAAAGAGTAAAAATCTTAAAAGGAAGGTAAACCAAACCTAATCAATTAAACGGATAGGCAATTAATGTGCATGGAAGGAGAAGTCAAAATTACTAACTTAACCTTGGCCGAAAATAATAATAATAAGATGATCCAAGGGTTGTGATTCTTTCTCATTTCTCTCCCTAGATGATATTCTCACTTGATCCTAAATCTATATATATATATATATATATATATATATATATATATATATATATATATATATATAGGAAAAAGATCTTGTCCATCCGGATGGACAGGATCCTCCGTCCGGCCGAAACCGTCAGAGGTCCTTTCCGGTGGAATTTTTTGATGAAAATTTTTGAGCATGTTCTTCATGAAGTCTAGTCTATCCATACCAAATTTCAGCTAAAAATGCAACCGGGAAGGCACTCAAATGATTTTTGGAAGATGACTGCGTTTTATATGTATATCAAGTGCGCAGTTAACTTCCAAAATTCATTTGACTGCCTTCCTGATTGAATGTATAGTTAAAATTTGGTATGGATAAACTAGACTTCATGAAGAACATGCTCAAAAAATTTCAGCAAAAACTTCCACCGGGAAGGGCTCCAAATGGTGACAGCGGGTCCTGTCCATCTCGATGGACAAGATCATTACTATATATATATATATATATATATATAGAGTAATCTTCCGGTCAGGTATACCTGACAGGAACATTTGTGTATATATATATATATATATATATATATATATATATATATATATATATATATATATATACATACATACATAGAGTACTCTTCTCGTCAGGCCGGCCTGACGGGAACCTCTGTCCGGCCGAGCCCGTTTGGGCACTTTTCCGGTGGAATTTTTTGATGAAATTTTTTGAGCATGTTCCTCATCAAGTCTAGTTTGTCCATACCAAATTTCAGCTCAAAAGTTGATCGGGAAGGCATTCAAATCATTTTTTGAAGTTGACTGCGTCAAAATATACATATAAAACTGCAGTCAACTTCAAAAAATAATTTGAATGCCTTCCCGATCGAATTTTGAGCTGAAATTTGATATGGACAAACTAGACTTGACGAGGAACATGCTCAAAAAATTTCATCAAAACATTCCACCGGAAAGGTGCCCAAACGGGCTCGGCCGGACGGAGCAGCCCGTCAGGCCGGCTTGACATGAACTTTCCTCTCTCTCTCTCTCTCTCTCTCTCTCTCTATATATATATATATATATATATATATATATATATATAGATTTAGGATCATGTAAAAACACCTCTTAAAATGAAAAACGAGAACTAATCTCATCCCTCGAATTCCTTATATAATTAAATCGATGCACCTGATTTGAAGACATGCAGATGGGGCATTTTTGTCCAAGGGATTATTTACTTCCGTTTTTTCAAAGCTCCAACTTGGTAAGTGCATTTAATTTAATTTGTATCTTGATTAATAACTTTCCGTTTTATGTCTCTGCGATGTATTACCTTCATCATCTTCCGATCGCTTATTTCCATGTCTGCCGCCGGCCTGTGCTTCTTCTTCCTTTAAAATTATTCTCTCTCCCTACGCCATGTTAGGTTCTACGCCCAAGCTCCTCCCAAGTATTACATACCATCATTTTTTTAATTGTTTTTCATTCCCTTGTCTTGTTTATGATTTTAGCTGAATGGAACAAAACTGCACGTCATATATAAGTACTTCACCTTTTCATTCACGCAACATGCTATTTGCCATTGTTTCCAACTTTTCTAATCCGGACTCTCTCTCACATTGTTTGAATGTATAGCTCCACGTTTTAAATCTATGAATACACATATACTCACATATATTTGCACTTGTATTTCATAAAATGTGTTGTGATATATTTTTGGTATTTTATTACGTATAACCCAATAATTGTATACATGCAAACTCTTGTGTTCACTCTTCTTCTGCTAGTTTCTCCAACCATGACACTTCACTTTCACTTACACCACCCGATATATGTTCTAAGTTGCAAATATCACCCGGTAAGACCAAATATTGGATTCCCAATTGTAATGATGATGTGAAGCCATATAGGGGGCAAATGTTTAATAGTTTGAAGGAGGGTATTGCATATTACAAGGAGTATGCTTCAATTGATGGATATTCATACATATATCAACAAAACTCCATATGCGATATATATATAAATATATAATAGCTAAATCCATATAAATCCATGAAATCAAATATGTATGAACTAAGATTAGAACAATACCTTGAGAATTCATTTGCATTAACACTTTAAGAAGACCCGGAATCCAACACGATTGATCGGCCTAACCTTCCAGTGCTATGTACCGTATGAGATGTTGATTATCCTAGTCCTACCTATTGATGGGATATATATAGGACTAGTGGAATATTGTAACGGTTGGCCCTTAGTATTCTAATAACTCCTTTATTATTATTACAATAATGATATTATTTAGAATAATTTATTAGGCCATTTTCCTTACAATATCTTTACTGTTATCTCTTAGTTTACACGCACCGGGGGTCATAACCGTTGTATCACTTTAGTGTAATATATTTAATTTGACCCATCACCAAAAGAAATATATTATCCTGGTATCTACACTTTTATTATTTCATGAATAGCCACTGTATTATTTATTTGATGGTAAACACATTTTAATTAATTACATATTAGGCCCCTTTTATTGTTTTCCAACAATCTCCCACTGGGCCTTATATGTAATTCTTAACAAAATGTGTTATCTTTATGAGCTCAAAAATATCATCATATAAAATAACATCCTTAAACAATCTGGTCCATCAGTAATACTAATATAGAACCATTGCAGCATTTTGTTATGTTAAACATAACTATACCACCAATGATCACTAGTATCAATATTACATAATGACATAGATCAATCATGAAATGTGTAGCATGAAAATTACATGAAATGTGGCATGTACATGTAAAATTTCAACTGACCCTTCTTTAATAAACTTTAAACTTTAATATCTTAATTGTTCAGAATACACCAAATGTCAAACTTTATTCTGATCAGAAGATAAATTCATTAAGCAATAGAACATCAAGCATAACTTATAAACTCCCACTAAACTTGAGGTTCCTTAAAATCAATGACTCCCAAGTGAGCAGTATGCTCATGAAAAACTTTTGGTGGGAGACCCTTGGTTAAAGGATCCGCTAGCATGGAGTTTGTACTTATATGTTCAATAGCGACCCTTTTATTCTGAACCCTTTCTTTAACAGCTCGATATTTCACTTCAATGTGTTTTGTTTTGCTCGAGCTCTTGTTGTTGTTAGAGTAAAGCACCGTAGAATTGTTGTCACAAAATATCTTGATAGGCTTTGAAACATCATTTATTATTTTCAGCCCATCAATAAAATTGTGCATCCATATTCCATGGTTTGAAGCTTCAAAACAGGCCAACAACTCTGCCTCCATAGTTGAGGTAGCTATCATATCTTGCTTAACACTTTTCCAAGATACAGCACCACACGCTAGTAGATAAACATAGCCTGAAGTAGATCTACTAGTGTCTTTGCAACCGGCAAAATCAGAGTCGGAGTATCTAACGACCTCCAAATGATCTGATTTTCTATATGTAAGCATATAGTCTCTTG
This sequence comes from Cuscuta epithymum, assembly GCA_945859915.1. Classification (NCBI taxonomy): domain Eukaryota; kingdom Viridiplantae; phylum Streptophyta; class Magnoliopsida; order Solanales; family Convolvulaceae; genus Cuscuta; species Cuscuta epithymum. The sequence goes on from CAMAPF010001025.1 coordinate 100,351, forward strand.
TCCTCTTTAAGTATCTCATAACTCTTTTGGCCGCCACCCAATGAGCCATTCCTGGATTACTGAGATATTTGCCTAGCATCCCAACAATATACGCAATATCCGGACGCGTACAAACTTGGGCATACATAAGACTTCCTACAACAGATGCGTAGGGAATCTTTTTCATTTCTTGAATTTCCAAATTTGTTTTAGGGCACTGATCGAGACTAAACTTGTCTCCTTTAGAGATAGGGGTATCACACGGTCTACAATCTTCCATGCCAAATCTTTTAAGGACCTTATCGACATAGTTCCTTTGTGATAACCTTAAGATTCCTTGTGATCTCTCACGAAGGATTTCAATTCCTAATACAAAGGAGGCTTCACCAAGATCTTTCATTTCAAAATGTTTTGATAGAAATCTCTTGGTTTCATGCAACATGCCTATGTCATTAGTGGCAAGAAGAATGTCATCAACATATAAGACCAGGAAAAATATTTTACTCCCACTGAACTTATGATATACACAATCATCTACATCATTCATCTTAAAACCGAAGGATAAAATGACTTGATGAAATTTGTGATACCATTGACGAGAAGCCTGTTTGAGCCCATAGATGGATTTTGTTAATTTGCAAACCATTTGTTTTGGATCTCCAATCACAAAATTTTCTGGTTGCACCATATAAATAGTTTCATCAATGTCACCATTGAGAAACGCCGTCTTAACATCCTTCTGATGAAGCTCTAAATTAAAATGTGCAACTAAAGCCATAATGATTCTAAAAGAGTCCTTTGATGAAACCGGAGAAAAGGTCTCTTTATAATCAATTCCTTCTTTTTGAGTATAACCTTTAGCTACAAGACGAGCTTTATATCTCTCCACATTACCCTTTGAATCCCTTTTGGTTTTAAATATCCATTTACAACCAATGGGTTTACAACCTTCGGGTAATGGGACGAGTTCCCAAACTTTATTGTCTTGCATAGATTTATACTCCTCATTCATTGCCACAATCCACTTTTGAGAATTTGAACTTTTCATGGCTTGACGGAAGTTGATCGGATCATCTTCCATAACACCACTTTCTTCCTCATGTTCTTGAATAAACACAAGGACATCGTTCTCTGTATCCATGCTTGACGCATGTTCTTGGAGATATACAACATAATCATCCGGAATTGCGTATCTCCTCTCTCTAGTGGATCGCCGCAATGACAAAGGAAAATTTCCTTGTTGCACTTGTTCCAGAGGAAGTTGAGTTTGTTCATTTTGAACAATTTGTTCAGTTTGGAAAGCAAAAGATGAAATAATGCCTTGTTGAGGTTCCTCATTAGTTTCAAAAGAAACATCCGTATGAATTGGTTCAGGTATTGAAATCAATTCTTCCTCAAAGACAACATCCCTAACTCTATTCTTCCCCCCAAACTCAACATCCTCGAAAAATATGGCAGTTCCCGTCTCAAAAATATTTTTATCCTCGGGATTATAAAATTTATATCCCCTAGATCGCTCCGAGTAACCAATAAAGTAACTACTAACTGTTTTGGGTTCCAGTTTCTTTTCATGTGGCCTATACGGCTTTGCCTCAGCTTGACAACCCCAAATATGAAAATGCTTTAAACTAGGCTTTTTACCCGTCCAAAGCTCATAAGGTGTTTTAGTAGTTGCTTTAGTTGGAACTCGATTAAGAATGTAAGCTGCGGTCTTTAATGCCTCACCCCAGAGGGATTCCGGTAAGATAGAATGAGAAATCATACTTCTTACCATTTCTTTAAGGGTTCTATTACGTCTCTCGGCTACACCATTCATGCTAGGTGAACCCGGCATGGTGTATTGAGGGACAATCCCATATTCCTCTAGAAATTTGGCAAAAGGCCCTGGACGTTGTTCACCTGAGCCGTCATACCTCCCATAGTATTCACCACCACGGTCGGATTTGACTTTCTTTATGCGTTTGTTGAGTTGATTCTCAACTTCCGCTTTGTAAGATTTAAACACGTCCAAGACTTGAGATTTTTCATGTATAAGAAATAAGTATGCATATCTAGAGTAATCGTCTATGAATGACACAAAATATTGTTGACCATTCCATGAAGGAGTCACTAGTGCAAAAAACACATTTTATAACTAGCTTTTAATATGGGTTCATTCGGAACTGTTATAATATGCAGGTGCGGGGTCATATTTATAAATACTGAAAGTTTCGAGTAAGTTGAGCGGGTAAGAATTATAAATATAAAGTATTATCTATAACGGTTTCTGAAATAACGGACATAGTTAATAGAAACGGGGTCATTTATATAATTTTCGCAAACTAGAGTTTGAAATGGGGTCTCTTTTATATTTTTAAAAAATCCTTTTCTATGTCAGCTCGTTTTGAACCCTTATGAAAAGATCAATCCTAAGATAAAAGTTAAAACCAACAGCGATAACATCCAACGAGTAGGGCAAAGCGACTAGCAAGCACCGCCGCCACCGCTCTCAATTACGACACGAGGACGAAGCACCGCCGCTGCTTCTTCTCTCAATCAAGAGATGAAAACGAATCACCGCTGCTGCTGCTCTCAATTAAGAGACGAAGAAGCATAGCCGTTGCTGCTCTCATTAAAGAGGCGAATACGAAGTACCGCCGCCACTGCTCTCAATTAAGAGAAGAAGAAGCATGGTCACCGCTGCTCTCAATTAAGAGATGAAGAAGAAGCATCGCCGCTGCTGCTCTCATTTAAGAAACGAAGACGAAGCACCGCCGCTGCTTCTCTGAATTAAGAGACGAAGACGAAGCACCCTTTCTTTTCGTTAGCACTTGACGACCCACCCTTTCAGGAGACTTCTCCTGCTCTGCATTAACTGGCGGCGAAGAGAGACTATAATCATCTCTCTTCAATTCCACCGTAGGTAATTTCTCATTTTGTTTTATTTACATTATACACGAATACTTTCTTCAATTGTTGAAAGATTTTATCGATCTAGAGGTTGTTTATTTCATTCAATTCCAGATAAAAGATGATAACCTTTGCTTAATTATGTTTTACTTTGCACATGTCTATAATGTTTGTGGAAATTTCTGAGTGAGATTTTGAATGGATGTTTCTTAGCAATATCATTGACTAAGATTTTGAATGGATGTTTCTTAGCAATATCATTGACTAAGAGTTTTGCTAATCAAATGATCTAAGAGTATCAACTAATACATCATGATCTAAGAGTTTTGCCCCAAAAATGACCGCCTGGTCACAAAATATCTTCTATTTGGCTGATTTCGAAATACTAGCAGCAACTGGGCCATTTTTATCATTTTTTCTCCTGGATTCAAGTATGAAATATCCTCCTGTTTCACATGAAAATAGTCTATGAGCAGTACAATTCCAGAATTATGTACTCATATTCATAAGGCATACAATTGCAGAACATTGAACATTTGAACTTCATTTTGCTTGGTAAATACTTCTTAAATGCATACTTTTTCTTCTACTGTATTGACTTGTATTTTGTCTTGCTCTTTTTTATTTTTGTTTTATAATTATTTCTTGAAGTCTATCTTGTGTGAAATTGAGGAAACTCCTAAAATGCTTGAAAATTACTAGATACTATTATGGTCTGGGTTTCACTAAATGAGGAAGATTGGAGTGAGGGAATTCCTAAACTACATGGAAATTTATTCAATCTTACTCAATTTTCTTCATATATCCATAATTTTTTCTATTTTTGTAAGTAAAAATGGTAGTTCTCGAATTCTCGTATGAGTCATGTCAAAGAATTTCTTAGACATCATTTTTAGTGACGTTAGCGAAAAATATTTAAGAATGAGAATGAAAACTTCAAGAATATTACTCTTTACAATCTTTGGCAGCCAAGGCCCAAGTGACTAGCTGCATTTTAAAGAATATTTATACCCAGTACTACTTGATTATAACTTCCTCAATTATCTCTCGTGTGTACTTGTTACTAGCTTGGTTTAAAAGAGGCGCTAGGCGCCCTAATGCGTTCACTTCATCGCATTTAAAAAACCCAGGCGGCGTAGGTTCCAAGAGGCGCGCCTTATGCGGCGCTTTTTGACGCCTTTTGCGCGTCTGAGAGGCGCGCGCTTCTTACGCCTCGTAGAATTCTCTTTTGGCGATTAAGTCTCTTCTAGTCTTTCTGTTCTTCTTCCTTCTGCGGTAGCTGTTTCTTGCTCTCTCGCGCTCAGGACTTGAAGTCCTGTTTCTTCCGCTGCTGTCTCGCATCGCAAAACGCGCAGGTAAGTTTTTTTCTTCTCGTTCTCTTATGCGTGTATTAGTTTATTATATTTTTTTTGCTGCTTATTATTTTATATTTTATTACCTTGAATTGTAGAGTTACTACCTCTATCGGTCTGTTTTAAATCAGGCTGAGTAGGGTACCTAAATATTTGTTTTTAATTATAAAATATATAAGACATTTTTTATTATTAATTTTTTTATATAATACCATAGTTTATTATTTATGTTTTGAAGTTTTAAAATTGAGTTTTGTGTCTTGACTTTTAGAAATGATGCCGTTTAATATATATTTCTTTCTTTTGTCTTAATAATACGAGTATTTGGTTTCTCTTATGATGTTTATTAAGATTGTTTAATAGTTCGAAGTATTTTGGTGATGTTATCACTTTTTGAGAAGAGTGTTTCATGTAGAAGTAGTATAAATATATTTTACCAAAGATGTGACGTTAAGATCCGTGAGGCGCGCGCCTCGCCGCCTAGCGCCTCACGCCTCGGGTAAATCAATGAAGAGCTGCTATAGTGCTATCATTATTATTATTATGATTATTAGCATTACTTTCTATGTGGTTTTTGTTTTAGTATGCAGTGTATATATATATATATATATATATATATATATATATATATATATATCTTATACTATCACTTTTTGTTGTCTCATGTAGTATAATGGCTAACTGTTATGAATGTCCCACTTATTTTATATTTCATTTCATTTATATGATTTGTTACTTTTATCATGTGGGTTTTCTTATACTTGTATGTGTATTTGCATATGTTTGTAGGAGGTACTGTAAGATGAAGTTTGTAGGAGTTGGTACTAGATTTGGCCCAACCCTGGAGTCAAAAGAGAAGTGTGCCAACTGAAGAATAAGGTAATTAGTTTTCTTTATCTACATAAGTTGTAATCAGATTACATTTGTTTGCCCTTTTCATAATTCAATAGCAGAAAATCAGAAGTAGTATCTTATACTGCAAGTGCTTATCATTATATTATGATGGTTCATGAGGCCTACTAGTGCATCGTTGGAATTGCAGTTTCACTACCAAACAGGCTTTCATGTTATTCCACGAAATGCTATGTTTGGTAATATAGTACTCCCTCCGTTCCCAAAAATACTTCCCACTTTCCTTTTTGGGCCGTTCCCAAAAATTCTTCCCACTTTCCCTTTTTGGACAATTTGTGTGGCTCACATTCATTTTACCTTTTTCTCACACAACCACAACCACACATTTCCACTTTATTCCACTTTCTTAATAAGCGTGCCAATTCAAACCGGGAAGAATTTTTAGGAACGGAGGGAGTACTACGTAGTAGACTTAGAGTGTTTATTCATGCTTCATTTAACTGGAAAGCCTCCTGTTTCTTTTAGTATTTATCATTGTTACCTTAATACGCTTGTTTTATGTTTCAATTGGCATATTTGAGTTTGAAACTTTAAACCATCAAGGTTCTGTAATATAGCGGATAGCTTCTAGCAAATGGTTTTTCTGATAAATCAATTTCGTATTTCTTATCTTTGCATTGCAGAGCTCTTCAGGATGGTCTTTCAAGGAAATAAAATTGATTTGTGTGGAATCTGAATTTATTCTATGTGACAAATAAGGTGCTAAAGTGCAGTGAAGCTTGAAGTACTCAAGTGCCGATTTTAATGTAGCTTGAGGTATTGAAGGGCAGTAAGAAGTTGGAGTTATGTGTCGTACTAAAAGTGTAGCCAGTCTTTGTAATTAGTCTTTTGTTTGAGTAGTATGGTTCTATATACAAAAAAATTGTCATTGTAATTATAATATATATTTAATTCAAATGTTTCTAGATTTAAATAAAGTGTTTGCATTTTTTTTATAGATTTTATATGCATTGGGATTTGGGATCAAAGGTAGTAATATGCCTGTTTTGGAAAAAAGAAACATCCAGTATCTTTTTATAAATTAGTATATGTAACGCAAATGAAAAGCAATTTTTTTTTGTTTAAAAGATGGACTTTCTATAACGGTTGAATTATAGCAGCCGATATTACAAGTCAGTCTTTCCGTATGGGTTATTTAGCCGACGCTAAAAGTGTTGACTTTCTATGTCTCCGGATACTATATGGGGTATGAACCGTTATTATATGTCTTTTTCACCCCATATAAAAAGTCATTTTTCCACTAGTGGGTAGGAAATGGCCCACAAATATCCGTGTGTATTAATTCTAAGACATCTGTAGCTCTATATGCACCTTTTTTCTTATTTTTGATTTGTTTCCCTTTAATGCACTCAATACAAGTATTGAAATCAGAAAAATCAATGGAATTAAGTGTTCCATCGGACACAAGACGTTCAACTCTATTTTTAGAGATGTGACCTAATCGTTTGTGCCATAAAAACCCAGATTGTGCATTATCAGCCTTTCGCTTAGTGTCTCGGGTGTCAACATTCAAAGCATTATTATATGAAGTTATTGTTTCAAGCATGTAAAGATTGTCATATGACATAAAAGAACCAGTCCCCACAATATTTGAATTTAAAGACAAATTAAACCGGAAGTTTCCAAAGGAACAATGATAACCTAATTTGTCCAAATAAGAAACAGAAACCAAATTCCGCCTAAATGACGGAACAATAAAAGTGTCTTTTAAATCCAAATAGAAACCAGTAGATAATAACAATCTAAAATGCCCAATAGCCTCCACATGCACTGCTTTGCCATCTCCCACATAGACGCATCTTTCAGCATCATTTGGCTTGCGGTGGCTCAGACAACCCTGCATAGAAATACTGATGTTAGATGTTGAACCGGAGTCTAACCACCAAGTATTTCTAGGCACTGAAGCCAAATTGTTTTCAGTACAAACCAAGGCAAGGACCGTACCTTTCTTCACTTTCCAAGCATGATACTTGGTACAATCCTTCTTCATGTGTCCAGACTTCTTACAGAAGAAACAGGTTGTTTCACCTTCCTTATGTTTCATCTGTACTGGACCCTTAGCAGCTTCATTCTTAATGAGAGTTTTCTTCCTCTTTTTACCCTTATCCTTAGAGGTACTAGCCAAGTGAGTACTTTCTATCTTATTTTGTTTCATCCTCTCTTCCTCTTGCACGCAATATGAAATGAGCTCATTAAGAGACCACTTCTCTTTTTGGCAGTTATAACTGACCTTAAAAGAATCAAATGCAATAGGAAGAGAGTTCAAGACTATGTGTACGAGAACATCTTCTGATATCTCAATCTTAAGTGTCTTGAGCCTAGAAACAATATAAGACATTTCCATAATATACTCCCTTATATTTCCTTTTCCTGAATACCTTTTGGAAGTAAAGTCTTTTAACAACATGCTTATTTCCGCCTTATCGCTTTTAACAAAACGTTTCTCAATTTCAGTTAGGAAATCCTTGGCATTAGTAACCTCATCGGATACAGCACCCCTAAAAGATTCTGGAATTCCACGCTTTATGATCATAAGACTTAAGCGATTCGAGCGATCCCACTTCTCATAGTACCTTCTTTCATCTTGGGTACTACCATCCGTAAGAGAAGCAGGTTGCCCTACCCTTAATGCTAAGTCAAGATCCATGCAGCCCAAAGTTATTAGAATATTTTCTTTCCATTCCTTAAAGTTAGTACCATCTAGGACAGGGATGGAGTTGAGATTGGCAGATATGCTCGAAATATTAACTGTAGAAAGAACAAGGACAATGAACATATATTTTAGTGAAATTGTAAAATAATTTTTAACCATCACAAGATACCAAATGCACCATTAGTATTTCATCTTTGGACAATAATACTAATTGCTAGTGGTACTCTTGTTGTAACAATAAAATATAACAATAATACATATAAAAGAAAAATCCACCTTTGGGTTGACTTTTTCTTTTAAAGTGCGACCTTATAATTGTTATATATTTATTATTACCAAAATGTATATATATAACTTGATAAAATATTAATCTTCCTTTGGGCCGATTAATATTTACTTGACATATATACGAAGTATATACTATGTTTAATATTTTAAATGAGCAACTTACACAATAAGATCACTTTGGTGACATATTGTTTCTATATACTCATTTCAAATTATAAACTTCCTTTTATTTTACAATTTCCCTTCAAAAATGTACCACATTTCTACTTTTTTTTTTAATAAAAAAAAGTATGTGCGGTAATCAGCTTCTAATGGATTTGAACATGAACAACGACAATTTGCTCACGAAGTTTGATAATAAAAATAGCATGAAATCAAACTTAAAAGACAAATTGTCAGTTCGTTCAAAAAACTCAATGGATTAACGGCAATTTAATTCATGATATTATTTTATCCAAATTAGAAAATAAAACGTTCCATCCAGGCACATAAACACCGGCAATTGACGTTTGAAGGAATTAACTTGACTCATAAAATTATTTCATTAATTACAATGAAAGCAAATGTTAAAATCAATGAAACGTTGCCTAATGTTGTATTTTATCAATTAAATACAACTTTGCATAATTGTTTCAAAATAAAACGGCTGGGGGGTAGGGAGATTCCACTTGAAGAAGAAGAAAAAAATATTAGCCTTCTAGCACCATATTTACATGCATGCTAACCTTTTATTCAAATCACAATCATACGGAGTAATGTAGTATAATATCTATACTTTAGACTTAAAGAAAAAACATGCAATCAAAGCTTAAGAAATGAATCGGCAAGTGGGAAACCATAAGCCTACAGCGGAAACGATTCAAACATGAATTGGCAATAAAATGAAATTCCCCGCAATTCATCACTTGACATAGGCACATGATCGAATCGATTTAGCCAAAATAAAATATTCGGACATCAACAAATTATAACGAATTCCAGACATCACGATGAACTCATATGCGGATTCAAACAATTTCATGGATCTAAATGGTAGGCTCTGATACCAATTGATGGATATTCATACATATATCAACAAAACTCCATATGCGATATATATATATAAATATATAATAGCTAAATCCATATAAATCCATGAAATCAAATATGTATGAACTAAGATTAGAACAATACCTTGAGAATTCATTTGCATTAACACTTTAAGAAGACCCGGAATCCAACACGATTGATCGGCCTAACCTTCCAGTGCTATGTACCGTATGAGATGTTGATTATCCTAGTCCTCCCTATTGATGGGATATATATAGGACTAGTGGAATATTGTAACGGTTGGCCCTTAGTATTCTAATAACTCCTTTATTATTATTACAATAATGATATTATTTAGAATAATTTATTAGGCCATTTTCCGTTACAATATCTTTACTGTTATCTCTTAGTTTACACGCACCGGGGTCATAACCGTTGTATCACTTTAGTGTAATATATTTAATTTGACCCGTCACCAAAAGAAATATAATATCCTGATATCTACACTTTTATTATTTCATGAATAGCCACTGTATTATTTATTTGATGGTAAATACATTTTAATTAATTACATATTAGGCCCCTTTTATTGTTTTCCAACATCAATATAATCACTGGTTTTGCTATTCGCCTCGGCGCTTCTTCAAAAGCTAGGGATGGCACATTAAAGTTGAAGTATGTCGTTTGCAATAGAGCAGGGTTTAAAGATAAGGGAAGTAGCCAAACACCTCAAACTGGAAATAGTCAAACACCTACAAATGTCCCTGTGGCAGACCATAACAACCATGCTGAGGATTCCAATCCTAAAAAGAGATGCAGGTTATCAAATAGAATTGGTTGTATAGCAGGCATTACGTTTAAGTTTTGTGGACTTCGTGGATACTCAGTGTTTGGCTTTGAAGAGCGTCATAACCATCCTATGACATCTAGTTCAGCGAAACCATTTTTAAAGGTGAATAGGAGTTTGGATATTGGCCACCAAAAGTTCATTGTGAACTGTACAAAAGCTAATATCGGTACCATGAAATGTTATAAATTATTTAAGGAATCCGTGGGTGGGTATGCTAATATTGGTGCAACGGCCGTTGACTTTAAAAACTTTAAGCGGGATTTAAAGGCATACATTGCTGGTGTAGATGCACAGATGTTAATTGATAAGTTGTTTAGGAAAAAAGAAGTTTGTTCCGCATTTTTTTTAGTTACGACGTCGATGAAAATGACCAGTTGATTAGGCTTTTCTGGTGTGACCCGATTGCGAGGGTGAACTATTCCATGTTTGGTGATGTTGTTTCCTTTGATGCAACATATGGCACAAACAGGTAATTAATTTATTTAGTGGCATGTTAATATTATTTTTTTTTTTTTTGTGTATCCACGTTTTTCATTCCCCGTATACACTTTTCATAACCATCATTCCACTATTCACTACTGGTGATGCACTATTAAACGAAATTGAAAAACAGAGGCTTTATTTACACACACACATGGCTCTGTACACAATTAAATATTTTAAAAACATGTACATTTCTTTATTTTTATGTATACATTTTATAGTTTAACATAAATGAACTACCTTTAATTAACTTTATCACATTCTTGTAGGTACAATATGGTGTTTGCTCCATTCACAGGTGTTGACAATCACAGGAAATGTGTTACTTTTGCAGCTGGGCTACTTTCAAAGGAGGACGTGGAATCATATGTGTGGATTTTTAGACAATTTCTTGATGCAATGGGCCGTGAACCTACTTGTCTCGTCACTGATCAAGACCCATCAATGGGCCATGTATTGATTGAAATTATTGTAAAGGATCACTTTATCTATTTTTTTCCATAATTTTTTTCTTTGTTTTATTAATAAAAAATATTTTAAATATAAATTTTCATAAATAATCAGAATCAAGCAATGCATCCACTTCAGGCAGGACTTTATAAATTTCAGCAGAATCAATCGATTCAACCAATTTCAGTATTACCAAACAGGAGCTACATTATATCATATTATATCATATTCCATCGTAATCCATCATATTACTTCATATCATATCATAACACATCGCATCATGTCATATCATATCATATCATATCGTATCATATCGTATCGTATCATATCGTATCGTATTGTATCGTACTGTACCGTACCGTACCATACCATACCATAGATGCCATACCATACCATATCACATCATAACCTATAGACCCCTCGAAAATAATTATGAAAATGCCACCGCAAAAAAATAATTACGGAAACCTGGAATTTTTTTGATGCGGTGACATTTTCGTAATTATTATGGAGATCTTTATAAGTTATGATTTATTGGTTATAAGTTCCTATATTTAGTCTATAAGTTTACTGCGTTGTAAGATCAGATGTAAATCCAAGGGCTGAGATTACTTCTCACTTCTCATTTTTAGGGACACTTCTCACCTGATCTTCTCTCTCTCGCTATATATATATGGGAAAACTGTCAAATAGGTACTCGAACTTTGATAAAAAAAAAGTCAATTAAGTCTTTCTATAGGAGACTCTGTCCGGCCATCGCGATTTGGGGCGGTTACCGGTGGAATTTTTTGATGAAATGTTTTGAGCATCTTATTCATCAAGTCTAGTTTACTCATACCAAACTTCAGCTAAACATTCAATTGGGAACACATTCAAATTAATTCTTGAAAATAACTGCGCATTTTTGCGATCTCAAATTAATTTGAATGTGTTCCCGATTGAATTTTTAGCTCAATTTTGGTATGAATAAACTAAACTTGATGAATAAGATGCTCAAAAATTTTCATCAAAAAATTCCACTGGGAACCGCCCCAAATCGCGACGGACGGACAGAGTCTCCTATAGAAGGACTTAATTGACTTTTGTTATGAAAGTTTGAGGACCTATTTGACAGTTTTGCCTATATATATATATATGTATATGTATATATATATAAACGGCGCAATGTTTTTCAACAATTTATGTAACTGACTTCCCTATTGAATTTTAAGTTCAAATTTTATGGACACAATGTACTCTTCATGAACAACATAATCACAAAATTTTAGGTCAAATTACCAAATTGCTAAAAAATGGTGTCTTACCCCAGATTGGTAAAAAACCATTTGAGACAAATTGGTAAAAAAAAGAAGCATCAGTGATAAATTGGTCAATTTTTTTGAGTTAGACACTTTTGGTCCTCGATTTTAGAATTTCCGACATTTCATATATTAAATATTGTGAAATTGACATTTTCAATCCTTCTACTTTGATTTTGTCATCAAAAGGGGAGAACTAAAAATGTCAACGGTTGTGTTTGATAATTGTAGTTATCTGTTAACTAATAGGTGGTTGAATTGGCAGATTGATACTAACGGATTCCGTTAGCTTTTTTAACTAACCGCTTTCATTAGCGGTTTGAAATAAAATGTTAGTCATCAAGGTTATGAATGTAAAAGTATGTATATTTAATTAAATTTTATTTCTTTTATTTTTAGTAAGTCTTGGAAAAAGTTTTCAAAATTATATTTACATTTATTTTAAATAATAACCACTACCACTATCATTTTTAAAATATGTATATTAATGCGAGCACACACATATAAATTCATATGTTTCTAGTATTAATATTTTAAATATGACTATTTATTAATTTTTCAAAAAAAATCTACTCGATTCGAAGCATATGACTATTTATTAGTTAAAATTAACTTTTTTAACTAATCACTTTCATTAGCAGTTTGAAGCAAAATGTTAGTAACTTAACTATTTGCGATGAAATGTTAGTACGTAAAATGACAAGGATATGAATGTAGAAGTATTTAACTTAATTTTATTTTTTTTAGTTTTAATAAGTCTTGGAAAAATGATAGTGTTAGTAGTTATTTCAAATAAATGAAAATAAAAAAAATTAAAACTTTTTCCAAAACATATACGTAATGATCATTTTACATCTTAAATACTACTACCTCCGTCCCATTTTATGTGTCTCCTTTGATTTTGACACAATTTTTAATAAAGTGATTGATAAGGTAAAAGTTGTGGTTGAGATTTGAGTATAATAAAGTGAAATGTTGTGAACCTCATATTTCTTTCCAAAAAGGGAAATGAGACACTTATTTTGGGACTACCCAAAAAGGAAAGTAAGACAGGTAAAATGGGACGGAGGGAGTAATTACTGACAACTAAGTTACTAACAATTTATTTCAAACCGCTAATGAAAGCAGTTAGTAAAAAAAACTAACGGAATTTATTGACATTTTTAGTTCTCCCCTTTTGATGATAAAATCAAAGTAGAAGGACTGAAAATGTCAATTTCATAATACTTAAAATATGAAATGTTGGGAATTCTAAAATTGATGATCAAAAGTATCTCACTCAAAAAAATTGATCAAATTGTCAATGATGTTTCTTTTTTGTTTTACCAATTTATCTCATATGTTTTTTTACCAATATGATAAGACACCCTCATTTTTTTTTACCAATTTGGTAATTTGGTCCAAAATTTTATAAAAAACATTCGGACAAAAACCACCTCTGCATGACAGTTCTGATCAAGAGCTCCTAACAACAAAAATTGTACTCTGTGTATACATATGTACGTCCGACCAAAAGATGGGCATAGTAGGCAAACCTCCACCAGGCACCAGCCATCCACCCTCCGCCAACCTCCTATGTAAAGTACTTCGTACTCCGTATTAATTAACTTTGGAATGGAGAAAAAGGAATACAAATGAATTCATCTCGTTGTCATCTAACCGCGGCCAGGTAGCTCAAATCTAGTCACTCAGACGTTTCTGGGTGACAGATTTAGGGTCTGTTTGTAACAGTTTCTGTTTTTAAAAAGTGCTTTTTTTAATGAAATAGGGAGAAGTGATTAAATAAAAGTTGATAGTGTTTGTAAAAGTGGGTAGTGTTTGGTAAAATAAGTGCTTTTTGTGTAATAGAAAAAGTAAAAGCACTTTTAACGCGGAAGGCGAGAAAAATAAAAGTTGTAGTGTTTGGGAAAATAAGTGTTTTTTTAAAGTCAAAAACTGAGAAGTGCTTTTTTAAAAGGAGTTGCAAACCAACCCTTAGGAGTATTGCCGCATGGATGACATCGGAATATCGGATTGACAGATGTTTTTACTTCAACTGTTTTCAATTTCAAATCAGATTAAATTTAAACAAATCAGATCAGAATTAAACAGACCAAATCAAATTTTCATAGTTATAAATACACAATGACCAAACATTTACCATATCAGATCAAACTAGACTTAAACATATTAGACCAGACCAACAAATACCAGTCCAAGTAAAACATCCAGAGTATGACACTGATCTATTCTGTCTCATTCACGCACACTAATTTTGTAATCTGAAATAGATTATACGATGTTGGTTTCAAGCGATTTACATTATGGATTAATTGATCTAGTTTCCAACCCATTATAAGAATTCTAAATTGAAATATTAACTTTTTTGAAAGAAAGATATAATTTTGATTAGAACTAAATCATCGTTGATTTTCAGCGCTTCATGTTGTATCACATAATTTGTTGGTACATTTTTGAATCATACGAGTATTACGGTGTGTAAAAATGCAATTCAAGTTTAATTACCATTTCATCCTTCAACACAGTACAATTCTATTTAATATTCTATTATTCTTATCTTGCATATCGAATTTTTATCATATTGAATTACAAAAATTAAAGGATCTTACACTAATTTATCATGAATTGACACATTTTTTCAAAATTTTGTGCTATTTTTTTGTGATAAAATTTCTTTTTGGTGCTAATCCTTATAGAATACTAGATTAAACCCCTTTGATCGACAGTTGAAAACTTTCATTAATATAACTCTGCAAGACTCAATAATTTTTTTTTGAAAATTTATGTTGAGATTAAGACATGCTAAATATGGACAAATATTCAAATAAATCATTCAAAAATTTATTTTTTTGTGCATCAGCCACAACAATTGATTGCAATTGGTGAGAAAAACAATGAATATATCTTGTGTATTATGATTGTTTTTATTCATTTTAACCTTCAAAAGGTAAGAAAGAGTTAGATGAAATGATGGATCCATAGTTAAATTATTGATAAAGAGATAAAGTGGAAAAATAAAAAGTTAGTGAAATTCAATTTAGAAAATTGCCCATATTTTTGGGATAAACCAAAACGAAAAATATATCCAACAAAGTGGGACAATAAGAAATAAATACGGAATAATAAATTAAATGAAAAAATAGGAAAAAGAAAGACAAAAAGTAGGATCACAAAGTTATATGATATTATATCATAGAGGACTTTTCATGTCCAGCCGGCCTGACGGGAACCGCCGTCCGGCCGAGGGCATTTCGGGCACTTCCCGGTGGAATTTTTTGATGAAATTGTTTGAGCATGTTCTTCATAAAGTCTAGTTTATCCATACCAAATTTCAGCCAAAAATTCAGTCATGAAGGCACACAAATAATTTCTTGAAGTTAACTGGGCAGTTTATATGTATGAACTGCCCAGTTAACTTCAAGAAATTATTTGAATTCCTTCCCGATTGAATTTTTAGCTGAAATTTGGTATGGATAAACTAGACTTCATGAAGCACATGCTCAAAAAATGTCATCAAAAAATTCCACCAGGAAGTGCCCGAAATGCCCTCGGCCGGACGGAGCATCCCGTCAGGCCGGGCTGACATGAAGACTACTCTTATATAATATATATCATATAATATCATCACATTACATTACATTACGAGCCATTTTCTTTCTACCTTCATTAGCGTTTTTATTTTGCGTCTTTTATCAATAAAGCTTTCTTTTTATAAAAAAAACATTACGAGCCCGTTTGGTGACTTTGTTTTTTGACTTATCAACCAACTTTTTCGCCAAACATGTACGGAGTAACTTTTGAATACTTCATGCACTGCATTGTGTAAGAATAAGAAAAAGTAAGATTGATGTTACTTTTCTGGATGAATTGATTGAAATTATTGTAAAGGATCACTTTATCTATTTTTTTTCATAATTTTTTTCTTTGTTTTATTAATAAAAAATATTTTAAATATAAATTTTCATAAATAATCAGAATCAAGCAATGCATCCACTTCAGGCAGGACTTTATAAATTTCAGCAGAATCAATCGATTCAACCAATTTCAGTATTACCAAACAGGAGCTACATTATATCATATTATATCATATTCCATCGTAATCCATCATATTACTTCATATCATATCATAATAACACATCGCATCATGTCATATCATATCATATCGTATCATATCGTATCGTATTGTATCGTACTGTACCGTACCGTACCATACCATAGATGCCATACCATACCATATCATATCACATCATGTATATTATATTACATTACACTACACTATATTATATATATCAATGCACATATGTATATATGTGTGTGTCTATACATGTATAGAGTTATTTTGAATATTTTAATGTTAAATTGTATTTTAAATCATGTAAAATAAACATGTGCTTAATGTTTATATTATGTATTTCTTACTAACACATGTCTTAATAATCACCATTTCATAATCTATGAAGTAAACA
The DNA here is from genome assembly GCA_945859915.1 of Cuscuta epithymum. Lineage (NCBI taxonomy): Eukaryota > Viridiplantae > Streptophyta > Magnoliopsida > Solanales > Convolvulaceae > Cuscuta > Cuscuta epithymum. The sequence goes on from CAMAPF010001025.1 coordinate 117,000, forward strand.
TGTCTTAAGAGATTTGATAAAGACCAAACTCTTATCCATCATATCATTTTTTATTGTTCCAATTTTTATTTAAATTGTTATACCCTCTTCATCCTTTATTGCATCATTTTCCTCATCATTGTTCTTCTCGAATGCAATAATAATACTCCGTAATGTTCATTGAAAAAAGATTGGGGTACACACTTTTTGTACACAAAAAGTGTACATTTGTCTGTCCTCAACAGACAAGTTGTCTGTCACGAGATGAGTTGTCTGTGGGACAGACAACTCATCTCGTGATAGACAATTTGTCTGTGGGGGACAGACAAGTGTACACTTTTTGTGTACAAAAAGTGTGTACCCCTAGCTCCACCCATGTTCATTTAGTACCACGTCAACCCCCTTTTCAATTAAAAAGGATGACATGTATGTTTACCTGCCCTCCGGTTCCTCGACATCATTAATTTTTTTTATCAGAACAAGCCTTATCATGCTCAATTTCTTCTTTGTTCAAGTCTACTGCTTACGTAATCCAAAAATTAACAAGTACACTGAGATGCATTACTATTACTTTCTTCCGACATCTCAAAATGGGGTTGGGGATTCACATTAATATTACTTTTTTTTTTGCTAATTAACATCACTTTTTACCAAACTATTCATCATATCATTCCTTAATATTTCATTTTTAATATAATTTTTATACCATCTTCACCATTTATTGCATCATTTTCCTCTTCATTGTTCTCTTCTTCGGAAATAATGCTCGAACAAGAAGATGGACATGGGATGGATTGGACAAGACAACAACATGAATTTTCTTTTGACACATAGCGGGTTGTAAATGTTGTGATGTTCCCGATAGAAGCTGAAGCGATTGGGGTCAGGGATGCGATTCTTTGGGCAAAAGAGGTTGGGTGAAGCAAAATAATGATTGAGACGGACACAAATTTGGTCCTATTGGACTTACAAGGGGAAGATTGTGATTCTCAAGTGGGCATCATTTTTTAGGATATTAAATTTTTGATAAATTAAAATACTAATGTAAAAGTCCAATGGTGTAAGTGATCAGCGAATCAAGTTGTTCACGCATTAGCTAGAACGACGGTTTTCATGTCTGGAAGCAATGTTAGTTTTTCTTAGCCTCCTAACTTTATTGCAAGCCGGTTGGCTAATGATCAATTAATTTTATTTGGTGATTTACCTTAAAAACCTTGTTAAACCCTTTTTCTTTTAAAAGGATGCTTTGTATAATTAAATATTAAACAACTTTCATGTCCTTACTCCCTTTTATTTTGCCATCAATATTCTATTTATCAGATTCATCCTTATCATGCACTGATTCTTCATTATTATTCTCTCCTACTTTCATTTACCTAAAAAAGAATCATTAAACACATCATAATAGTATTTAATTTAATTATATTTAAGAATGGAAAAGACTACACTTTCTGCGTCATTTTAATCTTTATCTTTCTCCTCTACACTGTTTAATACGAATAATTTCTAAATACACCTTTGACGGATCCTTTTGCAATTTAATTGCCATAAATTAAAGGATAAATTACTATTTTCTGAAGAGTTAATCAGGTAAAAAAATTTGTTTTTCGTACTCCATTATATGTCACCTTAGTTCGTCCAGAGATTATAAAAATATTATTATCTTCAAAATTAAAAAAAGAGTAAGATGTATGGAAAGTGAAATGATTGATAAAGACATCAATTGGGAAAATAAAAAGTTAATGGAGTTGTTGCTCCTAGTTTTGGGATAACCAAAAAAATAAAGTATATCTTCACAAAATGAGATAGTGAGTAATAAATGTGGAGTCATAACTTAAGTGGAAAAAATTGGAATGCGAAAGATACTACCTCCGTCCCATAATGGTAGTCTCATTTGAATTTGACACGATTATTAATAAAATGGTTGAAAAGTAAAAATTGTAGTTGAGATTTGAGTAGAATGAAGTGAAATGTTGTAGATCACATATTGTTTTAAAAACATTAAAGTAACACAGAGAAAGAGTAGCTAGAAAAGATAAGAAAAGTGAAGTAAAAAAGGTAAGATAAAAAATATACGTAGTAAAAGTGGAATAAAAAGATAAGTAAGAGTTATCAAATATGAAGATTTATGGAAAGGAGACAAATAATAAAAGACTTCCCAATATGAGACAAGTAACAAGTAAAGAACGACAGAGTTATAAGAAATACCAAATATGACACAAATAATACTGCTCAGCTTTTAATAGACAAAAATATGACCAAAATTAGTTTGGACAAAAAAAAGGAGTAACCATCCGCTCGCTCCGCTGATCCGCTCTTCTCTGCGCTTCCTTGCGTTAGGTTGAAGGCTTCTCCAGACAAACCACCATCTTCTTCTTCTCAAATAAACCTCTGCTTCTTCATTCCTCCTGCGCACGAACCCTAGGGACGAGAAGGCGGCGCACAGAGCAGCTTCAATCTCCTTCGCATCTCATCATTCTCCATCTCCTCCGCCTATGAGCTCTGCTGCCGCCATGGATGAAGCCACCGCCTCGAGCTCTGCTGCTGCCCATCCCGTCGCCTCGCCTCCACTCATATCTTCTTCTCCTTTCTTCTTAATCGGCCGGATCCCTATCTTATCTGAAGGTCAGATCTCGATCGAGGCAAATCTTAAAGAAGGTTATAAAATCAGAGGAATAAAACCGCTCCCAGCAACGTCAAATATGAGCAGGGTCGACCGGAGGTGGAGACGACGGCTACACCTTCGTTGACGGCTAGGATTTTTGGGTAGGGTGGGCGGTGGTGTATGGTCTCTGGGGCTGGGCTGGTGGGGGTTGGAGAGGGGCTCCGGAGGTTGGCCGCTAGAGTAGGGCTTGGCTGGTGGGGTCTGGGGAGCTAGCGGCTTAGGTGGTATGGCCGGCTGCTGGTGGAGTTGCCGCTATGAGAGTGGGGGTAGATTGCCGGTGATGGTGGGAGCTGGAGGGTGGGGCTGGAGAGAGGGCTGGGGGTGACGCATGAGGTTGGGGATGTGGTGTTGGCAGTGGTGCTCGCTGGCGGTGGCCGGAGGTGGTGGTTGACGGTGGTGGTCGCCGACGGTGGCCGGAGGTGTCGGTTGCGTTGGCGGCGACAATGGCTATAGCGGTAGGGGTGGTGGTTACAGTGACACAGGCAACCGGTTGCTACAGTGACACGGGCAGTGGCTACAGTGACACGAACGGTGGCTACAGTGACACAGACGATGGCTACAGTGACGCGGACGGTGACTACAGTGACATGAGCGGTGACTACAGAGACACAGGCGCTGGCTACAGTGACATGGGCGATGACAGCAATGACACCAGAGGTGGCGACAGTGACATTTAATAGTGTCATTTAAATTGGAATGTGACATTAAAGTCTTACAATGACATGAATATGACCTTCTTAGTCACATTTTTGTCTCATTGTTAATGTGGTCACATTTTTTCAAATTGTCTTCACTGTAATAGGTAAAAACTCATAAGAAATACGCAGTACTATCCTATGTTCTTAATAAATTAAAAATAATGCCGTTATTTAGAAGTATACACAAGTTGGACTTGGACATAGTATGTTGATAAGTTTATTATCTACTAATGATCCTTTTTACTCGTTTTTCGTTTGCCCATTTTCTATAACTTCGAAAAATAATCGAAAACAATGCAAAAGGGAGATAAGCATGGATACTTAATTGGGGTTGTGCTTAACAAATTAAACGTGCTTATACTTTTTACTGTGTACGCCTTCGTCCGCATGAAAACCTTGGAGAAATAAATGGAAAACCTCATTTCGCGTGATCATGTAATAGCTGTTTTCTTACTTGGTTGAGTCTAAGGATCTTTTTACTTGGACCGGGTCCCAAACTATATCAAACCAGATCAAATCAGAACAGACCAAACCAGACCAGTTCAGAGCAAATTTGAAGTCTTGAATAGTTATAAAAATACAAGGAGACCAGACCGGTTCAGACCAGATCAAACCAGTAAATTGCAGTCCAAGTAAAAACATCCTAAAAGTTACTGGTATCTTCTAATTGTAACTGAAATACTAGTATTATACTATAAGGCTTAGAGCATCTTCAATGCTACAATGTGCACGGTGCACATGTGACATGAAAATATTCACATAAATATTAGCAAATAAATTATCTTTTTCCTTATTTGAATGACTTTAGGCAATTTTGATAAGTTTTTCTCTGCAATGTCAACCACAATGTCAATATCTAGACAATATTCTTGACATTGTGAAAAAAAACATACTAAAGTTATATAAAATCATTCATATAAGGAGAAAGACAATTTATTTGTTAATATTTGTTTGACTATCTCTAATGCTACACTGTACATGTTATAACATGTACACTGTAGTATGTTATGCTATACACTATAACATGTACACTGTACATGTTATAGCATTGGAGATCTGCTAGAAATAGTGGCGGGTTTTACGAGAACTGTATTACAAACACTTCATAAAAATTGAAAACTTGTGTCAGGAGGAAGGAGAAAAAGCACCAAATACTTTAAGAACTCGACAAAGACTATACACAAATGAAGCAAAAATAAATAGCTGAATCCCAATCCCTCGCTTCTTATTATAGTAAGAGAGTGAAGTTCAGAGACAGAGAGTTTTTTCTTTTGAGAATAGAGACAGAGAGTTAGGTGTAGACAGAGAGAAGAACAAAAACTGGAAAAAATGGAGAATCATAACAATGACGATGATCTTCTTCATGTTGTGATGTTCCCATTCTTCGCATTTGGTCACATCAGCCCATTTGTTCAGCTTTCCAACAAGCTATCCCTTCACGGCGTCAAGATTTCCTTCTTCTCCGCCGCCGGAAACGCCCCCCGGGTTCAATCCATGCTCACTTCTTCACCTCCCAACACCCAGATTATCCCCCTCACTCTCCCCGCCGTCGACGGCCTTCCTCCGGGCGCAGAGAGCACCGCCGAATTGTCTCCGACCGCCGTCGAGCTCCTCAAGGTGGCTCTCAACCTCATGAAGCCGCAGATCAAATCCCTTCTCGTTCAACTCAAGCCCCACTTTGTGCTCTTCGATTTCGCCCATGACTGGCTGCCGCCGATGGCGGCGGATCTCGGGATCAAAACCATCTTTTACTCTGTTTTCATCGCTTTGTCCACCGCTTTCGCCACCGTCCCTGCTCGGCTCCCTGAACCCGGCAGAAAATCTCCCTCTCTTGAGGAAATGAAGAAACCCCCGCCGGGATTTCCGCAAACTCCGATCACTTCACTCAGAACCTTCGAGGCTCGAGATTTCCTGTACATTTTCATGAGCTTCGATGACAATCCCTCTGTTTATGATCGTGTTCTTGCAGGTCTGAACGGCTGCTCTGCAATTCTAGCAAAGACATGCTATGAAATGGAAGGTCCTTACATTGATTTCGTGAAATCCCAGTTCAAGAAACCTCTTCTTCTCGCCGGCCCGGTGGTCCCGGAGCCATCCTCCGGCGGCGATCTAGATGAGAAATGGGAGAAATGGTTGGCCCAATTCGAACCCAACTCCGTAATTTACTGCTCATTTGGGAGTGAGACGTTCTTGAAAGACGACCAGATCAAAGAACTGGCTCTCGGGTTGGAACTCACCGGACTTCCATTCTTTCTGGTGCTGAACATCCCCGCCTCCGTCGAGAAATCGCCGGAGCTGAAAAGGGTACTTCCGGAAGGATTCTCAGAGAGGGTTAAGGGAAGGGGGATCGTCCATTCAGGGTGGGTGCAGCAGCAGCAGATCCTAGCCCACACTAGCGTGGGGTGCTACGTCTGCCATGCCGGATTCAGCTCGGTGATTGAAGCTATGGTGAATGACTGTCAGCTGGTTATGCTTCCCCTGAGAGGCGACCAGTTCCTGAACGCTAAGCTGGTGGCGGCGGATCTGAAGGCCGGCGTGGAGGTGAATAGGAGAGATGAAGATGGGTATTTCTGGAAAGAGGATATTCAGGAAGCTGTGCAGAGAGCTATGGGGGAAGAAGGGACACTGACAAGGGAAAACCAGAAGAAGTGGAAAAAGTTTTTGGTTGATAAAGAGATTCAGAGTAAATTTATCAAGGACCTGGTCAAGGAAATGAGGTCAATGGCTGCCCTTGACTAAGATTGACTAAGATGTGTTTGGTTGAGGTATTATCATTACATTACCTTCATGTTCCATGCTTAATAAAAGATGGGGCTGTTAGAGTTTCATTGCAGCTACTTGCAGCTCTTACTAGCTAGTTTTGTTTGTGTGTATCTTAGAACTCATTAGTATGATATAAATTGCTTTTAAAATGGTAATCGCACTTTTGCTAGTCATTAGAAAATCAAAATGTTTGCTAAAATTGGGTGCAAGTTCAAATGTTGGGACTATAATATTTTTTGGATCAAAATGAGATTTTGTATCCACTGTTCTTTATGCATTCCTTTACCATAGACATCTTTTAACCTCCCCAAAACAAGGATCATGCTTCTTTTGAGGAAAACTTTATGCAAAATTGCAAATCATGTTACTCCGTATTATGCAATTTTAACATTGCAATGTAACTACTCCTACAGTCCTACTACATGTCAAGTTTAGTACTCCGTACATGTTTAAAGAGTCCCACTCATCTCCACTTCTTAGAGCATCTCTAACGCTAAAACGTTAACGGTGCATACGTGGCATGAGAGATAACCAATTAAAAAATAATAAATAAACTATATCTCTCCTTATTTGAAGGATCTTACATCATTTTGGTAAGTTTTTCTTCACAATGTCAAGCACATGTCCAGGTGTAGACATTGTGGTTGATATTGCAGAGAAAAACTTACCAAAAACACATAAGACTGTTGAAAGAATGAGAGAGAACTGTCATAAATCAATTTTGTGTGTGTGTATATCTCTCATGCCACATGTGCACCGTTAACGTTTTAGCATTGGAGATCTCTTGACCTTCATTCTCCATCCATTTCTTGTTTGCTTTCTCTCTATCTCTTTATCTATCTTACTCATCAAGATACTCTAACCTAATTCATATTTAATTGGAAATTGAGTCCTTAATTTGGAACATAAAAGTTATGCATGATTATTACTCCCTTCGTCTCATGAATCATAATAGAGACTTATTACTAACATTTTATTTTGCCAATTATTTTGAAAATAATACACTATCACAAGTATTTTTTTGAATTTATCCTTCATTCCACCACACTATTTCATTATTTTCTCATCATACTCTCAATAATTTATATCTCCTTTTTCTATTCTTAGAGCTCGTTTGTTAGCACAAAAATCGACTGATTTGGCTGATTTTGTTGAAATTTATGAAGTTCTGGATGAAGTGGCTACATTGGCTGATTCTACCGATTAAAAAAAATATTTCTAAAATATATTTTATTAATGAAATAAAGAAAAAATTATATGCAAAATAGCTAAAATGGTCATCTACAATAACTTCAGCCAATACAACCAGAAAGTAACTCCAACCTTAATTTTTCTGCTTATTACACAATTCAGCGCGCGAAAACAAAAGTTACGTGTTGGTGAAAAAGTTGACTGATAAGCCTGATAAACCGAAAAACAGTGTTGTCAAACGGCCTCTTCATCTCACATACTTTTAAGGTAGATTCTAGGGTACCCATAAAGTATCATACATTTGTCCACATGGACCAATCAGAATGCTGTAGTTGAATTATTTAAATCTAAATTAAAAATCATATCCTCATTTGGACTAATCAAATGAATGAAAGGTACGATACCTTTTTATTATCATGTTACGAGTATATAGTATGACAGTTCGTTAAGCAAAGAGACAAAGGGGATAAAGCATAAATGCATGAGTGACAGATGTCCATTATTTTGCTGAAAAAAACCTTGACTTCTACGAAGCATTTCATATCATACAACTCGATGCGTAGTACAGTACAATGTCTATCACGTGTCCTACTCACGGGCAGCATGCATTAGAGTAGTTAGCAGGGTGGACATAAAAACCGAACCAGTATCGAATTGGCCTGTAATGATAACGAACCGAATATCGGGTATTTAAACGGTTCTTTAGAATTTTAACCCGAACCGAAATCGTGTCGTTTCAAACGGGTAGAGGACCGGTCCTAGATTTAATTTTGAGAACCGAAAAATACCGGACCGAACCGTTCAAAAATAATGCCTTTATGATTTTATATTTTCCATACCAATAAACTTCTTTTAAAGACCAACAATTTTATAACCCAAGCATCTATCCATGCATCCATAAAATAGCTATGTGTGTGTTATATAAATATTGTTATTTTTTCCTTTTAGATAATTTATGTTACATTTGATATATAATGAAACAATGCTAATTTTTTTTTTTGAAAAAAGAATGCTAAAGTTTTAAAAGGAAAAATTGAAAATAATAATCCCAACTATTGACGGTCCGCTGATAATAATCCCAACTATTGATTATTTTTGCATAATCCCAACTATATGGACAGTCCGCCAATAATGGTCCATGACCAAATATTACACCCTCAAAAAGTGAATTTTAAATAGAAATCAAGTTTAAAAATTAAAAGTTGGGATTACTTATAGGGATTACTTGTTATATCTCTCCTCATCCACTTTAGAAACTACAAGAATTTATTTAAAGGGACCATTATTGGCGGAAGGTCCCTAAAGTTGGGATTATTCTGAAATAATCGATAGTTGGGATTATTATAAGCGGACCGACCATAGTTGGGATTATTGCTATCAATTTTTCCGTTTTAAAATCATTAATGACTATTAATTTCTAATAATGTGATGTATATGATTTCTTGTTGTATCATATTTGTGTAATTTTAAAACCTAATTAATATGGTCTGAATCTTAGCTCTTACGGTTCAATTATCAATTGAATTAGAACTAATATTCAACTTAGAACAAAGAAGAAAAAGATTAAAGTTTTCTATATATTCAACAATTTAATTATATCTTTTTTCACATGAATTTAATAAAGATGATATTATACTAGTGTATCATTATTTTGCTATACTTTTACTTAATTGTGTTCCACTATTTGAGTATTTGTGAATTTAAATACAAAAATGTCAACCTCTTGAATCTTTTCTAGTATTTTGTATGCAATTTCTCGTATTTTATCAAAATTTCATGTGAATTGGCCGATGTAATGATCAGGCCCGTGCCTTATGTTAGGCTGGAGAGGCCCAAGCCTCAGGGCCCTCAAAAAATGAAAAAATTAGGGGCCATAACTTTTTAAACATTACTATTATTATACCTATGTATTTTCCAAGGGCGTCGCCATTTGGGGCGGTTCCCGGTGTAATTTTTTGATGATTTTTTTGATAATCTTCTTCATCAAGTCTAATTTACTCATATCAAATTTCAGTAAAAAATTTAATCGGGAAGGCAATTAAATGAATTTTTGAAGATAACTGTGCAGTTAAACATCGCAGTATATTTCAGAAAATCATTTTACTGCCTTATTAGTTGAATTTTTAGCTGAAATTTGGTATGGATAAACTAGACTTAATGAAGAAGATGCTCAAAAACTTTCATCATAAAATTACACTGGAAACCACCCCAAATGGCGACGGTCAGACATAACCTCTTATCTAAGGGGATCGGTGATTTGCACTTTTTAAGTTAGTTCGAGGGCTGATTTGTAGAGAAAATTAATAGTACGGAGTATGTATTATTGAGGATTCCACTAAATTATGTATCTAAAACTGTTCGACAGGTTTTACTTAAGTATTTTTTTATTACATTCTTTGTCGTTGTGTGATAATGGAAGACTTTTAATGAAAGATTGCGTTTTTATGATTTTTTTTTAAAGGCGTCAATTTAGAAGCATTCTTTAACACCTTTTTTTTTTTGCAATTGAAGTGAATTTTATTGAATTAGTAAACAATACAGGCTGAAAAGGAAATAAAAGAAACAAAGCAAAAAAGTACAGAGAAAAGAAAGCCCAAAATTACACCCAAGGAAATTCTCTAGACTGAGATCTAGTCTTCATGCTGTGGCGCCTCTTATTCTTTTGAGATTTCCTGTATAATTTGATTTGCGTGTTTAAGTTATCCGTCGGCAAGCAATTTTCTGATGTGACAAAATTGGATTTTTTGCAAATCGTTCTATTGAATTTTGATTTCACGATTTCTGCCGGATTTGAGATAGGGGGACGGCGATCGCTTTCAGTTGCATGACCCAGAAAGTCGTCCATGAAAAAGGAGTCATCTGATTGGTAAAAGTTATCTGAAGCATCTGAGTATGCCTGAGCTAGCCTGTGTTGTTCCACTGGAATTGGAGACCATTGTTTCTGTGAGAATGCTCCCCTAATTTGACAATCAAAAATAAGTTTAGAAATTGATGTTGGCTCCTCTGAAATTAACGTGGTTCGTGGAAACCAATTCATAGGTTCCTCCTGTACTAAAATGAAACTCCAATTCATGTTTGAGACTCCAATAAAGTTAGAAAAGACCGCCAGGAATTGGATCAAGCTAGATCTTTTTGGGCCTGCAGGAATTAAAATGAAAGTTCCCTTATCTTTGGCAATCTTGATGAAGCTACTAGCTTTATTAAAATTTGAGGAGACTGAGATAGGTCCAAATCTTCTTAGTTGCTGATAGGAGAGGTCGGTTCCTGTTAGCTCATAAATATAACGGATGATTAGAGAAGCCAAATCAAGACTGAAAGTAATCTTGTGCAACTGAGATTTCTTGATTTCCAAAATTGTTATTTCACTGTTTGTGATTCCAAACTTAAAGGTTCTTGATTCTAATTTGATAGAGTCAAATCCTGCTTCTCCAAATAAGTGAAATTTTTCGGAATCCTGTGAAATGGCAGTAGTTTCTGTATGGGAGGTCACAATAATATTATTATTAACAGGTCTTGCGTGTGAGAGTAATGGTGCTGGGGCCCGACCGGTTTTAGCCTTGTCTCCCCGTAGAAGATCAGCCCATGTTCTGGTACCAGGGTCAAGCCTTATCACTGCATCTCTGTTAGCTGTAGCCGGTTTGGCATTATTAGACTGGGTTTTGGGATCCAGATTGCCATCCTTCCACAATGGATCTACCGACGCAGCCTTATCAGATACTCCTGTTCCGGTTAAAATTCCGGACGAAGGTGACATTGACGAGACTTGTTCAGAGACAGACCTCTCCACTCTGTTGGTTGCCCTGCTTGCGTGTTCCTTTCCAAGCGCTTCATCAGGTTGAGATCGATTTTGAGTCTCAGGCCTGCGGCGTACCTCAAATTGCTGATAATACGGGTCGATTATGTGGCTGAAGGGTTTTATGACTCGATTGTAGGGATGAGTCTGTTCTTGATTAGACTCTTGTGGGGGTGGGGGATAATAGGCATAGTCGTCTTCTGAATCTAGTAAGATGAAACGATTAGGATTTTTAACTAACCGGGTTGAGTCCGAGAATTGATGGGATGGTGTGATTCGTTGCCTGGTATATTGCCTGGAGCGCCTTCGTCTGTGGCTTACTGTGCTCCAATAGCCATCCGCTTCTTCTCCGTAGGAGGTGTGGAGTGGATGAAGACGAGTGACAACAGTTGATTGAGTTCTGGGGTGTAGCCGCGCTGCAGAGGTCGGATAATTGACCGGTCTTTCCCTCCGGTGGACGCCTGGGGTCGTGACTACTATTTCCGGATGGTAGCGTTGAGAATAGGAGTTGGTGTTGAAACGATGCGATTCAAATCTGCTTCTTGTGTTGTTGCTATTGTGTGTGTTGTAACAGGGACTAGCATACCGATGGGGAGGACGGCTGTAGTAGCGAGTCGGGAGGTCTGGTTGGGTGTAGTCCTGGGTCCTTTGAGAAGCTTTCCAGTAGGTGTAGTAGTCATCTCCCCTATACCTTGTCCTGTTCCCGTTGCTTTTACAGTAGCTAGCAATGTATCCTGGGGGTTGCTTTTGTATGTAGAACCTGTGTCCATGGGTGAAGGGATACGGAGTTCGGCGTTGTTGGTGCCGGAACTCCATTTCCGGAAGTCAATAAGCCGGAGTTGTAGAGAGAAGGGGGAGTTTCGCGTTCTTCATCGGGAAAGAGAGCACTCCGATTGCGTTTTTATGATATTTAACCATTCAATTTTAGTGAATTTATATGATAAACAAACACTACGTATGAGGCCCATTTTATGAAGCTCGACTCAGGTCTGAGTTTAGGTAAGACCGGCACTGGTAATGATATATACTAATTGCACGATTTGTCCAAATGTTTCGGCATGTGTTTGGCATTGTACCGAACCGTTTCGTACCGTTCCGAAACGATATGGTACCGAATGATTCCAACTTCAGAACCAGACAGTATCGAACCATTAGAAACCTCACAGATATATTACGAGTTTTTCTAATTTACCGGACCGTTCAGGTTAAATTATTAACATAAAAAATTGTGTAACATTTCCGAACTTTTTTTTTGAAAGAATATATTTCCGAACCTTATTCCTATTATTTTTTAAAATTAAAACATACTATATTAAAAACATGCAGAAGCAGGATTTAAGGTCAAGGGGGCGATTCCCCCGTTTATGTAGGTTGGGATGTGAAATTTCTGTTCGCTAGTGTAGGGCTCTGCAATTTTTTCTTTTCAAAATGTCATCACAAAGATAACATTTAAGAGGCCATTTGACAACATTGTTTTTCGGCTTATAAGGCTTATCAGTCAATGTTTTCACCAAACACGTAACTTTTGCTTTTGCATGTTGAATTGTGTAATAAGTAGAAAAAGTAAAGTTGTAGTTACTTTTCTGACTGTATTGGCTGAAGTTACTGTAGATGACCATTTTAGCTATTTTTACATAGAATTTTTTCTTTATTTTATCAATAAAACATTTTTTAATTTTTTTCTTCTTCTTAAATCAGCAGAATCAGCCAATGTAGTCACTTAATATAAGTTAGAACTTCATAAATTTCAGCATAATAAACCAAATCAGCCGATTTTCATGCTACCAAACGAGCTCTAAATATGCTACACTCTAAGTTTACATAATGGGAAATATAAATTTAATTCTGTAATTGAAGTGCTTTAGTAAAAAATATTAGGGCCTGTTTACTAACAGAGACAATTCTCTGTTTTCATTTTCTGTTTTCAAGTCTCCAGTTTTCTGTTTTCATTTTCCATTTTTTTGTTTTCCAAATCAGAAAACATGTTTACCAGAGATTTTCCATTTTCCATTTCATTTTTACAAGAAAACATTGACTAATATTTGGAAAAGAAATGCACAATTACAAACATTTGAAATAACACAAAAAAATAACATATATGTTCATCAACGCTGAAAGTTCAATAAGTGACATATAAAATTCGAGTGATCCATTTTCACCTATACTTTCCACCGTCTTAAATATCATATCATCTTGCTTGTACTCCATGAACAAATGGACATTCCTATCATCTTACTCATACTCCATGAATTTAATGACAATTCTTATTGCTGGCCAAGAAACAACTGTAGCTTTCCTTACTGGGGCTGTTTTTCTCCTAGCACAAGTATTCAAAAGGCTAAAGAGAAAAGAGCATAAGTTGTTGGGTTGGTGAAGGTGGAATCATACAGAATAAACCTTATTATCATCAAATAAGCATCGTCTCCATAATATTGATACAGAAGTTAAAAATTGCATCTCGAGACACCTGGTTTGGGAGAATTGCTCCACTTAAAGTTAATACTCTTGAAAGAAAGCAGAATAATAAAGCATCTATTTGTAAGCTATCACTAGCAACTTATTTTTAGTTTCTTAGTTTAATGACAATCTAACGTAAACAGTTCTGCCCTGCAATCTTCTTGGAAAGATTATCTTACACTCCGTAACTAATATGGCCTGAAAATATATTTTCCTCCAAAGTGTGTTTTTGGATGTAGCTAACAGACAGGTTAAATACACCCTTTCTTATCACATCACTACATGAGCGCATCAAATAAGAATAGAAACTAAGACCTTGTTTAGTAGGGTGAATTTGACCAGAAATTGCTTTAAGTTGCTGAAATGGTTGGTAAAAAATCTTATAAGTCAATAAAGTAGCTACAAAAAACCACCAAGTCAAAGCAGGAGCATACATATCCACCATTGGAGCTTGAAAGTTAAAAAAACAGAGAATTTCCGATTCTTGTCAAAAATCAGTTTTATATAATGGTTCATAAACATAAAACTGTGTAAAAAAGAGAACTATAATCAATTACTTGGAAACATTTTTATTAGGGAGTCAAACCAGCACATGTAGAGCCCGTTTGGTAGCATCAAAATCGGCTGTTTTGGCTGATTCTGCTGAAATTTATGATATTCTGGCTGGAGTGGCTGTTTTGGCTGATTCTGCTGATTTAAGAAAAAAAAATTAAAAATATATTTTATTAATAAATTAAAGAAAAAATTATATGTAAAAATAGCTAAAATGGTCCTCTACAGTAACTTCAGCCAATACAGCCAGAAAAGTAACTTCAACCTTACTTTTTCGGCTTATTACACAATTCAGCGCGCGAAAGTAAAAGTTACGTGCTTGGTGAAAAAGCTGGCTGATAAGCCTGATAAGCCGAAAACAGAGTTCTCCAAACGGGCCCGTAAACAGTTTTATATACTGGTTCAGAAGAGATACAAATCCTATGTAACCGTGCAATGATTCATTAACACCTATCAGGAATGCCAACAATTAAAAAATAAATAAAAGCTCAATTGGTCTTGAAAATGCTAGGAAAGTCAGATGGATAATGACTTCAATATAAGGAGGCTCCACACTTTTCTTTCTTCTCAAAGCACTGAAGCAGAGAAAGCCCTCACAAAAAACAAGTATGGGATGAACATTGCAAGGATCATAGCGGTAAAGTCCCATCACAGCTTTTGCACAATAGTTTTGGGCAATTTATTGACAAGTGAGTGGCTATAGAAATCAATACAGATATGAGTGAAGCATATAGAAAAGGGGTTGATAACCATTCAAACAGATATGAGTGAAGCACAGATAATCCAACACCCATTGATTTCCCAAGGGAATAAGTACAGACTAAGGCAGAATTTGTAAACAATGAAATAAAACGTAAGAATGAAATTCACAACTAGATTAGGCAGAGTGAAAATTCATGAATTTCAGGATTCCAATGGTATTGAGATTTTCAACAAGGCAAAGTGAGAATTCCATTTAATTTGAGAGCTTACCTTTAACTCGTTGACAGAACACGAGACGCCTGAAGAATTGGAGTTCCTGTGGCGTCGGGGTCAGCTTCTATAGCAGCGATGAATATTTTGTGAAGCTGGAGCCTGGTTGACATTTGAAGAAGTGCATCGATGGTCTTCAGGACAAAGCTAGGAGATGTAGACTATTTGGAGAAGCCGTGCAACATTTGGCGACAGCGACTATAATAGCTACGGAACAGAAGAAGTAAAGAGGGTAGGTGGGACGAAGGTAGGGTGCCTGAGGGAGAGTTGAAACTTGCAAGTAAAGAAGGTTGCCGAGAGGAGGGCGAGCGAGTAAAGACATGTTTTCTAAATCCTGAAAACACCTAAAAGACACTTTTCCCTTTTAGAAGGAAAAGGTGAAACATGTTTCATATTTTTCATTTTGAAAAATAGTTAGGTAAACACGTTTTCTAATTTTTCTATCTCCAGTTTTCTATTTTTTTTCAAAAAACAGAAAATACTTTTGTTAGTAAACAGACTCTTAGTATTTTAAAGTGTAAAAGATAACAAATCATAGGAACATTATTTGAAAATCAAAAGGATATTTTTTTCACAACAATGTTTGATGTACCCACTCTTATACCCACCTTATACCCACCATGTTTGTGAAGTGTTTTTTTCTGTGAACCTGATTCAGAGACAATATTTTGTTTGTGCAAAATATTGGCTGTGAACCGGGATTTACAGACAAGGAAAAAACACTTCACAAACATAGGTGGGTACAAAAGTGGGTATAAGAGTGGGTACAAACATCATTTTTATTTTTTTCAAGTTGATGTGTCTGATACGAAATATTTAATATCTTTAAAAATTTTACAAAGTCGAGTACTAATTATCTAATAAAATTGAGTTGAACTTTAGAAAACTAGTTTTATATAATAAGTGTCCTAATAAGTCTTAAGCCAATGAGTTATTTTATTGTTTATTTGTTCAAATAATGATAAATTATTTTAGATGTTTCTCCTTTTAAATCTTCCATTAAGTATGTAGTTTTACATAATGTCAGACTAAATTAATTTTGAAAATCAAAAGGTAAGGAAGACGACCCATATGTATTTAATTAAAGTATGAAATTTTATGCAAATATTATATACGCAGTATATAATAGAAATTTTTGAAAGTTCGCAATCATCCCTGAATCCGTCCCAACCTTGAAGCCATCCTTTAAACACTTCTAGTTCTTTTTTAAAAAAGGTGCAATGTTCAATTTCGCTTAAAATAAATGACCATGTATCGCTCTAAATGTATTTTAAAAATACAACAATACTTTATTCAGATCAATGTACACAATCACATAAGTTAATTATCATCTCATATCCTAGTAATAATTAAATAATAATAATAATAATAATAATAATAATAATAATATCACGTAGAGCTGTAATTGTGTTCACTGCCGGTGGACCCCCTTCATTCTTTCAGGGCTCCACAACAACTTTCCCAGTAGCATGTCCTTCAATGCTCTTAGCCCAAGCATCTTCAGCACTACTCAAACTATATTTCGAGTCAATGAAGCTTTTTAACTTCCCCTCCTTAACCAGCCCGACAAGATACTCTAAGTTGGCACTTTTGGGGGACAAAAGCAACGGCACCAGTTGCTTCTTTGACAATGTGAGTTTCTTGACGGCAAAGGTCCACATTGCTTTCGGGCCCGGGGTTAAGTCTATCACCTTCCCGTTCTCACTCAGATTAGGCTCGAAAGTCGACCACGGGATGCCCGTGGCACAGTGGATGACCGCATCGTATTTTTTGCCCGAAGGGCTCTTGAGAGATGCCCCTTCGGGGGTTTTATAGTCAATGACCTCGTCTGCCCCTAAACTCTTCACGAACTCGATGTTTCGGGCCCCACATGTGGCAGTCACGTGTGTGTTCCCCAGTTTCGCTAGTTGGACGGCATAGTGGCCCACCCCACCAGAGGCGGCAGTCACAAGGACATTCTTCCTTGGGCAGCTGCTGCTACCATCAAGCTTGATCCCAGATGCATCCACAAGGGCCTGGTGGGCTGTTAGGCCTGCAACTGGAAGGCCCGCAGCTTCAGCAGCTTGTACCTCGGGAGGCCTTAATGCAGTTAGGCTCTCTTTGGCCACAGCGTACTCTGCAAAACCACCTCCAATCTGTTTTCAAGCACGTAAAACATAATTGAACACATTATCACAATGAGTAGGAATAAAACTGTTGATGCCAATTTTAATTTTCCTAACTCTATAATTGCTAGTCGATAGGGCTATGTTTGGGCCTCGGAAGAATGCTATGAAAACGAAAGAGATTGTAAAGGGAATTTTATTTCCTTATGTTTGACAATACCTTAACAAATGTAAAGGAAAATGAAATATGATGTTTTTTTTATATGTTTTGATTTCTTTGTATTTATATAAGAGAAATAAGTCAAAAATAAAATTGAACGTACAGTAAAGATTGAGTGGAGATAAAATTTATTGAGTTTGAACTAATGTTTTATGTTCCTTCATATTTTCTCAAGTTACAAATTTCTCTTACACTTTCTTACAAAATTGTCCCTATACAATCATATTGGGAAAATTTGACTTTGCTCTCCATTTTCAAAATCATTAATGTGTGTACCCCATCAGCCCAAAAATTGTGAAGGAATGAGGTGCAAAGTATTTTGGGGACGTATGCAAAAGTATTCTTTGATATTTATTTTCTTCTTCGAAGAATGATACAAGGGGCTAGTAAAAATGTGTCATACGGGGTATTATAATTAAGAAAGAATAATACGACTTTTAGACTTTGTGATAAAGAAAATATGGCTAGTTTGTTTTATCTTCTTTTTTAAATGCAGTCTTATCCGTATCAATTTGTGGTCCGTGGTCACAATTACATGTGCAATGGTGTCGGTGACAGTGTATATTTTTCCAATTTTACTACCTGGTCCCCTTTTGTCCATATATAAATGCAATCACTTTTATAAAAGTGAGATTCAATATAGTGCAGAGTTATATTTACGGACTTTCCCCTTTACAAAGGCTTAGATATTGCTCGAATACACCTCTTCGATACGGTAAAAAAAGTGAAATTGCATCTGGCATACTTGTGAAACAATCATCCATGGTCCATGGCTTTCAAGATATTGTCATTGCCACTTCAAAGCCATTGGGGCAACAAACACTAAAATATAAATGAGTGAGCAAAAAAAGACTTTCAAAATGACTGAGCATAGCCACAACTTTGTCACCAGCCTTGAAATTCTTCACACCGGACCCAATCTCCATTACTTCTCCTGCTATATCAGTTGCTGTTTCCAGGCAGAGGAAAGACATATGTTTAAGTCAATCTAAACCTACACACTATACATTGATAAAATTCATAATTTGGATCATACCACTACTCGCTCAAAAAGGTCATATTGCATATTAGTCGTGGCACACTAAGACTTCGAATATAATCAATTACTACGTAGTTGGTATTCATATTACTCATAATCTTATAAGCCATGTGTTTATCTTTACTACTTCAATGTGGTCAACTGGGAAGTTTTATACAGAGTATCTGTTTAGTTGGTCATTAGCAATTGGACTCCCTTAAGGCCTAACCAGCCCATGTGTTTATCTTTAGTATTTTGAAGTGAGACTATCTGTACATTATGGTAGAGAAGTAAAATAGCACAAAAACTGTTCGCAAAGTAATCATTTTTTCTCCTGTTAAGAACAACTGCATAAGAAGGAACACCTTTATCAAATGGAGATCTGAATGTGTTGAGACTAACCAGGTATGTAAGGGAATTTTCCGGGCAAAAGAGGGCGTAGCATGCCCTTTTGGATTTTCCAATCAATTGGGTTTATGCTTGTAGCGTCTATCTTTAGCAAAACCTCACCTTTACTAGGAGTGGGCACTGCAACTTCAACATGCTGCAAAACACAATGTAATGATGTATATGTGTCAAAGAGTTTCAACATCAAATACCTACTCTCTCTAAGTAGTCCCTATCCCTCAATTACTTTCACATTCACTATTTCTGTGGCCAGCTTAACAATTTTTAAATATGTGATTTTATATACGTAGTATCATATTTGAATTTATTTTTTTCACTTCAATAGAACGTTTAGTGTAATTTCTAAATAAGCCAATTATTAATACTAATTTAAATATTTTTTAAATAAATAATTTAATATGGAACTGGGGGAGGACTATACTTCCTACACCCTGACTCAATCTGTTATATTCTAATCATTCACTACATAACAAATGCATTTCTTCAAATAACAATGGAGCATACCTACTCAGTTAGCTTGTACCCCGACTAAGGGAGTATTTGCAATTCTTTAAAAAAGTGATTTTTAAGTGATATTAGTGAAAGTGTTTAATAGTCAAAATTGGTAGTGTTTTAGAATAAAGTACGTTTGAAAAAGTAAAGGTTCGCGGTGTTTGGCAAAAAAAGTGATTTTTGTGTAATAGGAAAAGTGAAAAGCAGATTGAAGCACTCCTCCACCGTTCCTAGCATTTAGCTTTAAATGTTTAATTTAGGCAGGAGTGTCACCTGAAAACACCTATTACAGTTGTTTTTAAACCAAGAGCTGAAAAACACTTTTTTTAACTTTCAAACACTCCCTAAGCCGAGTAGGTACTAGGTAGCTTTTCGTTTACTTATTTGACTTACATGGAAGCTACCAAGTGCTTTACTTTCAGAAAAGTCACCAAAGTCAACTATTTCATCCAAAAAACTTACCGAAATAGGAATAGAGGCTTGGTGCATGCTACTCTCAGTCATATTCTGGTTTATATTGGGTTTCTAATAATAAAATCCAACATACAGTTCTATCCTGCTTTTCCTTGAATGGAAATATATAACCTCAATGTCATTCCATCCCTGATCAAAATTCTCCAATTGGGACTTATGAGTATCAATTAATTCACACCAGTATTATTTTCTGATGATCTTTTAAACCCAATTGTCGTACGATCGTATACCTAGAAATGGTTTTCCTCCAATTAATTAACTTAAATTCTAGTACGCGTCTCAATAAACTGTAGAAACAAACGGATTACAGGAATAGAAAAGAAAAACAACAAGAATTTCTACAACATATGAAGAAGGGCTTATGATGAACATTAGGACTTAATAAAATAGATAGTCAAACAATAATCCAAGCAACAATTTCGAACACACTGATTGGGGGCGGAAATTTCGAAGGGTATAGACGATGATAATACCTTCAGAGCAGCAGCACCGCCTCCATAACCTTCATATTGAACTGCCCGCATAAGCTTAATTCCAGCCATACGCGCATACGATAGATGTACAGAGTTTCACTTCTTCGCAGAAAATGTGGATTTCTTTATAGTGCGGAGGATATGGTTTTCATCTCCAAATAAATATCCGTTACCGCATTCTTGCTTTTTAAAAGAAGCATCAACCTTGGTTCAATTTAAAACGTAAAATTAGTAACTTTTTGGGTTGTTCTAGAATAATTGTCCCACTTTCTATTTTTAGTAACATTTTGTTGTGCAAATACATTTTTTTCTCACTTACTTAACCCTCATTTTAATCTCCTTTAATCTAAATCCATTTAATTCTGTATCCACTACATTAATTACTCTCCTCGTTCACGCCCCACCTCTACGTACTCTCCTCGTTTACTTCACCGGTTAACCTCTTCCGTTACCCATTTACTTCTCCACCGCTAAACCTCTCTCATTCTATCACGGTTCGTCTTCCTCATCATCAACCTCTTCTCACTACCTTACAGATCCTTACTCCGATGTGCCGGATACTCCAGACTAGGGGTGGAAACAGGCCAGGCCAGGCTTTCGCCTAAACAGGCCAGGCCTGTTTTAGAAAATATAGGCCTGAGCCTGGCCTGTTACCTGTTAAAGGCCTGTTTTTTCGGCCTGGGCCTGGCCTGTTTAAAAGCCTGGCCTGGCCTGAAGCCTGTTTACCGGGCCTGTTAAGAAAAAAATAAAATTTCAAAAAAAAATACAAAATGAAAAGTGAAAAATCCTTTTAATCCGGTATAAAATTTATTACCCCAAATATTCACTAAAAAGTCTAATAATACGTTAGTTTTGCTTTGGATGTCTAATAATACTGATGGAGTATATGGACTCCAACCCCCCGGTCTGCCGACTATTGGGCCTGGACAGCGGCCCACGCACGTTTAGCGGATTCATATTATTGTACATTATTGTTCAGATGTTCTAGATTAGCTTTTTATACTATCAGTCCATTTATGTAATCGGGTCTGTCAGGCCCATATTAGAGGCCCAGACCCGGATTTTCCCTATATATAGGAGGCTTGTAAACCAGAACTCAGACAACCAATATTCATTCACAATATACATTTCCTTCTTCTTCTTCTCCATTACCCTTCTTGATACTTGTTCAATCTCTCTTAGTTATAGATTATGGATATCAATTATCCAACAATGGTGCTCTCGTTGAGAGGTTTGAACAGAATCAAGTAAGAAACCCTCCTGCTTAACCAAAAACTCTACCAAAATCACAAAAATTCTCCCCAAAACTGTTCTAGAAAAGAAAAGTTAGAATTTCAATTTTTTCCAATCTGCGTGAATTGTTTCTCAGACAGTCTTATTGCACCTTGGCGTTGCTGGTCGCATATGGCTGCTCCACCTCCCGTCACGGTCCGGCCAAATGTAGCTCAAGCTGTAAGAAAATGCTCTGGAAAATCCAGAGGTATTCCGGCCAGGTTTTGGACGGCCAACCTGAGCAGCGCACAGTCAGAGGCCTCCTCTCGCCCTTAGCTTGCTTATACGCCTCCTTCGCAGCGCCATGGCTCTCTTTATGGCTTCATGGAAAATATCTGCCATTAATGGCTTACTGAAGCTCCTGGCCGTATAGATGCTTCAGCTTTGCACTTTTTGTCAAGCTCGTCGAAACTCACCAAGCGCAATTCCAGACCTCGTTGAAACTCGCATCCGTCACAAACTCACAACATCCAAAAAAATCATTCCAATCAGGAAAAATCCAACAAAATCGGTCCGATTTCTCCAAAAAAGAAGGAAATCTGGAAATTCACGGTTGAAGTAAGAAGCCCATGCATGATGGCATCTCCATCACATTCCGAGTTGTGCGCCACAGAGCCCCAATGCTCCAAGGACTGAGTTGCTGAGCCGGAGTGTTTCCGTTGGTGGGTACTACCAGCTAAAGTCTGCGTCCTCTGTCCCAGCGCCTCCTACCTCGCTCTGCCACCACGCCTGGACCACATAGCTCGAGGTCGCAGTTGTATCCCGGAGGTTGGAGCTATAAAAAAAAATCAGCTCAGGCCAAGGTTTGGAGCTCTGGATGACTTCGCCGGCTGACAATGGAGTTGAACGCATCCATTTCATCCTCAGGAATTAGGCCAAGGTCTCACAGCTGGACCCTTTCTCCGGCGGGCAGATCTACCTAGGCTCTTCTAACCCTCTGAGCTACTTACAACCATGACAGAGATTTGGGCAAGGTGTGACGCTCGAAACCTGCGAACCCACTCTGGCCTTCAGCAGGGACACTACTTTTCATTCTGCTGACGGTGATTGTAAGCGGTTGGCGACGATCTAATCCAGACCCCCGGCGGCGTCGAGGAAAGAGCTGCTCTCACCTAACGTTAGGTGCGGGAAATAAAAGCAAGCCACACATCATATCTGCCGACATCGTTTGAAGATGGCCCTCATAGAACATGGACTGTTTGATATCAAAAACTCCGTCGGAAGCATGGGCCAAGAGGGGAACAGTGGGTCACGATTATATGGAGCCAAAAATTGATCCTAAAAATGAATATGGACCGCGCAACACTAATCAACAACGTGGCTGTTAGTTTTTCACAAATTAGAATGAGCCCAAAGGAATCAGCTGGATATTATTCTTTCCAGTCAATCCAATATATTTCAGCCCACTTCAGAGAGATAAGTACCCATTAATTTTTATATTATTTATATTTATTTAAATCATTTCTTTGTCTGGTTAATGTCGCACTATCACGCACTTATGATCAAATGCCTAGTAGAGTGTGATTTGAGATCCATCACTAGGATTTAAAGCCCTGACTTCTCAGGCACAAAGCCCTGACTTCTCAGGCACAAAGCCCCGACCAAGTTGGGCACGAAGACCGGTCTTAGTCATTCCTCGAGTGGCGACCGTTGCTCACGAATGGCTCATACATCCATTCTACTAAGTATTTAATCATTACATTAACAATTCACATCTCCACTTGTTTCGAGTAATGAACTCCCGATCGGAAATATTAATCCCAAGAAGAAGATTTTATATATATATGATAAATGTGCAGGTACAAATATGACTTTACTCAATTTCACCCCGTCTCCACTTGCCTCAAAGAGTGGGGACTGAGGGACTGAGGGGTCAGAGTTTATAGATGAGCAGAAAATATCACGCATAAGCAGGAACAAGAGCTGAGTCGGTTGAAGAGGAGCTGAGCTAGATTGATTATGTCGGAAGGGACTTACCTTCCTTGTTTAATGTTTGGGGGCACTAGGTGTACTCTTTTTCCCTTTATTAGGATTTTTTCCACTGGGTTTTTTCCTAGTAAAGGTTTTTAACGAGGCACCTTCCCATCCTGGACAAGGGTGGTGGTCCCCGAAACCAAAGACAGAAGAACGTTGCAGACACATTTTGGACTACTCCCTTTCGCCTCGAGTACTCTCGACTCAGGGAGTGGGGGACTCCTGATGGAGTATATGGACTCCAACCCCCCGGTCTGCCGACTATTGGGCCTGGACAGCGGCCCACGCACGTTTAGCGGATTCATATTATTGTACATTATTGTTCAGATGTTCTAGATTAGCTTTTTATACTATCAGTCCATTTATGTAATCGGGTCTGTCAGGCCCATATTAGAGGCCCAGACCCGGATTTTCCCTATATATAGGAGGCTTGTAAACCAGAACTCAGACAACCAATATTCATTCACAATATACATTTCCTTCTTCTTCTTCTCCATTACCCTTCTTGATACTTGTTCAATCTCTCTTAGTTATAGATTATGGATATCAATTATCCAACAAATACATTATTATGGAGTATTATTAGGTAGTTTATAAATTTCTATGTACTTTGATTCTTGAAAAACTTTGAATTTCAATTACCTTAATAAACTATTAAAACACTTTATATATATTTAAAAAAGTAGTCTATTCTAATTTATAATACACTCCCTAAAAATACTATTATACTGATTTGGATATAGTTGAGTATACCAATATAAATATAAATAATACAAATAAATATAAATATAACTATATATATATATGTACACACATATAAATAGGCCGGCCTGTTAAGGTAAAAAGGCTTTAGAGTTGGGCTAGGCCTGGCCTATTTAAATAAACGGGCTTTTAGAAAAGCCCAAGCCTAGCTTGATTACTAAACAGGCCAGGCCAGGCCAGGCCTTTAACAGGCCAGGCCACAGGCCCCTGACAGGCCGGCTAGCCTATTTCCACCCCTACTCCAGACGAATTTACTGATTCATACTTGCATGTGCTTGATACGCCTGCCCCTTACTTCGATGGGGTTGATACGGCGACAGAGGAAGAAAGGCGCCTTCAAGCCGTACGTCGAGGTGCAGAGACGGTGTTGAAAATAATACTTCCCCAAGTGAAGGTCGGATCAGCGTCTGAAAAGGCGTTGGTGAAGACTAAAGGAGATGTGGAGGGTGTTTAAGTGGAAAGAATGAACATGCAGTGTTCGATAAGTCATCTACTCTTTGTATTTTTTTTACTATTCTGTGGTAGTATGTTTTTCTGATTTCTTGAGAATGAACAATCTGTAATGTATTGTTTGTTGTGTTGCTCTTTGAATTTGATGGTATCTGACACTGCTTTTTGAATTAAATGATGATTTTTTTTTAGAAATCATTATTCCTTGTCATTAATCATACCTCTCTGATCTGATCCTGTGTTCATATGGTTGTGACAACACCTTTGAGATTTGATATTTGGCTACTATATCTGTGATGACACATAATTCGGATCTGAGAATGCGTTTGTATGTCTGTGAGTACACTTGTTTGTAATATGAATTTTTGTTGATATGACTGTGATGACGGAACTTGTGATCTGAGATTTGGGTAGCATATCTATAATGACACATATATGTGATCTGAGATTGTGTGAGCATTTCTGTGATGACACTTATTTGTCATTTGAGTTTGTGTTGATATGGCTGTGATGACACAACTTTGATCTGAGATTTGGCTAGCATAAATGTGATGAATATGTGCGATCTCATATTGTGTGAGCATTTCTGTGATGACACTTGTTTGTGATTTGATCTTGTGTGAGCTTGTGAGTGATGACACTTTTTCGTTATCTGAGCTTGTGTTGATATGGCTGTGATGACACAACCTTGATCTTATATTTGGCTAGCATATTTGTGATGACACATATGTGTGATCTCAGATTTCGTGAGCATTTCTGTGATGACACTTGTTTGTGATTTGAGCTTGTGTGTGATGACACTTGTTTTTTATCTGACATTTTGTTAGTATGTCAGTGAGGACACATGTGTGTGATGACACTTGATTCTTATTTTAGATTGTGTTCATATAGCTGTGATGACACATTTTTGTGATCTGCTATATAGTCATGTGATCTGGTTTGTGTCCCTTTCAATGATGATATTGAGTACAACTACAATATCTGATAAAATATTAGAAGGAAGTCACATGATGAATAAACATATGCATTTCATTATCTTAGTTTGGCAATGAATAAACATTTGCATTTCAAAAGTTTACAATGCATTGTACATTAACTGAATTGGGCAAACTCAAAATTTTGTAGTTCCTTCACTACATCAGTTAAATAACCTTGCAATGCATAATAGAGATTACATGCCTATACATACCTAGGGTGGAAAATTGCAATTTTCAAACCTGGTTACCAATCATTGATTGACTGTCATCCTTCATAGCATCATTTAAATAAGCAATTGTTTCTAAAATAAATTGATTATCAATTACCAGATTATTTGGTAAAAGTCCCCTTTTTTTCAAACTTGCTTTTCCCATGTGAGGACTTTTGTAGTTGTTGCCTCATTTGCATTTTAAAATCTCTACCATTACAAATTATAATTGAACTCAATCGTGATTTATCTTATGTGGTGCAAATTTTGCCTATGCTTCTTTTACTGCCACTGTAACATTGTCCCCAAATATATTTACTTTTAAGTGAATAATGTATTGAACCTTATGAAATGGTTAATGAATCTACGAAGTTGTGAATTTTTATCAATGTTTTTGCGTGAATAGTAAATTCGCACGTGGGGCCCACACCAGGAGTGGGGACCGCCCGATATTCTGGAGACCATATATTTTATTCATCTTGGTCTAGATAATATTTATATGGTGGTGGATATTTCATTTGGGCCATGGAAGGGCCCAGAGTTGACCGATTGGTCAGTTGAGGCTCAATTACCAATATTGGTAAGTTAACAGATAACAGCCCGAAATGAATTTCGGAGGCTTATAAATTAAAGTTGAGGAATGTATAATCATTCTAAATGTCATTATGATTAAGAGCACATAATATATTTTATTTGACCCGATAAAATAAAATATATTTAAAACAGTCCGAAAAATACAACTTTGGGGACCGATTGTACACATCGGGACACAAAGGGATGACCTCCCACATGAGTGGGGGCTACCCCACGTTTTTGTGTGCTAGAGTAGACAAATGTGAGGCTGTTTGACTTGGAAGGAGAGAGGTGAGGTGATGAGCATCAAAGGTACACCCATGACCCCATTTTCCTCATTCATTGGTCCAAACAAGACAAAAGCCACCCATCCACTCTCACCACCTCCATTCATTTGACCACCACCCTTCAATCAAGAGAAAACCTCCCAGAAATCTACATTCTTCATAGCCAAACTCGTTCTCCAACTCAAACAAGAAAGAAGAAAGGAGTTTGAGGAAGAAAAAGGGAGGAAAAAGCGTGTTGATTAAGGTAATGACCTTATATTAAGTTTTTCCTCTATTCATTAACTACCATATGACTTACATAGCATATGAGGAATCCTTATAGTAGCTCTATATTTTTATAAATGTAGAAGGAAGGGTTGAGGGGGAGTTCCAAGTCCAAGAACGGACATAGGAGCCAAAATAACCGGTTCGCCGAAAAATAACCTTTTAGAGGTTATTTGTATTAATATGGGTTTTATGATTATAAAACCTTGTTAGGAACTTGTATAAGGTATATCAAGAGCTTTCACGGAGTTGAAAGAGTTGCCGGAGTTGTCGCCGGAGTTCGTCAAAAGTCGCCGGAGTTTCGCCGGAGTTTCGCCGGAGTTCAACAAAGAGGGGTAGAATTTCATAGCGTTAATTCGAGGTAAGGATGACCGACTATATTTGTGACACCCCAAAAATTTATATATATATATATATATATATTATATCAGTCAGATAAAATTTTTTCAAAGTCACATTTTAACAATTAAGTGAATAAGATAAAGTTTTAACATTGGTGACATTTTTAATTAGATAAAAATGTTTCAATAACAAAAATCACATTTTAACAGTTTTAATCAGATAATAATACGTGTATAATCATACACTAAATGTCACACAAAACAAAGATGTAAAAGGAGTTGACTTTTGAATAGAAATTATATACGAAGTACTTAATAATACAATTGTATCAATAATATATGCTAGGATGATATGATATAATGTATCCATACATACGACATAAGAGTAATAATGAGGAGACAAATGCATCTTCACATACACATGCCTACCAACTAGTTCACATGCATGACATACCCTATCTATGTTTAGAAACCACATATACATGTCCCCCATATGGCTTTTCTCATCATACATGCGAATGATAATTCACACCAAAACAAAGGTATGGGACACAAGGCCAGCTAATGATAATACACATACAATGCACGAAGGACTATACTACTCCGTATTATACACGCCGGACTCGAAGCTTCGCGGAAAAACCAGATCAAGAGGATAAATGTCAAAGATTTTCTGAGACAGTATTTATACTACTGCGATCGATCTTCGATGCGAGCCACAGCCCAGAAGCACTTGTCAAACCTTAACCTGCGCATAGCCGCATACGTTAATCCCACGTATGCAACCCTCTAAATGTACACCTAAATACATACTCCGTATATATACCACTCGACCATCGCCCTGCCGTAGCAAAAGTGATCAGAACTTCCGTCGCCAGATGAGAAGGTCGTCTCCGTCGAAGAATCGGAGCTTCCATCCCGATAGCTCGCCGGAGTTGGTGGCGTTGGAACTGACCGTCGCTAACCACTGAGTCATGTCAGAGCCTGGACTGACGGCCGAACACTTCTACACGTCGGGTTTCTTCGTTGGGTGACCGAATTGTCGCGGCGGAATGGAGACGGAAAAGCTTGGAGCTCGCCGTCGATAGCCCTGCGTCAACGGGACTACTTGGAGAAGATGATTTTCTTCCCTGCGTACGTAACTTCAACTCCGTATAAGTTTATTTCCTTATGGGCCAATTAGTTAGGCTGAGTTACTCTGGGACACTTTAATAATAATAATAAGCTGTGGTACCTGATTTTAATTAGACTGAACTAATAACGATAATAATAATTTATAATAGTTAAACCAATTTGGTTATAAGAATGTTAAGTGAAGAATCTGGACAAAAATAGAATGTAATACTAATTCTACAATTTTAATACTCTAGAAGGTATGTTCGGAGGAGATAAATGTAGAAGCTTCGGTTAGGAGTTATCGCGATTCGAGGTAAGTTTCTCTGCCGATCCAAAATGATTTCCTCGTATTATATGCTTATTATGCATTACATGATTAAGTGTGAATTTTGAATTATGTGTATGTGATTTTGAGGAGATATTAGATCTATGATATTTGAGAAGTGCAAACTAAGTACTTTTGGGTATTAAATATTTTTAAATACCTTTGAGACTATTTAGAGAGAGTGAGAAATATTTTTTTGGAAGTATATCTAAAGTCAAGATAAAATTTACGTTTTCATAAGAAGTGAGCACCCGGGAGAAATCCGTGGTGTCGGTTTCCACATCCGGATAAATGTGGAGGGTGATTAAGGCTGCTACTACTAAGAAATACAGTTTGAGTTTGAAGTGACGTTTGGATCTATGATCCCTTTTAAGAAGAAGTTATAGTAGTAGTAGTCCCTAATCATTCAAGAATTTTAAAGGTGGGGTAGTTGGTAGACTGAGTCCCGATTACTCGTGACGACTTACTACTCGGAGGGCTTGGAATCCCTTTTAGGGGGTGTGCACACTTAAGGTAGTCGTTTCGTTTCCATTAGCAGTTGTGGTACCGGCAAAAGTCCCGGGGTGGCCGTACATAACAACGTAACCACCGGGCTCAACCAGAGTGTTGAGCACCGCCCTTCTATATTACTAGGAAGATAGAGAAGAAGTGACTTTTGAGAAATTCTAAGAGAAGAGTTACTATAGTATTTCCAAAGAAAAGTTGAGGACTTTATAAAAGAAGTGATTTTGAGAAATATCAAAGAGAAAAGAATTTTTGGTGGAGTGTATCATTTTTATATAGTATTATATGAAAAACTATTTTTCGCCAAACCTGATTATTTTACGGGGTTGGGTAGTACTTACTTAGCTCTAAAGCTAATTTTTGTTTCTTTTTCCCTGTTTTGTTTTCTGCACTTTATTTGTGCAGGTAATGATGCTTATTTGGATTGATGATTTGCATGGTCTTGAGAGCGGTTGAGATATGCCTTAGTCAAACCTAGTCCAGAATAAACACTTTAGTTATGTTGAACACTTGTTTTACTTTGTTTTGTGATTGCATGTGCATTCGGTTAAGAGATGACCGGATGTGGCAGTAACACCCATTTCCCAATTAATGTTATTTCCGCTGCAAAACTTTTCATCTGTTTTGAATAAATCAAGTTTATTATCAATAAATCTATTATTTCAAGTATTATTTTGGGAGGGAAAATGGGGGTGTTACAATATTGCTTATAATGATTGGGTTAATTTCATAAGATTTCCTAAAGGAATAAAAATGTGATTTGCATGCATTATTTATGATTAATAATGCCTAAATGAAATTACTATTGATTATAAGTATAGTATGCATAATATACGAATTTATGATCGAATAAATTGGGTATGTTTATGTGATATGAATATGATGGTATGATGGTTGTATTAACCATGAAGTTTATTGTGATACATATACTTTTATTTCATGAGAAGAAGCCATGAAAGTATAAAAGTGATATTTTGATATTAAGGCCAAATTACACATGAATGAGGAATTATATTGAAATGAATAAACGACTAGTATTGAAATATTAGTTGGAAATGTTAGTTAAATAATTGATGAACTTAATCCTAAGAAATTGGATTGGAAGGAATATGTCCTAAGTAGCCTTAAGAGGTAATTTAAGGTGGACTTTACGAATAGAGTATAGGCCAAGGGATTTCTTAGATATACAAATAGTGGTGATTATGAGCAGGACTCTAGACCGATGTAAATAGCGGTGATTATGAGCTGGGCTCTAGACCGATGTAGATAGCGGTGATTATGAGCTGGGCTCTAGACCGATGTAAATAGCGGTGATTACGAGCTGGGCTCTAGACCGATATAAATAGCAGTGATTGTCACGCCCCAGACCGCAATCTAGACGCGTGTACAACCGCCGTAAAATCAAGTGACGTCACCCGCGAGTCAACCTAACTTTTTTTTTAATTAAAAACATTTTATTAATGGAAAAGGAAGGGTAAAAAAGTACAATCACTAATGAGGGAAGAGAATTTAAAGCTATTTAGAGAAAAAGTAAGGCCATCCTCCAAATTAAAATTGTAAGTGTGAATCTCAATCCCTTGTCAATAAATTTCAGCTTTGCTCACCCATGCTAATTGCACCCCTGCACACCATTTCTTGTCTCAGCACACAATTAACTTGACTTCCAAAAAATCCCAAAGCGTGCGTAAAAGGCATCACAAATTCTTTAGCATCCCTGATTTTTTGCCTGAAGGCGAGCACTTCGTCTGAGCTCAATTTGAGTTGCTGTTTTGTAATTAGGATCACTTAAACGAGCAAGCAACTCTTGATTTGAACCTCACTTAATCATACAAGGCGTTCGAGAAAATTATTCATCCATACTCAGTAGTAAATATACATAACAACATCACATTTATACCAATGAATAGCGGAAATATTCAACGGTAAATCTTGAGCCACATTCGGCCAACAACATGGGCATGCAAGCCCAAAAGTAATTTATAATAAGTAAAATGTCCATGAGCAATGTTTAGTAGTTTGAAAGGCAATAAGGAAGCACGAACCACTTCCTCTTGAATTGATTTCCCGAGCAACGGGCAATGGTAGCAACCCTCAAGTTCTACCTGAAACTGTGAGGTGGCCTCCCCCGTGAAGGGGAGGTCAGTACTTTGAAGCATTTGAAAAGTACAATGACAACTATACTAAGTATAATCAATGTTTCAATTTCCAAGACCCTCAATCTAGGGTTTTATTATACTATAGTTAACCTCATTCATTTAATATCAATTCACCGTGCTAGAGTCCTGCTTCTAGTCGCGTTACTCTTATACTAGAGTCATGCTTCTAGTTATGTTATGTTGTGCTAAAGCCCTAACTTCTATTCACTTTTACATCGGTCTAGAGCCCTGCTCATAATCACCGTTATCTAACTCGATCTAGAGCCCTGCTCATAATCACCGTTTTCTACTTCGGTCTAGAGCCCAGCTCATAATCACCGTTATCTACATCGGTCTAGAGCACAGCTCATAATCACCGATTACCTACATCGGTCTAGAGCTCAGCTCGTAATCACCGATTATCTACATCGGTCTAGAGCCCAGCTCGTAATCACTGATTATCTATCGGTCTATAGCCCAGCTCATAATCACCGATTCTTTACAATTCAATTTCTTAGGACTAGTTCCATCAATTATTCAACTAACAATTTCGATTAGTATTTCAATACTAGTCGTTTGCTCATTTTAATATAATTCATCATCCATGTGTAGTTGGCCTTAATATCAAAATATCACTTATATGCTTTCATGTCTTCTTCTCATGAAATAAAAGTATATTTATCACAAATAAAATTCATGGTTAATACAACCATCATGCCATCATATTCATAACACATAAACATACACAATTTATTCATAAATTTGTATATTATGCATACTATACTTATAATCAATAGTAATTTCATTTTTAGGCATTTTTAACCATTAATAATCCATGAAAATCACATTTTAGTTCATTTAGGAAATCTTACGAAATTAACCCAATAATTATAAGCAATATAGTCGGTCATCCTCACCTCGAATTAGCGCTATGAAGTTCTACTCCGCGGTTGAACTCCGGCGAAACTCCGACGACTTTGGACGAACTCCGGCGACTCTTTCAACTCCGTGAAAGCTCTTAGAATACCTTAATCAAGTTCCTAATAAGGTTTTATAATCATAAAACCCAAATTAATACAAATAACCTCTAAAAGGTTATTTTCCGGCGAGCCGGTAACTTTGACTATAAGTCTGTTCTTGGACTTTGAATCACTTTCCAACCCATATTTCTACATATGTAAATATGTAGAACCTCAACAATGGTTCCTCATATTCTATATAAATCATATGGTAGATAAAAAGTAGAGGAAATGTTATTATGAAGTTATTACCTTAACCCTTCACACTTTTCCCAACTTTTTCCTTCTCCAATCTTCCTCCTTGGACCTCTATTGCTTGAGCTTTGTTCTTGGATATGGAGGAATTATTTTGCAGAGGTTGTGTTCTCCTTTTGGTGAGCCTTGACCGAAATAATGATGGGGGCGGAGGGATGTAGGCATCACTTTTGTCTCAATAGACAAATAAGTGTGGGATGAGAGACCCACCTTTGTCCTTAGATGCCTTTCAACTCAACCCAACACCTCCCTCTTTCTTTCCTCACATTCCAGCTGTCCAAGCCCTTGTTTTGGGTGTATAAATTCGTGGGTTGGCCCCCACACATGTGGGAGGTCACCCCTTTAAGTCCCGAAAGTTGTATTTCTCGGACTGGTTTAAATATATTTTATTTTATCGGGTCAAATAAAATATATTACGTGTTCTCAATCATTATGACCCTTATAATGAATATACATTCCCCGACTTTAATTTATAAGCCTCAGAAATTCATTTCGGGCTGTTATCTGTGAAATTACCAAAACCGGTAATTTAGCCACTTTTGACCAATCGGTTCACATTATGTCTTTTCTTTGCACCAAATAAATTATCCACCACTACATAAATATTATCTCGAACAAGATGAATAAAATATATGGTCTCGGGAATATCGGGCGGTCCCCGCTCCCGGTGTGGGCCCCATGTGCAAATTTTACTATCCACACGAAAGAATTAATAAAAATTCACAACTTCGTAAATTCATTAACTGTTCCGTAAGGTTCAATACATTATTCATTTAAAAGTAAATATATGTGGGGGCGGTGTTACAACTTCACCCCCCCTTATTTGGGATTTCGTCCCCGAAATCCACATGTCTAATCGAAAAGAAACGAGTATTGCTCCCTAATTGAGACCTCGGTCTCCCTGGTTTCTTCTTCGACTCGATCACTTCTCCAAATAACCTTCACCATAGGAATCTCCTTGTTCCTCAATTTCTTCACTTGTTGCCCCACAATCTTCACCGGTTCAACTGCATATTGTAGGTCTTCACGTATCTCTACTAATAGTTTCTCAAGAATATGAGACGGATCTCACACGTATTTCTTGAGCATCGATACATGAAACACGCCGTGTATCTTCTCAAGTTCTGGCGTCAACTTGAGACGGTATGCCACGGCCCCTATCCTTTCAAGGATTTCAAATGGACCAATGTATCGGGGATTAAGTTTTCCCCTCGATATAAATCGGATGATACCCTTCCAAGGAGAAATTCTTAGGAAGACCTTATCACTGACCTCGAACTCCAACGGCCTTCGCCGTTTGTCGGCATAGCTCTTCTGCCGGTCTTGGGCAGTCCTGAGTCTATCCTGAATGATCTTCACCTTAGCCTTGGTGATCTCGACAAGTTCAATCCTCTCGAGCTTGGCCTCGCCAACCTCGTCCCAACACAACGGTGTTCTACACTTCCTCCCATACAATGCCTCATATGGAGGCATGCCAATACTCGCCTGATAACTGTTGTTATAGGCAAACTCCACTAGAGCCAAATACTTGTCCCAACTTCCTTGGAACTCCTGAGCACATGCCCTAAGCATATCTTCCAAAATCTGTATCAACCACTCAGACTGTCCATCCGTCTGTGGGTGAAAAGCTGTGCTAAACTTCAATTTAGTACCCAAAGATGTTTGAAACTTTGGCCAAAATAGGGATGTGAATCGTGGATCCCTATCTGAGACAATGGATATCAGGACTCCATGTAATCTCACAATCTCCTCCGTGTATAGCTTGGCCAATCTTTCAAGAGGATAAGTAATGTTGATAGCTAGGCAAAAAGTGCGCACTCTTGGTGAGCCTATCAACCACTACCCAAACTGCATCATAGTTATTCACTATTCATGGTAGCCCCACCACAAAATCCATAGTCATGTGCTCCCACTTCCATTCGGGGATAGTAAGTGGTTGCAAAAGTCCCGCCGGGTGCTGATGCTCTGCCTTAACTTGCTGGCAAGTAAGGCACCGACTCACATAATCTGCAATGTCTCTTTTCATACCTGAACACCAGTAACTTTCCTTCCAATCTCGGTACATCTTAGTACCTCCCGGATGAATCGCATGAGCTGAAGAATGAGCCTCCTCAAGTATAGACCTGTACAAAACCGGCCCGGCCCGGCCGGCCCGGCCCGCCCAGCCCGCCCGCACAAATTAGCGGGCTTGGACATATATATTTACCCACCGATCAAGTTGGTAAGTGACTCGATCAAGTCTAGCCCGACACCTACATTCTCTTCCTTGCTGCCCTTTCTTGTACTGCTCATGGACCTCCATCGTTTGGTCGAAACGGAAGTCATTATTCTTGTAATTCACGTAGTAGTCTCCTCATGTCCCATTTCTTGGACATGAGTTCCATCATTTCCCCCGGAGAGCAGCTCAGGATAGACAGAAGAGCTATGCCGATAAACGCCGAAGAGCCTTAGAATTCAAGGTGGGAGATGAGGTATTCTTGAAAGTTTCACCTTGGAAAGGAATTATCCGATTTCAAAGCCGAGGGAAACTTAACCCACGATACATAGGGCCATTTGTAATTCTTGAGAGAATTGGGGTTGTAGCATACCGATTACAATTGACTCCAGAATTGGAGAAGATACATAACGTGTTCCACGTGTCTATGCTAAAGAAATATATGTTGGATCCATCTCACGTATTAGAGAAACCACCAATGGAAATACATGAGGACTTGAACTATGTCGTTCGACCGGTGAGGATACTTGATAGGCAAGTAAAGAAGCTAAGGAGCAAGAAAGTTCCAATGGTTAAAATTCTTTGGAAAAGTGACCGAGTTGAAGAAGAAACTTGGGAAATGGAAGCCTTGATGAAGGAACAATATGCATTTCTTTTTGAATAAACATTTGTGAATTTCGGGGACGAAATTCCCGTTAAGGGGGGGGGGGGGGGGTGAACTTGTGACACCGCACCCGGATGTACTTGAATTTGAATTCAGTATGCATTTGAATTTTCTAGCGAATGATTTCGTGTAAAGGAATGATATATTTAATTAATGTGTGATTAATTAAATTATTTATCGAATCCGTAATAATGAGAATGGGCTACCAACTATTTAGTTGGGTCATCGTGATAATTATAGAAGCCCAATAAAGTGTCAACTAAAGTTGATAAAAATATTTGGACAACCCGAGTGCTATTTTGGTCCAGCCTGCCAAAAATAGCAGGAATAATTGGGGGAGACTTCCTACACCCACTTGGGAATTTCTTACTTGGCTTAAGGCCTCAAAATAATGATTTTGAGACCAATAAACATGGGTTGGACGAAGTTGTTGTTGAAGGGATGGCTTAAGTCAAATTAACACACCAAAGGACCCTTCTCATGCATTATTTTGATGCTTGATTGAGTAGAGGTACCTCCTCCCTTCCCATTCCACTCATACGAACCAAGAGAAAGGAGAGGGAGCTCTAGAGTTGACTTTCACAAACCTCAAGCTTGGAGGAAGCTAGAAGAAAGGATATCCAAAGGTAGAATGATGTTATAAAGTGGTGGTATTTAACTTAGAAGAGTCGTGGAATCGATAGGAGTTGAAATTGCCGGAAACCGCCACTTAAGGGAAGCTGTTCGTAGCTGCAGACCACGAAAGCCGCCCACCTTTTGCAAAAGCCGTCCGACTTTCGTCTGCTGCCCAGGATTTTCATCTCCAATCGGCTTAGAACGGGGATTGATCAAAGGGCTTAACAAAGACAACTAATTCAGCACTTCATAAGGTGAGGACGGCTGACTATATTACTTATAATTAGTGAGTTAATTTCACGAGATTACCTAAGGTAATTAAATGTGTTTTTTATGGATTATTAATTGTTGGTCCCGTTTAATATGGTAATCAGTCTAGAGGGGGGGGGGGGGGTGAATAGACTGATTGGTTTTTCAAAAAAAATCTCTAAGTCAAAACTGACTTATCAGAGAAGGTCTGATTCTGATGACAGAGAAAGGCTAGTTCTGATGACAAGGCTGGCCTTGGCAGCGGATTGAATTCTGTTCGGGTATCCTCAAAAATACTAAGGCAGTTGCCTTTTTGATAACTCTGAAGACGAGATCTGCTGAACACAGATTCCAAGTCTTAGAGTTAAACAGTTAATGTCCTAAGTGCAGGAATTAAAGTGCAGTAAAGTAAATGACACCGGGGTTTTTATAGTGGTTCAAGGAACAACGCGTTCCTCTAGCCCACTGTTCCACTAAGATTGTAAAGCGTCAGTTACAAAGCCTTAGTTCCCTAGCACTTAAGAAGCTCTCCACGTCTTCTTCAAGCCCAGTTGCCACCCAGGATGCAGTCCCACGTCCTGATGGCTGGTCCTTTCACTCAGCTTCCCGGAAGTATCACCACTTCACTACTGCAGTTACTTGGACGCCCTTCTTTGCAGAAGATGTTTGAGAAACCGAAGTTTTTCTCCAACTGGCTTCATCACAAATGATATTTGATGAAGTTCTTGAAGAGTTGAAGAACTGGATGAACTTTGCTGTGTGTTGGGATTAAAGGATATGAATATTTGAATCTTCCCAACGTAAGCTTGTCTTGTTGATGAATGTAGAGTTTGAATCTCAAGAGAGCTTTTTGAATGTTGAGGTGAGCAAAGTTATCTTCCTGTTCTTCAGCGTGTAGCTTATATACTGGGGTTGTCTGCCCGTTGGAGGAGGAGACAACTGCATTAAATGCGCGTACTGTTGACTTGACCGGCCAATTTGGAAGCTTTCTATTTTTATAATATATCTTCCAGATTTCTTGGTCAATCATTTGCAATCAATCCACAGCGTATCAGGCTCATTAAATGAGCATTAAATGCTTTCCTTTGATGAAATATCTCCTAGCCGTTAGAGGATTTTCCGTTTGTTATACGGCCGTTGGAAGTTGCTTCGAAATCTTTCTAAGTGTTTATCCAGGTCTGATGAGATTCTCTGATGGCATTCTGATCTTGGATTCTGATGAACTTAGATAAGTCACTCTGATACTTCTCTGAAGTTGAATTCTGATGGCTCTCTGATGAGTAGTATTCTGATGGCTTTCTAATGTTTAGCTGAGCTTCAACTCTGGCACAAACTCTGATCGGTCCGCTGATGAGTACTCATGATTGCATCTCTCATAGTGCAATTCTGATGCTACTTCTGATGAGTCTCTGAAGAGCAACTCTGATTCTTTTCTCATGAGCAACTCTGAAAGCAGTTCTCATGGAGCAGCTCTGATCAGATCCACAAAGAGCAACTCTGATAGTCGAATATACTAATACTTACAACTGAAAATTCTAATACATAAAATCTATATGGGGGGTACTCTAAAATTCTAATCTAATTATCCTAGCATCATCAAAATCTAATTACATTTATTCCTTACAATTTCCCCCTTTTTGATGATGCCAAAACCCTTAAACTATTTCCAGAGAAGTGCCTTTCACCATGAAGGAAAATAAGTTAAAAAAAAACTTTCATTTAAAATCTTGGTGGACACTTGGCATAGGAAAATAGTAAGAGTACGATACAATCAATCAAGGCAAGTGAATAAGTACAAAAAGCAATAAAGAACACAGAGTTTGAAAGTGCCATCCAAATTAGAGGCAAGATGATTATCTTATTGATCAGAAATAGTACACGAGGACAGAGAAAATAGAGTGAGAGTTTTAGAGATCTTCCTCATCTACCTGTACTCCTGCTTCATCAATCTTCTTTAGGGTTGCATTTACCTTAGTTCTGATATCAGCAAGGTTCCTGGGATTCTGACATTCAGACCACATTGGCTCAAGCTGGCAGTCCAGATAATATCTGATGGCATCTCTTTCATCCTTGCCAGGAATCACTCTCATCCGCCACCACTCTTCAGCTTCTGCAATAGAACCTCCATGAGCAATGGTTATGATACCATTCTCATCTTGGATCAAATTGGCTCTTTGCAGTGGGGTCATGTGCTTTTTCATTTCTGCGAACTGTACAGAGTCAGGCTTAGATAACCCACTGTTCAGCCATTCCTTCAGAGTGAAGGATGGACCTTTCTTCTTCTTTTTGGAGCGAGGAGGAGGAGGTCTCTGGATGCCTGCAGCTAGTCTTTTTTGCTTTGCTCTCTCAAAATATACTGCAGGATCAGCAGCGGGAGTGACTGTCAGAGCTCTGGAGCTTGGACCTTCTGCAACTCTGGTATCTTCCCCCTTTTTGGCATCAGCAAGATCACCAAGCAGGAGTCCAATCTTTGAGAATTCGGTGGCTTGATTCTCCTTTATTACTTCAAGAGCACTTGGCAGAGTCTGGGTTACAGAGGCCAGCCCTTCAATGATCTCCTTTTGCTTGACCACGACAGATTGGATGTCTTTAGTTGTTGCTTCGAGGAGAGTCAGCTTGTGATCTCTGTCCTTGCCAGTGTTGATCAACTTGATGTCAAACTCCTTCAAGGTTTTGCAGATGTCCTCTAAATCTGTTAGGTGCTCAGCATGCTTATCAGAGGACCATTGAAGATCATCCACAGCATCAGACAGCTCCTGAATGGCCTTGTCTTGAGCAGAGAGGGCCAGAGATTGTGAAAAGAGAACTGTGTGGATGCTGGCTACCTCTGAGGCTATGTTATCTACCTTCTCATTAGATGTCTTCATGTAGCTTAGGAAGGTAGTTGCCAGTGTAGAAAGGGTAGTAGAGATCTTGGCAAGTTCTGACTCAATGTTGTACTGAACCAAATCAAGGTGAGCATCATGCTTCTGATTCAGTACAAGCATTTTGTTGAGCCCAGCAATCATCTGATCTCCAAAGTCTTCAGCTGATTCCACAAACTCCTGGAAGGGAATGAGGACTTGCTTTGGAGGCTTTGGCAGAGGTATATCACCTTTTTGAGGCTGTGTTTGAGCAGGGGATGGAGGAGGAGGAGGGGTCTTCCTCTTGTTAGATTGTAGATCAGCAGCCATGGAGGATGTGAGAAATCCGTCATTGTCCTCAGAGGAGGAGAGGATCCTCACAACATGTTCTCTCTTCTGAGTGGAGGTTGCAGAAAGCTGTGAAGAGTGACGTTTGGGGGATTGCTGTTGAGGTGTAGGGGAGACAGATTTGGAGATCTGACGAGGGGAGCTCTGATGATTTGAGGTTTGCAGAACAGGGGTGTTCTGATGTTGGGGTGAAGGAGGAGGTGATGGTGAGCGGCTTCTGATGGGGGCAATCTGATGACAGAGTGAAGCCGGTTTGGGTGAGGATTTCTTTGGGGAAGGGGTTTTCTTGGGTGAGGGAGTTGGTGAGTTTGGAGGGGGTTGAGGGCTCTCTTGTGGTGTGTATAATGGTGTGGTTGGAATTGGTGTAGGAGAGTTTGGGGGAGAAGGGGTGGGTTGCAAGGTAAGCAGAGGAGTAGGGGATTCAGGTATTACCTCTAAGACTGTTTCTTCAAATGAGGAGTCTCTCCATTCCTTTATCAGATTCATCATTGCCAGAGCTACATTATTGGCAGTAGATGGTTCACCTTCTGCACCCGGGATAGGTCTCATTCTGATCAAGGATTCCTTCCTTTTCTTTTCCAACAGCCATTCCTCAAAGATGGGCACTTCATGATCTGCAAGTGCTCCGACGTGCATCTCTGATGGGATTTCAGGCACCTTCTCCTTGCCTTTGTAGCCTACCTTCTTCTTCTCAAGGACAGATTGTAGGAATTGAAGGTCAAAGCATAAGGAGACATCATCTGTACCTACCCATTTGAGGACTTCTTCTTCCTCAGATTCGAACTGGGCAGCTTGATGAAGGATCTGCTGCAGAGGTCCCATTCTCCACTTCCTCCAGGTGAGTACCCTTTGGAACTGTCTGTCTAGAGCAGCATGGGGATCCATTTGAGTGGTAGGATGCCTTGGTGGAGATGAGGTGATATGCAAGTCTGGTTCAGAAGGGGGTTTGACTTCTGATATAGGTTCCCCCTGAGCATCAGCCTTCTCTGGTGCTGGTTCTTGTGGAGCAGTCAACTCTGGTGTTGGTTCCCCCTGAGGTGTTGAATCCTTGGGAGGAGAGTTGGCCTTCTTCTTCTTCTTATTCTTCTTTTGCACTCTTGTAGGAGAAGCATCAGAGTCACTCTGAATGATTGCTTTTCTTCTCCTCTTCTGTCTCAAGTTTTTGACAGGTGCCACATCTGATGCATCCTCCTCTGATGCATCCACCTCCGGTGCAGGTTTCTCTGGCGTGGCTTCTTGCTGCTTCTGAGTTTTCTTCTTGGGAACAGCTTTGGGCTTAGCAGTCAGTTTTTCTCTTTTCTCCTCTAGTCTTTGTTCTCTTTTCAATTCTGCTGCTACAGCCACATTCAGCTTTGGTGAAGCAGTGAGGAAGATTGATTTGGAGTGGTCAACTTTGGAAGGATTCCTGAGCTCCAATCCTTGATTTTTGATAGCTTGGGAGATGAGGAGACCGTGGCCCATCTTGGTTGAGTATAGAGCAGTCTTCTTGTCCTTCTTCTTTACAGATTCAGAGATGGATTTGAAGATTACCTTTCCCCAGTCAATGTTCATGCCCCGATGAACTGCATAAATCGCCTTGGCGTTTGCATTGTTCATCTCATCTGTGGATCCGGTCTTGCACCATAAGCATCTGTGCATGATGCTGACTAGCTTCTCATAGTCCTTCTTCAGTAGAAATTTCTTCATATACAGTTTTTCTATGCCTGTGACCTCAGGCCTGCAGTAGATGTCAACAAAGGTTTCTACAGTGATGTCCACTGTGTCTAGATCAATCAGGGTGGGAGTATCCGGATCCTGAGAGTCGAGTTGAACGCCAAAGAACTCATTTAGAGCGTCGGCGTCAATCTTCAAGTCCTTGCCTTGAACTTGAGAGTGAATGGCTTCACCGGTAATGGTAGCATTCAAGTAGAACTCAGCAACGTCCTTCGTGTTGTATTGTTCATAAGGATGAGCAACAATCTTGCTCAGCTGGGAGTCATGCATCCCTTGGATGATTTTCTTCATGATTTTCTAGTTTTCGTCCAGCAGGGGCAGGGCTGACATGTCAACACGCATGCCAGTCACAATGTTATCCACAAGTGTTTTGATTTCCTCCTTGGAGAGATCGTTGATGTTTATGAACTTCATTTTCAGGTTGTTGAGGAGGTTTGAGAAGGTCTGAAAGTTGGAAGTTTAGAGAGATAAAGTTTGAGGACGAAGGATAGAATTGCAGTGGCGGTTTAGGTTTGCTGATTTGGGTATAAAATGATTTGGGTTAGTGGACGTTTGATATAATTTGGGGTTCCGAGGTCGCATTTAATGGATTGTGGGCGGAAAAAGGCGTTTCCACTTATGGAAATAACTGTTGGGGGTAAAATGGTAACTTTAGGTCCATTTAAATGAGTTCGCCCAAATTTCAGAAAATTTTCTAAGTCCATAACCACTCTGATGAAAAGGCGTTCCAGGTATCAGATGAGGGTTATTCTGATACAAGGTCTTCTGATAAAGCGATCTGATAAGAGTCCTGGTATCAGAGGTGGGGTACTCTGATGGGTGGATCTCTGATCTTGTGCAACTCTGATTTACGCATCTCTGGGAAGATCATCCATCATCCCTAGTTCTTCTCTCAACTTGTTAAACCTCGCCTCAGAGAGAGGTTTGGTTAGGATATCTGCAAGCTGATCTTCAGTTGGATCATGCTCAATTGAAATGTGCTTCTTCTCCACATGATCTCTGATGAAGTGATGTCTGATCTCAA
The DNA here is from genome assembly GCA_945859915.1 of Cuscuta epithymum. Taxonomy (NCBI): domain Eukaryota; kingdom Viridiplantae; phylum Streptophyta; class Magnoliopsida; order Solanales; family Convolvulaceae; genus Cuscuta; species Cuscuta epithymum. The sequence goes on from CAMAPF010001025.1 coordinate 159,394, forward strand.
TGTGCTTTGTCCTTGAATGCAGCACCAGATTCTGAGTGATGGCAATGGCACTTGTGTTATCACACAACAGCTTGATCTCTTTTGCTTGCACTCCATAATCCTTGAGTTGTTGCTTCATCCAGAGTAATTGAGCACAGCAGCTTCCAGCAGCAATATATTCAGCCTCAGCAGTGCTTGTTGAGATTGAATTCTGCTTCTTGCTAAACCAGGAGACAAGTCTCCCACCTAGCAATTGGCAGTGACCAGAGGTGCTCTTCCTGTCTAATCTGCATCCTGCAAAATCTGAGTCAGAGTAACCAATTAGTTCAAAGTTACCTCCCTTGGGATACCATAGGCCTGCATTTGGATTTCCTTTGATATATCTGATGATCTTCTTAGCAGCAACTAGATGGCTTTCCTTGGGCTTTGATTGGTATCTGGCACAGATTCCTACAGAAATGCTATGTCTGGTCTGCTTGCAGTCAGATAGAGGAGAGATCCAATTATTCCTCTATAAGTTGTTGCATCAACATCTTTTCCTTCATCATCTGGTCCAATTCCTTGAGATGCATTCATTGGAATCTTGACTAAGGGCTTTCCTTCAATTCCAAACTTTTTGATCAAATCTCTTGTGTACTTCCCTTGATTGATAAAGATCCCTTCAGGAACTTGCTTCACTTGCAATCCTAGAAAGTAGCTTAGTTCTCCCATCATGCTCATCTCAAACTTGCTCTGCATGACTTGAGAAAACTTCTTACATAATTCTGGATTAGTGCTTCCAAAGATAATATCATCAACATAGATTTGCACTAACAGAATATGATCACCAACAGAGATTTTAAATAAAGTCTTGTCAACCTTTCCTTTAGTAAACCCATGGTTCACTAAGAATAGGGACAAGGTGTCATACCAGGCTCTGGGGGCTTGCTTATGACCATAGAGGGCCTTTCTAAGCTTGTAGACACAAGAGGATTGAGTTGGAATGACAAAACCTGGAGGTTGTTCAACATAGACTTCCTCTTCAAGTTCTCCATTCAAAAATGCACTCTTGACATCCATCTGGTAGACTTTGATGTTGTTGTAAGCAGCATAGGCTAGAAATATCCTGATTGCTTCCAGTCTTGCAACAGGTGCAAAGGTCTCATCAAAATCTATGCCTTCTTCTTGACAGTATCCCTTTGCTACAAGCCTTGCTTTATTCCTTACAATGTTGCCTTCTTCATCTGCTTTGTTCTTGAATACCCACTTGGTTCCAATGACATGTTGATGCTTTGGTCTAGGAACAAGTTCCCACACTTGATTCCTTTCAAACTGTGTCAGCTCTTCTTGCATTGCATTGATCCAGTCTGAATCTTCTAGAGCTTCATCTATACTCATTGGTTCCATTTGAGAAATGCAGCAGGTGAACATGGTTTCTCTTCTGGATGCAGATCTGGTCCTTATTCCACTAGTAACTTGACCAATCACTTGATTAGGAGGATGATCTCTTAACCAAGTTAGATCAGGTTCTGATAGTTGCTGTCTAGGCAACTCTGATTGATCATCTTCTGATTCTTCATCTACATCCTCATCTTCATCTTTGTCTATCAGAATTGGATTAGAAGGAGGAGTTGAGAATATCGGATTGTTAGTGATCTCTTCTGATGGTTCTGAACTCTTGTCTTCAAGATTGATCTTCTGAAGAGTTTCTGATAATTCTTCAGCAGAAGTGCCATCATCAAATTTGACATGAATGGATTCTTCAACTTGTAGAGTTCTTCTGTTAAGTATTCTATAGGCTTTGCTTGAACTTGAGTAGCCTAAGAATACACCTTCATCAGCTTTTTCTTGAAATACTTTCAGATTCTCCTTTATATTGTTTAGAATGTAGCACTTGCATCCAAACACATGGAAGTAGCTGATGTTTGGCTTTCTTCCTTTCCACAGTTCATAGGGGGTCTTCTGATGATTCTTGTGAATCATGCTTCTATTTTGAGTGTAGCATGCTGTGTTGATTGCTTCAGCCCAGTATCTGATGGGCAATCCTGATTCTGCAATCATAGTTCTTGCAGCTTCCTTCAGTGTTCTGTTCCTTCTTTCTGCAACACCATTTTGTTGGGGTGTTCTGGCAGCAGAGAGTTGGTGAAACGTGTCATTCTGATCACAGAAGTCTTTGATCACTTTGTTGACAAATTCAGTTCCTCTGTCAGATCTGATTGTCCTGACCTTCATATTCTTCTCAGTCTGAAGTTGCTTTAACAGAGATGGCAACTTCTGAAGAGTTTCATTTTTCTTTGTTAGGAACACAGTCCATGTGTATCTTGAGTAGTCATCCACCATGACTAGAGTATATCTTTTTCCACCAACACTGGGAGTTTCAACTGGTCCAAATAAATCCATGTGAATCAGATTTAGAGGATAAGTGGAAAGATCTCCAGTTATGGGTTTGAATGAAGTCTTCACTTGTTTGCCCTTCTGACAAGCACTGCAGAGGGTCTCCTTCTTGTAGACAATGTCAGGCAGACCATCTACAATGTGTTCTCTTGCCAGTTTGTTGATGGTTTTGAAATTCAAGTGACTAAGCTTCTTGTGCCAGTCCCAGCTTAGCTTTGAATTTTCTTTAGCTATCAAGCAGGTTCCATCTTTTGCTGTTTGCCAGTCAACAACATAGATGTTCTTTCTTCTCTTGGCTGTAAGAACCACTTCCTTCGTTGTCTCGTGCTTGACATAGCATAAGGTCTTGGTGAATTCAACTGTGTAGCCTTTGTCACAGAACTGGCTAGCACTCGGCAGGTTGAATTTCAGACCTTTGACATATGAGACATCATCAATGCTTATCTGGTTCTTGATCAGCTTCCCTCTTCCCTTTGTTTGACCATCCTTGTCATTTCCTCCAAAAGTGACTCGGGGTCCATTGATTTTCTGGAACTCTGATAGGCAACTCTTGTCACCTGTCATGTGCCTGGAGCATCCACTATCAATAAACCATTCTTGCTCTGAGATGGCTCCAGCACACAGTTCCTGCAAAATTAAAAGGAAGATTTAGGTACCCAAGCAATGTTGGGTCCTGGGGGGTAATGTAGTCTTGGTAGTTGGTACCATTTTGGTCTCATCAACTGAAACCTTGGTGGATGGTACCCATTGTCCACCTGGTAGTCATAGTAAACAGATGTATGATTCACTTTGGGCAGATGTTTGTGAGGATCATGCTTCCTGTTTGCATACTTTTGCATAGCCTTCTTTGTTGGAAAGAAGTCCCAAATACTATCAAGGGCAGAGGAGCACTTAACTTTAGGCTTCTGAGGTTGACCAGACAACCTCTTTTGTCTATAGTTAATTTTCTCTTGATATTTGCCTCTCTGATAGTGATCTCTGATACGGTTATCATGAGGATGTCTGATGGATTTTGGCTTTTGAATTTTGTTGTTCTGAAAACTTTTATTGTGGTTAGTTCTTCTGCCAGATTCATTAGTTTTCAAAATTTGTTTGGGTTTGGCCTTTAGTCTTTGGTTCTCTGGTGGGACTTTCTCATGAATAACCTTAGTACCAGAGGTACTAGCATGGCAGATGGGACTACAAGTCTGTGAAACTATGACCTTTTTGGCTTTAGCAACTTGGGTGCTAGGCCTTACAGAAGGTTCACTAGACTTGTGTTCGACATATCCAAGACCAGAGGTGAGATTATGAGTATCATCAATACTCTTTAGTCTTTATTGAAGATTGCATCTTCAAAAGACTATCATATCTGATTTCAAGATTCTCAATTTCCCTTATTCTTTTTAGAAGAGACTCATTTTCAACTTTCAGTTTGTCTCTTTCCTTAATTAAGAGATTAAGTTTGCACTCAGTCTCTTTTCTTAAGTCAGAGATTTCTAACTTTAGTTTACTGTTCTCCTCTTTAATCAAAGAATAAGTGTCTTGGATAGTTTTAAATTCTTCCCAAAATAATGACATTGGATCATCATTTAAGGCTGTGCCTACCGAAGAAGAAATAGAATTAGCAGTCGAATATACCTCATCATCAGACTGTGCCATGAGGCAGAGGTCCTCTGTCTCTGTATCTAGGCAGCAAAAAGCTTCATCAGAGTCAGACTCAGAACTGGACTCTGATTCAGAAAGTGGATCTCTCTCAGCTTGCTCTGAGACGAATGCCCTACGTCTTCGGTGTTGATCTTCAGGTTTCTTTTCTTCTTCATGTCCTTGCTTCTTGGACACTCTGGGGAAGGGGCAGTTAGCCTTGAAGTGACCAGGCTGTCTGCAGTTGTAGCAGAGGTGCTCTCCATTGCTTTCAGAAGATTTGGTCTTCTGATGAGGTCTTCTGATGGAAGATGGACTCCTTCCATCCTTCTTCATAGATTTCCTGAATTTCCTGGCAAAGGCAGCCATATATTCGTCAGATAAAAAAGTAGAAGGGTCAAAATTGTTTACCTTAGAGGTGCTGGCAGTGAGGGCAGTGGTGGTTCTCTCGTCTGGCACTTCTTCTTTCTCATCATGCATCTCAAACTCATAAGCTTTGAGATCAGAGATCAGCTTCTCTGTAGGATAGGTTTTAATGTCATTGCTCTCTTGGACAGCAATAACCTTCATCTTCCAGACTAGGGGCAGTCCTCTGAGAATCTTCAGGTTGACCTCTTTAACTGTGAGCTCCTTCCCAAGCTCAGATATCTCACTGGTAAGAATCAGAAGTCTGGCATGCATCTCAGCTATGCATTCCTCAGGTAGAAGTTTGAAATCATCAAACTTCTTCATAGCTATTGTCAGTTTGTTGTCTCTCTCTTGTTCATCACCAGCTCCTATGAGATCAAGTTTGTCTCATATTTCTTTGGCAGTTCGACACTTCTTGATTCTGTTGAAGTATCTGGTGTCAATGGCCTTGTAGAGGATATCCTTGGCAATATTGTCAAGATTGTATTGTCTCCTCTCTTCCTTTGTCCATTCTGATCTGGCTTTCTCAATCATCTCGGGCTGAGTCTTGTCAGTAGTATGTGCAGTATTCACCTTCATGAATTTGGTGAAGGGTCCTTCTTCAAGAACTTCCCACATTTCATCATGAAGAGCACAGAGGTGTGCTTTCATCCGGATCTTCCAGTCATCATACTTCTGATCTGAAAACATGAGGTGCTTTGCAAGAGAGTTATCCATAATAAGTATTAAAGGAGGCTAGGAACAAGTGGATCTTTGTTCAAGGAGTAACCTAAAAGATTACAAGAACAAGGAGGCTCTGATACCACTTGTTGGTCCCGTTTAATATGGTAATCAGTCTAGAGGGGGGGGTGAATAGATTGATTGATTTTTCAAAAAATTTCTCTAAGTCAAAACTGACTTATCAGAGAAGGTCTGATTCTGATGACAGAGAAAGGCTAGTTCTGATGACAGAGCTGGCCTTGGCAGCGGATTGAATTCTGTCCGGGTAGCCTAAAAATACTAAGGCACCGGGGTTTTTATAGTGGTTCAAGGAACAACGCGTTCCTCTAGTCCACTGTTCCACTAAGATTGTAAAGCGTCAGTTACAAAGCCTTAGTTCCCTAGCACTTAAGAAGCTCTCCACGTCTTCTTCAAGCCTAATTGCCACCCAGGATGCAGTCCCACGTCCTGATGGCTGGTCCTTTCACTCAGCTTCCCGGAAGTATCACCACTTCACTACTGCAGTTACTTGGACGCCCTTCTTTGCAGAAGATGTTTGAGAAACCGAAGTTTTTCTCCAACTGGCTTCGTCACAAATGATATTTGATGAAGTTCTTGAAGAGTTGAAGAACTGGATGAACTTTGCTGTGTGTTGGGATTAAAGGATATTGATGTGTGTTTTCTCGCACTTAAAATGATGTAGTAAAATGGTGTAAAGTACGAGTATCGTCTCCACAGGGACGGACAAAAGGGAAATAAAGATTAACTAAACTTTAGCGATTAAAAAGAAATAAAAAAAATAAAAAAATGCAATTGTGCGAGATTGGTTGATTGATTGAAATAAAACTAATGCTAATGAGCGAATAAAAAGATTTGGTTTCCTTAATTAACGACGAAGGGAACAGGAATTGATTCCGGGGTTAACCAGATTTCTGGCAGAACAGGCTTAATCACATGAATTTAATTTAATTGAGCCTAGCTAATCATTACTAAGTTCTTACCGCTCTCGCGGCGTAGAGTACAATAATTTAGGGGACCAGGCTGATCTCTCATGCGACAAGATCCTAAATTATTGCCAAAACGAGCGAGCTTACGGCCCCTTAATCGCTACTAATCTCTTAGCGAACGATTAAGTGTGTGTGAATGTGTCCTAGAACAAATTAGATCTCTCTTAATTTATTCTACATGCAATTGTAATTCTAGCTGCAGTCTAGGTTACAAGAGATATCAATTAAATTATTCAAACACAAATTAAACGGCATTCATGCAATTAAACCGACAAGAATCTAGCCATCAATCATGATTAACCCCTTCATCAACCCCAAATCCCTAATTAAACTACTCACGCCTCATAATTGACGAATCAAAAGAATTGGGATAAATAGAAATAATTGTCATTAATTAAAGAATTGAACTTACAAAGAATCCCAGGTTCTTGGATTAAACAACGTAAAAAACGCAGATAAACTCGTCCCTAGGCCTCTCTCCAAAGTTCGTAACCCCAAACGGGGTTATGGAGGCCTTATTTATAGAAAACAACGAATTCGGGTCGAATTAGGACAAATCGCGGCCAGGCACGGTGCCAGGCACGACCGTGCCTGCGACCGTGCCTACGGAAGGAGGCCGAATTTCGCGTCCAGGCACGGCGTGCCTAACTGCCAGGCACGACCGTGCCTGGCCTCCAGTAGCTCGTTTCTTCGAAATATGCCAGGCGCGGCGTGCCTAGCTGCCAGGCACGGCGTGCCTGACCCTATTCTTCACTTTTCCTTCGTTTTCTTGCTCCGAATGCTCCCGGATGCCAATGAGGTCGATCCAACTGCTCTTTCTTCACCAGAATTTCGTCGCGAATCTCCCGGTGGCCTCCAAATCTTCCAAATCTTTCTCGAATGCCTTCAAATCCTTCCCGAATGCCTCTCAAGTGCCGATTGACGGACTCTAACTTCTTCAAATCAACTCCAAATGCAATGAAACTCGATCCAACGCCTGTTAAACACAACTTGAGCCAAAATTGAGACTTGCAACGCCTTAAAGCCAGGAAAATCATCAAAATCCGACTCGGACACGCATCAAATGCGTGTCTAAATACGGACTTATCAAACTCCCCCACACTTAAGCTTTTGCTTGTCCTCAAGCAAATTGAACAACGGGACTTACGATAATCACCACACGGAATTTAAAATAGTTAGCATACACACGTAGTTAAAGGGATATTCACAGGACAGACAATCTAAACCAAGAAAATTCTTCCCTAAACTACATCTTTGTACTCAAGCTAATCTATTTGACACAATTATTCACAACATCCTCAAAGTAGTGACAGCACACACAAATAAACTAGCTATCGATCAGAAGGACTTGTGAAGGTGGTGGTGAATGGTTCATGGATAACAAAAATAGTCCCTTTCTTTTGAGAGATTGGAATATTCTAACAAAGACTCTATGCATTCAGGAACTTCAGGGCTATTTTTAGGAACAAGGAACTCAGTAAGCCACAATTTAGGAACAATCATTTAAACCTATGCAAAGAGTAGACATGGTGTACAACTAAGCTAAACCGTCTCGGCACATTTGTGCTTTGACGTATACTTGAAGTACGCGAAGGACTAAAGCTAATTTTTGCAATAGCCTCCAAGTTCATTTAATTAGGTTCAGTTTTCCTTGTCATGTTGGCACGAGAACGCCGTTTCTTTCGAAAGATACCCAAGTCTCATCTTACGCTTTTTGACCCGGGCTCCCATTCCCTTTTTCGAAAAGTAAGAGGTCTAGCTATATTAATTTTTCACCTCTCGGATTCTCACTAGACATTACCCCATTCTAATCTCGGCCTCACCAAGGAAAAATAGCAATTTTAAGTTCATTAATTTCAAAGTGAATCCATGCCTACAATGCAATCCTCGAAAGTATCAAATTCCTCAAAAGTGTCTGCTCTTACCCCGTTTGGAGCATAGGAACAGTGCCAAAAATGGCTCCTACACAAAATTCCCTAAACTAAACAAATTACTCCCTTAATTCCCTAAACATCAAGACTAAGTCAGAAATATTCACGGGTAAGGAAAAAGGCCATTTGGCTATGGAGCTCAATTAATTGGGTAACAATAAACAGTCAGGTTCAAAATGGCTTCTCCTAAAGGGTTCTTTCAGGTGGGGTGGATGATTATTGGAAAATTCAATGGGTGACTAATGCCTTCATCCTCTCAACAATTAGATTATAGTGCAAGCAATTTAAGCCTAAACACTTCAAGAATGTCATAAAAACATAGTCAAAATGCTAGCCAGCTCACAAAGACACAGTTTAAAGAAAAATTTTCAAATATTTTGCATGAATTTCCTATGAATATACAACTAACACCTGCGCATGCTAACTCTAACAAATCACATGTGACAACCACTGCCCGAATGCCCAATTCACTCCCCCACACTTAAACTTTGGCATCGCCCTCGATGACCAAATATGCATTATGTACTAGGGGTAAAGAGGAAAGGGTCACGCGTGCTCAAAAACAACTCAAGTTAACATTACGCATCGAGAAAAAAGAATCATGGAAACTCCCCTATCGCGTTGGTCGGTCAGGAACAGAACTGGGTCTTGATTCGCACGGCACATTTATCCACAAAGCTACACACATCATGAACACAAAGCAAAACAAAGCATAATAAAAAGCGTTAAGTGTAAGCGTGAGAGTGTGAGTGTGATAGTGTTTAAGGTACAGTCATCCGACAGTATAATGATACAGATGCTAGCAGAGGACAATCTAATAAAATCTAAAACTCAGGAGGGGGTGGCGGTGGATAGTCATCGAAGAATGAACTCCAGCTAGACTCCATAGAGGTGAGTCTCTCATCAATCCGGGTGTACTGAGACTGAAGCTGTGAATAATGGAGTGTCTGGTCCTCCCTCATCTCTCTATAGAAGTCCTGCTGCTCGAAGCGCATCTGATCGAACCGCTCATGCTGCTCAGCGGACAACTGCCGATAGACGGCATCCTGATGCGCATGCATCCCTGCCCAAGAATCCGGAAAATCTGTGCCGTAGGGGGGTGCATCGTATGGGGCCTCGTGAGCAGCTGCCTCCATCTCCACATCATCATCATCGTCATCATGGTCATCATCATCAGCATCATCATCTACCTGATGTCCTCCTCCTCCTGCTGCTGCGCGGTCAGCCTCCCGCTGAAGTCTAGCCCCAAGTCCGGTATTCATGAACGGAAGTATGGTGAGCGGAAGAAAACTAGAAGAAATCTCCATGTTTCGGAACTGATCTCCATAGTCCATCCCTCGCAGAAGACGTGTAATGTATGGACCGGAATATAGGGCCTGAATGTGGTTTGTGGATTGGCGATGGAAGAGGCTAGCTATGATAGAGCCCATGCAGGGCTTCCTGTCATGAACCATGCAGTAGAGGCATAACAAGTCAGTGGTAGAAACCTTGGCCCCAACCTCAGCCCTCCCGGTCACTGTAGAAGCAAGTAGGGCGTGGATAACTCGGAACTTCCGGGGATAAAGAAGTGTGGCTGGGGTCTCCCGGGGCTTATAAGTCTTGCCCCCTCTACTAATTGATTCCCAAAAGGCCTGTCTGTTCACATGCGGGGGGAGGTCACAAAGGCCAATCTCGTCTCGTTGTCCAACCTCAACATCATCAAAACCCAAATAGCTCTCAATCTGACTAAGCGAAGTATCCAGCTTGTCTTCAAAGGCTTGGAACCTTATTCCCCGTTTGAGATAGTCCCTCTCCGGTATGAGCTTTGGGAGCTCAATTGTGGCTAACACCTCACACGTGACTTCCTTGAAGGTCGGCTCTTGGATGCCGAAAAATAAATGCTGCCACCAACCTCTCCTGATCAAGTGCATCACCTCATCCCTCAGTGTGGGCTCCGCTGCCATCAGTGTGGGCTCATCTGGGTGGTACATCGTACCCACCTTCTTCTTCATCAGCTCTAGGTATGTCAGCATCTCCTTTTTTGTGTCAAACTGGGGCTGGTAGCGGCCGCCTCGTGTGCCCTGTGAGCGGCTAGAGCTAGCAACTGCGGTGTGAGAAGCGCGTGTGGAATTCTTTGTGCGGGCCATCTGCAAAAAATAGTGAAAACAAAAGAATTCCAACGGGGCTTCAAGAGGTTAGAATTAGGCACAGAAAAGAATAGCCCCGTCAGCAACAATGATCCGCCAACATCAAAATACGCCAAAAGAAAATCCAAGTTTAACCAGAATAGTTGAAAAGTTTTGAATTTTTATCAAAGAAAGGTTCTTTGAATAAAATTCAAGTTTTCAACGACACACGGTATAAAAAAGGTCACAAGCAAGCTTCATTCATTCCAACAATGTCTTTAGAATAGAGTTCTTCCCAACAGAATAAAAAAAATCAAAATAGGGGAAGAACTTACAATTCTCAAATTTGACATGGTTTGGCCTAAAAATTGGGGGTTTGTGCTCAAATAGCCTTAATAACAAGTACACATTATTTCAATCAATAATTCAATCCTTAATTCAAGCAACAAGCACAAAATCCCCAATTTTTCAAACATTCAACAACTTTCAACCCTAAATTGGCTAAATTAGCTCAAAAATTAGGGATTTCAAACAAAAGAGGCAAATTCATCATGATAGAACATCAATAGCAATAACACAAGCCTCAATTGACACATGGAAATCAAAATCCCTAAGATTCGAGTACATGCATTTTCGGATTTTTCAAAGCTTAAACAACCTCCATTAATGGAGAAAAAGAAGAAGAAGGAAGAAGAGAGTTACCTTGAGTGATGAGAGGGGGAGAAGAAGGGGCTCGGTCGGAGTAGTGGTGGTCGCCGGCGGTGGTCTACGGTGGTGGCGGGTCGCGGTGGTCCGTCGGCTTCGAGGCAGGAGAGAGATCGATGCTTAGGGGCTGTGTTCGCGTAAGAGAAAAGAGGGGAGAAGGGCTGGGTAATGTTAAATCGCGGGGGTAGGATAGTAATTTTAGCCAGGCACGGCGTGCCTAGCTGCCAGGCACAACCGTGCCTGGCTCCCAGTAGCCTTCCATCGATTTTTTTCTCTTCAGGCACGGCGTGCCTGAAGGTAGGCACGACCGTGCCTGCTTCGAATCAACCCTTTTTTTTTGTGGTTTTTGTGGGTTTTCTGAAAAGCAGTAAAACTAAACTAACAAAGCACAAATTAAGCTCGGGTTGCCTCCCGAGAAGCGCTATTTTTAACGTCGTTTGCCCGACGCAACTACGCACTCAAAAACTCAATCAAAGACACTTCCGCTCAGAAAATTTGTCTTCCACAAATCAAACCTCTTATCAACAAATGCCCTGAGATGGCGTAAGACCTTAAATTCATGAAAACAATTACGCATCTCAGGGTTACCCGTAAAGCAACAGAATGGATCGTGGCCTTTATCAGGCCCTTTAGCAAAGAATGGGTCAAAGAATGGACAACTCCCTTTCATGTCAAAAATTTTCCGAGCTAGAGCTTCCCCTTGTTCGCTAAGTAAATTAAAACATGTAAAATTTTGGGATGGCTCAAGCTTGGGTGTAAAAATGACAGGGGGGTCAGGATTATCATCAATAAAATCATGCTCATTTAAATCACCTCTCGTCTCTCGCTCAGAACTAGCATCACTTGAATCCTCCCCTCCACTTATCATAAGACAATCAAAGCTAGGGAGGGGCTCAAGATCCTCTGCTGATATACTCTCTTCCAACAAAATATCAAACGGGGCTTCCTTGGAAAGCATGTTAGGTGTGCAATCCTCCACCATAGAATCAATATCATCCACATAAAAACACTCTCCACTGTCCTGACAGGGCCTCTTCATTATTTTGGACATATCAAAGGTGGCAGTCTCATCCCCAACACGGAGGACAAGCTTACCGTCTCCAACATCAATAAGCGCTCGGGCAGTTGCCAAGAATGGTCTGCCCAAAATTAAAGGTACCTCACGATCCTGATTCATGTCCAAAATAACGAAGTCTACAGGAATAATAAACTTGTCCACTTTAACCAACACTTCTTCAATAATACCTTTAGGATATTTGACTGAACGGTCAGCCAACTGAATACACATACGCGTTGGTTTAAGTGGACCGAGTGCAAGCTTCTCATACAAGGAATATGGCATCAAATTAATGCTTGCACTCAAATCAGCTAAGGCCCTATCAAAAGTAAGATCTCCTATTAAACAAGGTATAGTGAAAGAACCTGGATCCTTAAGCTTCTCTGGTAGATCCCTCCTAATCACTGCTGAACAGTCCACGTTAAGCCTTACCGTTGACGCGTCTTCCAACTTCCTTTTGTTAGTGAGTAAATCCTTCATGAACTTGGCGTACTTCGGCATCTGTGCTAGTGCATCTACGAATGGAATGTTGAGCTGGACTTGTTTCATGAGTTTCAGAAAATGACCAAACTGGTCACTATCATTCTTCCTAGTCAATCGCGCCGGATAGGGGAGAGGTGGGGTGTAATTCTTAACCGGAACGGGCTGTTTTGGTGCAGCCGCCACCTCTCGTCCCTCTTCTAACTCCTTTTCTTCCTCTAGGGCAGCCGGTACGTCATTAACTTCAACGGGCTTCTTTGCCATGGCAGCAGGTTCTAATTCTTTTCCACTCCTTAAGGCTTAAGGTGACTGCATGAACATGTTCTCTTGGGTTTGGCTCGGTATTGCTAGGGAGGGATCCCAGAGGCCTCTCAGATAAAGCCCTTGAGATCTGTCCCAATTGAGTCTCCATGTTCTGCATCCTTGAGTCAGCCTGCTGCATCCTCAAATCTGTTTGTTGTTGAGATTGCATTTGTTGCTGCTGAATTTGCAGCAACTTCTTGAGTGTTTCCTCTATGCCAGAAAATCTTTGTTCTGTTTCTCTCTTAAAACTCTCTTGCACTGGCTGAGATGCTTGATGTTGATTAAAGTTCCTAGATTGCTGCTGAATTCCTTGCCCGTAATTTCCTTGCTGCTGCTGTCCGTAGGGCTGATTTTGGTAGCCCTGTCGCTGGTAATACATCGCGTCAACTTGCTCTACTCCAGGGGCTGCCAAGTGTGTCATCATAGTGCATTCATGAGGCGAATGGAGACCCCCACAAATGGTACAAGAGGGACTAATAGGACCGGGGGCTACCATATTAACACTAGGCACCGATAGAGCAAGATTCGTCTTCTTTTGATTATCCTCCACACTGGTAGCAAGCTTCTGAATCATGCTAGTCAAAGCATCTACCCTCGCAGAAAGGGCAGAATTATCACTGATCTCGTACAAGCCCGGGGCCTTCTGGTGAGGTGTGTCCCGAGAGCCATACCATGAAGCATTATTAGAAACTATCTTCTCCACTAATTCTTCCGCCACCTCAGATGGTAATTGAGGAAAAGCTCCTCCACCCGAAGCATCAAGCATCATCTTCCCTTCATCGCTGATTCCGCTGTAGAAACAAGATAGAATCTCACTATCAGTCATCTTGCCTTGAGGGCAAGCTCTTCTTAGCACTTTGAATCTCTTCCATGCCTCGGCCAATGTCTCCAAAGAACCTTGCTTGAAATCCTGCAGCTGCCTCTTCAACTTTATTGCCTTTGATGTCGGAAAATACTCCTTGATGAAGGACTTGTGCAACTGATCCCATGTCTGAATATGGTGATGTGGATTGCTATCCAACCACCTCTGCGCGTCATCCCTCAATGAGAAAGGGAACAATAGCATCCGTACCTGATCATCATCTAGCCCAGGGATCGATCTTGAACGTTTGGCACATCCTCAGAAATTTTGTAATGTGTGCCACTGGATCTTCTGTAGGGCTCCCTCCAAACTGATTATTGGACACCATGTTGATCACCGCTGGGTTGATCTCATAGCGAGGTGCAGTAATTCCTTGCACTTGAATGCTGTCGTACTCTGTGATGTCCGGAGTGAGGAACTCTGCAATGGTCTCTCCTTGATAAAGCGGATTGTTATATGGGACATGATGTTGGAATAGAGGAGCCTGATGTCTTGGTTGAAGAACTGGTTGTGGTCTAATAGGATGTGGACGGGCTATGTTTGGCTGTGCTTGGGGCTGATGATATTGTTGAAATTGATTTTGGAAGGGCTGAGTTTGTGGTTGATGGATGAGTGGATTTTGAGTGACTTGGGGCTGGTTTTGTCTTGGCTGAAAGAGTGGATTATTTTGTCCAATACCTTGCATCCCGTATGTTTGATTTTGAAAAGTAGTTTCGGGAGCAGTAGAGGTATCTTGGAAGAGTTGATAAAGCGGAGTCATGTTGATTTGGGGTGTGGCCTGATTTTGAGGAAAGAATGGTGTGCGGGAATTCTGAAATCCCGAGTAATTTCTAGGTGAAAAAGGCGGTGAAGACTGGGGAGAGGTATTGACATAAAAATCAAGGTTACCAGAAGTGGTTTGGACCTCAGACGTCCCAGCAATTCCAGATGATGTAGGTTCCATGGTTACGTTCTTCTCAAGAAAAACCTTGCGGTTCTGTCTAGCAAACTTCTCAATCTCAGGATTAAGAGGGACAAGTGATTCTCCCTTCTTTGAACGTGTATGCATAAACAGATCTGACCTGCAAGGTTAGCAGACAAAAATCCTACGAAAAACTAAAAACAAGTCGCTAAAATTAATTAACCCTTAAATCCGACACCGTCCCCGGCAACGGCGCCAAAAACTGATGTGTGTTTTCTCGCACTTAAAATGATGTAGTAAAATGGTGTAAAGTACGAGTATCGTCTCCACAGGGACGGACAAAAGGGAAATAAAGATTAACTAAACTTTAGCGATTAAAAAGAAATAAAAAAAATAAAAAAATGCAATTGTGCGAGATTGGTTGATTGATTGAAATAAAACTAATGCTAATGAGCGAATAAAAAGATTTGGTTTTCCTTAATTAACGACGAAGGGAACAGGAATTGATTCCGGGGTTAACCAGATTTCTGGCAGAACAGGCTTAATCACATGAATTTAATTTAATTGAGCCTAGCTAATCATTACTAAGTTCTTACCGCTCTCGCGGCGTAGAGTACAATAATTTAGGGGACCAGGCTGATCTCTCATGCGACAAGATCCTAAATTATTGCCAAAACGAGCGAGCTTACGGCCCCTTAATCGCTACTAATCTCTTAGCGAACGATTAAGTGTGTGTGAATGTGTCCTAGAACAAATTAGATCTCTCTTAATTTATTCTACATGCAATTGTAATTCTAGCTGCAGTCTAGGTTACAAGAGATATCAATTAAATTATTCAAACACAAATTAAACGGCATTCATGCAATTAAACCGACAAGAATCTAGCCATCAATCATGATTAACCCCTTCATCAACCCCAAATCCCTAATTAAACTACTCACGCCTCATAATTGACGAATCAAAAGAATTGGGATAAATAGAAATAATTGTCATTAATTAAAGAATTGAACTTACAAAGAATCCCAGGTTCTTGGATTAAACAACGTAAAAAACGCAGATAAACTCGTCCCTAGGCCTCTCTCCAAAGTTCGTAACCCCAAACGGGGTTATGGAGGCCTTATTTATAGAAAACAACGAATTCGGGTCGAATTAGGACAAATCGCGGCCAGGCACGGTGCCAGGCACGACCGTGCCTGCGACCATGCCTACGGAAGGAGGCCGAATTTCGCGTCCAGGCACGGCGTGCCTAACTGCCAGGCACGACCGTGCCTGGCCTCCAGTAGCTCGTTTCTTCGAAATATGCCAGGCACGGCGTGCCTAGCTGCCAGGCACGGCGTGCCTGACCCTATTCTTCACTTTTCCTTCGTTTTCTTGCTCCGAATGCTCCCGGATGCCAATGAGGTCGATCCAACTGCTCTTTCTTCACCAGAATTTCGTCGCGAATCTCCCGGTGGCCTCCAAATCTTCCAAATCTTTCTCGAATGCCTTCAAATCCTTCCCGAATGCCTCTCAAGCGCCGATTGACGGACTCTAACTTCTTCAAATCAACTCCAAATGCAATGAAACTCGATCCAACGCCTGTTAAACACAACTTGAGCCAAAATTGAGACTTGCAACGCCTTAAAGCCAGGAAAATCATCAAAATCCGACTCGGACACGCATCAAATACGTGTCTAAATACGGACTTATCAGATATGAATATTTGAATCTTCCCAACGTAAGCTTGTCTTGTTGATGAATGTAGAGTTTGAATCTCAAGAGAGCTTTTTGAATGTTGAGGTGAGCAAAGTTATCTTCCTGTTCTTCAGCGTGTAGCTTATATACTGGGGTTGTCTGCCCGTTGGAGGAGGAGACAACTGCATTAAATGCGCATACTGTTGACTTGACCGGCCAATTTGGAAGCTTTCTATTTTTATAATATATCTTCCAGATTTCTTGGTCAATCATTTGCAATCAATCCACAGCGTATCAGGCTCATTAAATGAGCATTAAATGCTTTCCTTTGATGAAATATCTCCTAGCCGTTAGAGGATTTTCCGTTTGTTATACGGCCGTTGGAAGTTGCTTCGAAATCTTTCTAAGTGTTTATCCATGTCTGATGAGATTCTCTGATGGGATTCTGATCTTGGATTCTGATGAACTTAGATAAGTCACTCTGATACTTCTCTGAAGTTGAATTCTGATGGCTCTCTGATGAGTAGTATTCTGATGGCTTTCTGATGTTTAGCTGAGCTTCAACTCTGGCACAAACTCTGATCGGTCCGCTGATGAGTACTCCTGATTGCATCTCTCATAATGCAATTCTGATGCTACTTCTGATGAGTCTCTGAAGAGCAACTCTGATTCTTTTCTCATGAGCAACTCTGAAAGCAGTTCTCATGGAGCAGCTCTGATCAGATCCACAAAGAGCAACTCTGATAGTCGAATATACTAATACTTACAACTGAAAATTCTAATGCATAAAATCTATATGGGGGGTACTCCAAAATTCTAATCTAATTATCCCAGCATCATCAAAATCTAATTACATTTATTCCTTACATTAATGAATAATAATGCTTAAGAATGAGAAGACTATTGTCTATAAGGAAAAGGAGCATAATATACACATTTAAGAATAAATTGTGTATGATTATGTATTATGAGTATGTTGGCTTGATAAAGGAATTAACTATAAACTTTTATGTTGAAATATACTTTTTACTTCATATAAGAGTATATGAGTGATTAAAAGTTATATTTTGTATATTGATACGAACTATATTTTCAATGGAAAATTAGTGTAAGGAATAAATGTAATTAGATTTTGATGATGCTATAGGATTAGAAAGTTAGAATACCCCCAAATTAGATTTTATGTATTAGAATTTTCAATTGTAAGTATTAGTGTAGTCGACGATCAGAGTTGCTCTGTTTTGGATCAAATCAGAAGTGCATCAGAACTGCTCGACCAGACTTGCTCTGTGAGAACTGCTCCATCAGAGTTCTCTTACCAGAAGTCCATCAGAGTTGCACCATGAGAGTTGCTGATAAGCTTGGACATCTGATAACCAATGAGAGTTACAGATCAGAGGTACTCATCAGCGGACCTATCAGAGTCAGAGTTAGAGTTCAGTCAGAGATCAGAAAGCCATCAGAACTCAACTCATCAGAAAGCCATCAGAACTCAACTCATCAGAAAGCCATCAGAACTCAACTCTTCAGAAAGCAATCAGAATCCAACACATCAGAAGAGCCTAATCAGAGCCCGACTAACACTTAGAAGATTTCAAGTAACATCCAACAGCTATGAATCCAACAGGTAAAAACATCCAACGGCTAGAAGACTGTGCATGAAAGGAAAGCATTTAATGCACATTAAATGAGCCGGATACGCTGAAGGATTGATTGCAAATGATTGACCAAGGAATCCGGGAAGATATATTATAAAAATAGAAACCTTCCAAAACGGCGGTCAAGTCAACAGTACGCGCATTTAATGCAGTTGTCTCCTCCTCCAACGGGCAGACAACCCCAGTATATAAGCTACTCACCGAAGAACAGGGATATAACTTTGCTACAACTTTTGCTCATCATATTTTCAAGCTCTCTTGAGATTCAAATTCCACAATCTTCAACAGGACAAGCTTACGTTGGGAAGACTCTAATATCCATAACCTCAAACCCCAACACACAGCAAAGTTCATCCTGTTTCTTCAACACTTCAAGAACTTCAACTACATATCTCTTGTAACGAAGCAAGTTGGAGAAAACTCTGTTTTCAGAACATCTTCTGCAAAGAAGGGCGTCCAAGTAACTGCAGTAGTGAAGTGGTGATACTTCCGGGAAGCTGAGTGAAAGGACCAGTCATCAGGAAGCAGGATTGCATCCCGGGTGACAACTAGACTTGAAGAAGGCGTGGAGAACTTCTTAAGTGCTAGGGACTAAGCTTTGTAACCGATCTACTTCAAAGCTAGTGGAACAGTGGACTAGAGGAACGAGTTGTTCCTTGAACCACTATAAAAATATCCGGTGTCATTTACTTTACTGCAATTTATATTTCTGCACTTAGGATATTGACTGTTAACTCTAAGACTTGGAATCTGTGTTCAGCAGATCTTGTTTTCAGAGTTATCAGAAAGGCATTTGCCTTAGTGTTTCTGAGGCTACCCGGACAGATCAGAATCCGCTGCCAAGGCCAGTTCTGATATCAGAACCAGCCTTTCTCTGTCACCAGAATCACACATTCTCTGATAAGTCATTTTGGACTTAGAGAAAGTTTGAAAAACCAATCAGTCTATTCACCCCCCCCCCCCCCCCCCCTCTAGACTGATTACCATACTAAACGGGACCAACAATTAGTTTGGATTTTGTCTATATGACTATGATCTGGAAATTGGTTTTGTTGGAATTTATCCGACTAGTATTAAGATACAAGTCGGGGTATTGGAATGAGAATATGTTAGAATTGATCCAAGGTTTGGATTGTGAAGTATTGAGCCTTAAGTAGTCTTAAGAGATACTAAGGTGGATAAGTATGAACTTTAAGTGATACTAGGGGTAGGCCTTAAGGGATACCCAAGATAAAGTGAATAATAAATTGATCCTAGATGTAGGATTGGCCTACGGGTGTATTCGGTAGTCCTTGAGGATAGCCGGTAGAATATTGGTAAATAGTAAGGACCATAGCCCTTCCCGACTCTAGAGAGCGGGGTTGGATAGCATGGACTTACATCGTGATCACGGGTTAGGGTGGAATCCGAACCGGAGACCTTACGAGGCTCCCGACAACGGTAACACTTAAGATAGGACCCCGAATGGACCATACCTTCCTACAGGATGATGGGTATGAGTCCAGGGGTGGGATATTGGACTTCGGCCCGAGGAGGCCTCAGAGAGCGGTGACAAGTCTCGTAAGGATGATAAGACCTACGGGTGGTGTCGTGTAAACGATGAATGCAATGGAATATAAAAAGGGGCCGTGTGCCGACAAATTAATTAATTAACTTATTGTGAAGATAATAAGGGTTAAAGAAGAACTATCATTATATTATGATATCACTCTATTTGAGGGTCTTAGAAATTGAAACATTGATTATACTTAGTATAGTTGTCATTGTACTTGTCAAATGCTTCCAAGTACTGACCTCCCCTTCACGGGGGAGGCGACCTCACAGTTTCAGGTAGAAGCTGAGCTTGCTACCAGTGCCCGTTGCGTCGGAGAATTTAAGGAAGGAAGACGTGGTGCGTGCTTCCTCCGCTTCTGTTTTAAAAACATTTAAATTAATGCTCATGGATATATATTTTTGAATAATTATTGGGGGCTTGTATGTCCATGTTTGCCAAAGTGTGGCATAAACACTTGTATTAAATGTTTCCGCTGCTTTAAATGAATATTTTACATTATGTTTGTTTATGGATGTACTATGTGTGAATGGTATTCAAGACGCCTAGTATTGTATGAATGAGTTGGACTGCGGTTGACTATTCGTACTGTACGGCGGATTGTTGACGTGTCCGGTAGGTCCGGGGCGTGACATTATCCCTCGCAACGGGCGAAGTTCCCTTGGCCAACTGAAGTGTCGACGTCAAAATTAGACGAAGTTTCAACTCGTCAGCATTGTCTAGTTATGATCATTAACACAAATTTGGAGGAAGAGGATAGAAGATCAGTTTTCGCTCTTCATTGCTTGAGTCAAAGAGACGGATTAGATCAGAAACTACTTACATGAAAATTAACGAAGTCGTCTTATCAGACGAGTGACGGATTGAAGGAAACATGTCGTCACAAAAGTGTTGAGTTGAAAAAAGTGTCTTGTTATATGAATGGCAGGTTGACAACACGTCTCATCAGACAAATAATGAGTTTATATGAGCAGTATTCAAGGACGACTGGTATAGATGTTTTCAAGATTTCGACAAGTTGATGCTTAACGGGTTGACATGTGCGCTCATACGCCTCAACTTCTCGAAAGGGGGCAATTGTTGGAACATGAATATTTAGTGGGCACATTTAATTGCCAAATAATTTATGTATTATTCATGAAATTAAGGCATGCATTTAGATGATAAACTCAACACTAAGGATAAGAATAAGGAATCATGGCTAAGCTTGAAAGTGGGAAATATGGGTGGTGGGTTCAACAAATCCCTTATTCCTAGGAGGTTACCACTCTAGCACAATAATAGGAGATCAATTTGGAGCTTTGTTTGTAATTCTATATATACATCCATAGCATCATGTAAAAAGGAGGCAGATCACTCACGATCAACGGTGATCAAGCTATTACTTTCTATTCACACATATCAATATAGTCCAACAACTAAATATTATTCATTAGTTATTCAATTATATGTACTATTATTTATTCCCGATCAATCCATCTTCGATTTTTGTTTGCTTGATTCCCATTTCATACATATTCTTAAATTAGTTTAATTTCTAGTTAAAACATTTAATAGGAGTTATATAATAAAGATAATCATTGTACAAAGATAATCTATAACTAATCTCTTATAATTTGTTAAATGTATGAGATTAATAAGAGTTATATTCTCATCGTAACTTTGTGCATGTATATGGATCCGTTTATATGTATGAATATGAATCAATGCGTTTCCGTCTCACAATATAATTATAATAACGTAGTGAATTAAATTTATAATATGAAAGCAAATTGAAAATTGGTACCCCTAATTTCATCTATACGAAATTCTTGGGTTGCGCAAAACAGTTTGCTCCATTCGAACCAAACAAAGCAAACTGAAAATTGGTACATTGGTTTTGTTTCGAAACAAATTGAAGTAAACTGAACATACTCGTTTTCATTTTGGTAATTCAACCTGAAACCAAACAAAACAAAAGTCAATCTAAACCAAAACCGAAATCGGAAAAAATCAAGTCGTAAACTGAAATACTAATCCCTGCAATATTCTATGAAAGAGTTTTTCTTTTATGCTCACATGGTAGGTCATTTGGTTCACAATAGGATGGTTGAAAGTATCTGATTTGAATCATAATGGATGGAGTATGGAAGTTTCACTTAGGGTGGTGGCTCTTCATGTTCATTAGACACTAAGACGCCCTTTTGAAACCGCAATTTACCCATTCACCACGTGCTCTTTCAAGCTGGGATGTGGGGCTTTGGGTTGCACGAATCGACTTTTGGAGTAAAGAATTTTGCTAGTATTTTATGAGTTTTGGAGTTGCTGGTAATAAACATGAGTGTGATTTTTCGCAAAAAAAAAAAACAAGAGTGTGATTGCTTTACTTGGACTAGGAGTCTAACTGTGGAGTCTGGGAGAAAATGGGAAGGATTCTTGTTAATAAATGTTGGATTAAGCAGAAAAAGATTTGGGACATCTCTTTATCTCGCTCCATGAACTTTAAAGTCTTTTTCAGGGTCAAATGCATAAATGGTACCTTAACTATTGGTAATGTTGTATTTTGGTACCTTAACTCTTAAATGAATCAAAATGGTACTTTGACTATACATAAATGTTTCGAATTGATATTTTATTCAAATTTCCGACCAAAAAATCTTTCATGACGATCAAAATTCCATGTGTAGAGTCACCTATTGTGATCATATGGATAAAAATAAGATGAAGTAGACTTTAGGCATAAAATTCTGGCCACTGTACCGTGTGTGATTTTTTGGTCGAAAATTTGAATAAAATCTCAATTTGAAACATTTATGTATAGTTAAGGTAGCATTTTGATTCATTTAAGAGTTAAGGTACCAAAATGCAACATTACCAATAGTTAAGATACCAACCTCTTTTTGATAAAATGATAGGAAAGATCAAGCATTGGACTGCAAAATTGCTTAGTTACGGGGGAAGATTGCAATTAATTCAAAGCATTGTTTATGCAGTACAGAGCTTCTGGAGCCAAGTTTTCTACTTCCCCAAAAAAGTCATGCTATGTGTAGACAATTTCTCTGGACAGGTGAAGCAGCTGGGAGGAAGTCACATGTTGCATGGGAATATGTTTGTAGACTAAAAGCTGGGGGGGTTTGGGGTTGATACATCTGGAAACTTGGAACCATGTGAGCTATTTGAAATTACTTTGGGCTATCCACTTGAAAGAAGATAAATTGTGTATCAAGTGGGTGCACTCTTATTACATTAAGGGGCAATATGTGTTGCATATGGATATACCTATCCATGCCTCATCCATGTTCAAGAAAATACTAAGTGAGGGAAAGGTGCAACTGTTTGATGATTCGCAGAAGCAATTGGAGGAACCGGTTTTTAGGAGGAAAGTTATGTATGCCCTGCTCAGAACTCCCAGTGTAACAGTTGATTGGAAGGAAATGGTAATGCAAAATCAGGCTTCGCCTCGTGCTAGGTTTATATTGTGGCTAATCTTATGGGGTAGAATTGCTACGAAAGAAAGGCTTCTATAATTTCATATTCATGTTCCTGAAACTTCATGTACCTTCTATGGAGTTCATTTTGACACAGTGGACCATGTGGTGTTTGAATGTCCAGAAATACAGAAGATTTGGGCAGGTTTGTATAGATCGTTGGGTAGAAGATTTAATATTAGTAGTTGGGCTCAATTTCTCCCTATACTATGCACAGATACGAAGGGCAAAAAGCTGCCAAACAGAGTTTCGAAAGCTCTGGTTACGGAAATGCTCTATTCTATATGGCAAGAACGGAATCAGAGAATTTTTACTGATACACAATTAGATTTACAGGTTCTTCTTCGACAGGCAGTACAAAAGGTTATTGGTAGATGTGCTAAAGTTGTGGAGATTGCTAGTTTCTTTATTGGCTTTTCTCATTATCCTGTGATTTAATCTTGTATAAGGTTTTGGTGTTTTTTTTTGGGATTGTTTCCTTCCCCTGCTGTTTAGGGGGTTCTGAGCTTGCCCTTTGTTTTGTCTAAGTGAGAAGGTTGTACTGATTGAAATTGGAAAGAAATAAAATAAGCTTATTTCGTTCCAAAAGATACTACTTATGCATTTGGCCCTCTTTTTCAAGTAATCCTGAACTATTTGGAAACAACATTATGTCCTTAATATCCTAAAGGTATAAGCTAGACTTAGTGTCGTAGCAAGAAAAATATATTGGACTTAATAGGTATAAAAAATATTTGAGATGATGGTCAAGATAGGGTGAAATTTTCCCAATACACGAAATTTACCCGAAAATCACATTTTTACCAAATTTTAATTAGGCAAGAAATTAATGTCCCCCTAGCTACACCTTGTCTAGTCTTTGGAGTACCTTGAGAAAGTGGAAGAAATGTGTATTTGGCAACATATTTACAAGCCTTATAGTCTATAGAAGTTATATTTGGGGCCTGAGAAGTATTCTACAGTCTATCCAAAGAAAATGCTAGTGATAGAGAAGCCTTTTTTTGTTTAAAAAAAAATGTTTGGTGTGCATTAGTGTACAAAATAGAAGAGTCCAATTCTTTTTAACACTTCCCTTCCCTTCCTCACTCTATCACACGAAAACCACTCCTTTCTTCTTTCTTTTATCTTTCCTTAACCCGTTTTACCTTCTATTCATATTCTATCTTCACAATCATTTTCTATAATTATCTTCACCTTTATTTTTGTACATGTATTGGGAAAATTTCACTCTATCTTCACCATCATCATTTTCACCTTGTGTTTGTCTGTGCACCGTAAAAAACAAATGGTGTTTGAGAGTCATACCCGCACGGGTAGCTCAGTTGGTTGAATGGTGGGAAATTGGATCAAGGTGTTTCAGAGTCACCCGGAAAGTAACCATAAAATTAAAAATGAGGAATGACCCCCGGAATTTTTATCTGTGTGGTGTATAAAATATTGTCTGTGTCGTGCTGAATAATGATATCGAGCCCGTTTGGTAACACTAAAATTGACTGAATCGGTTGATTCTGCTGAAATTTATGAAGTTCTAGCTGAAGTGGCTGTATTGGCCGATTCTGCTGATTCATGAAAAAATTGTATTTAAAATATTTTTTATTAATAAATTAAATAAAAAATTATATGAAAAAATAGCTAAAATGTTCATCTACAGTAACTTCAGCCAATACAGCCTGAAAAGCTATTTATAAGAGTAATTTGAAGCAACCAGAAGTACTTCTGCACTTTCACCGAACATTCCAATGTGACAATATCTATTTCTGCTCTCTAAAGAATCAGAATCAGATTTAATAAACAGGTTCAGACACTCCCTTAATAAGCTTTTTTTAGTCAAAGGAGCTAAATATTAGTTGATCACCCCTTTTCTAAGCAACCTCTAACATTATCCTATCATAGATTTTTGCTTTTGAATCAAGTTATAAACCACACAATTGTACGAAATATCCAAACATGGATCGAAAAACTCAACGTCCATATAAAAATGATAAAATGTATGAATTTGTGACCATTCTACTCTCAATCTAACTTTCTAAGTATCTTAAAGATAAAAACCGAGAGCTCCTAGGGCATCGCCGCTAGGCACTTTTCCAATTTTGATCTCATTGGTTGAAGTTCGGTCGTTTCTCCTAGGGCTTGCGCCGCGAGCCGCTAGGTCGTGTTTCCGATTTCAATCTTGCCGATTGAAGATCGGTATTTACCCTCTCTGATTCGCTCTTACTTGCTCGCCATTAGGTTTAGGAAGGGTTGTGGACGGGCGTTTGGGGAGAAAGCATATTTGGATCGTGATTTTGTTCGGGTTATGGACTCCTCTCTTTTACCACTGGTTTCGATTGGGAAGGTAAGCATGAATTTCGAGTTCATTCGGGCTATAATCATAGGGATTAAGAAGGTGCCAGTGGAAATTGTAGTGGTGGGTTTGCAAGGAATGTTTCAAGATGAAGGGATTATGATCCGTCCCCCTCCTGAGCCACCGCCGAGGATGTCGTTTGAAGCATGGATTCGGTTGCCCTGTCAGTTTATTTTATTTATTTTCGTTTTACTCCACGGTCAGATTATTATGTCTTGTTTTTACTCTTTTTTCTGGTGTAAAACTCTTGCATTAGTTTTGGGGGTTGAGAGGTCTACGGTAATCGTCGTTAGCTTTAATTTGCCCAAGTTAGGTCTAGCGAGTTATATTGCTTTTATATTGCTTTGTCAAAGGTGATTAACTCAGAGTCTCGGCCAAGCGCGGATGGTTACATGTGGTCCTTTCACGTTATTGTACCCCTGCTAAATGCTACTCCCTCCGTCCCAAATTACTTAGCCAACGTTGACCGGCACAAGGAATAAGAAAATAAATTATGTGAAGTTGACTGGACAGATTTGCCCTTGGAATTAAAATGACGGAAGTGAGATTAAATTAAAAGGACACATAAAGCATTCGCAGAGCAACAGTACCATTGCTTCCAATAAAGCAAACTAAAGCTCTGGATCTTGATTTTTGTACTCCCAGAAATACTCTGTAGCTTCAATCGGAACTTCCACATGCTCTGGAACTCTTTCTTCTACGATATCTGAAACAACTCTTTCTCATCTTCTTCGGCCAGATCTAAAATGGTGTAAATAGCTTCATCCCTATCGTTAAAAATGGCTGGATATCATCTTTAGCTACGGAATTTCTAATGACAACAGAGAAGAGAGAACGCATCTTGATAACCTACTATGGCGGTAGGGTTTTCCAAATGGGAGAGTGACGGTCAGAGAAAGGAAAGAGAGAGATATTACAATACCTGGCTGAGATATTAAAGAGAGAGATATTACACATGGTAGGGAAATTATTGTCCGACAATAACTCATTAGCTGGCCGAGTTTTTTTAGAAGGATAGTTTAGTCTTTGCATTTGTTTTTAATACCAAAAACGGAAAATGACTAAGTATTTTGGGACGGTCAAATAAGAAAAGATGGCTAAGTAAATTGGGACAGAAAGAGTATTTTAATGATATAAGCGTCTTACTATAAAAAAACTATATTAAAAATAAAAAAACAATAAAATTATCATTGCCCAAAGATGATTCTTCCGCGTAACGAAAAGACATGTCCACAAACACCAAATTGTCCGTTTTTGGTTCATCATTTGAGAACGTAATGCCATAAGCTCCACCACCTAGCTCTAGCATGGTCCACTCCTTCAGTTTGTAACCCTTATAGCCTGCGTATTTATGAATAAGAGAATCATTCTTGTTGTACACACTCATATAGCCATCTTATACCCACCAGGTCTGTGAAGGATTTCTTTTGTGTGTGAATCCAATTCACAGACAAAATAATTTGCACAGGCATATTTTGTCGGATTCACAGACAAAAAAAAATATTGCACAAACATGATGAGTACAAAATGGGTATAAGGGTTTGTACAAACAGCTTTTTTTGCGTATTTATGAAGACACAACCTTATATCACACCAATTTCAATTAGCCGGTGTAAATGAGGTAACCCACTTATGAATCACTCGGTCAAGACTCGACTCGAGTTTGGTCATTTCTAAGCTGACTCGAGTTCAGTTCAATTGACTACTTAACGAGCTAGATGTGTTGTATACTTGTATGCACCCTAGTTCGAAGCCCTCCACGTATAAAATTTTATTTCTTTTAAGTTACTTCAACTTCAATTCGTGGTACTTAGTTTTGTTTGCTCTCTATTGACTTCATCAATGTTCCCACACGGGAGGAAGAGGATAAATACTTTTAGCGAGGCTCAATAAATAGCCCTCCTAGATTAAGGGGCGTAGCGTGAGGTATGTTTGAGGGGAATTTGAACTAAATTCGAGCAGGTAATATTATTTGAGTTGAACATTAATATGGATTTTTTTAGTTGAACTTGAATCTCGAGTATCTGATATTTTTTCGAGCTTGAGCTTATGTAAGAGCGGGTTCGAATTAATTTGTTTAAACCCCTAATTTCAACCAACAGAAAGAATGGTTAAAATGTAATTAAGTTTAAGCTTTTTCATTGAAAAATTAAACAGTTATGTCGATAACATCTAAATAAGGTTATTTAAGTATGTTATATAAGAATTATCAGTTGATGATTAAGTAAATCTTTAATTGAGATGTCGAAAATGTATAAATGAAGTCTTGATTTAGAAGAGAGGGCATAGCTCTTACCCTTTTCGGTTTTCAATAAAGGGCAAAATATAACGGCTAACTTTTTAAGTGGAAAAACAAAATTTACCTTTACTATTTTCAAAATGCAATCACATTGTATCAGATTATTTCAAGCCGTGATTCTTGAGCTTACTTTTTATTCTTTCACGCCAACAAACCTAACTCAGTTCCACCAACATTGTCAAAGTATCTTAGCTTAGTCGATGTTTTCCTATTTCATTCACCTCTTTCACATTGTCACATACTAGATTTAATTATGTTTATAAAGTACAAATTCAATTTTTACTTGGACATTATAAATTCGATAATAATCACATAGTTTCACGTTTCTTTGTTGGGTGAAAAACATGTTTATTCACAAAATAAAGAAAATTAATTATGGTGATTCTTGGGCAGAGTCGTCTCCCCTAGCACGAGGACGTGCTAGATTTTGGGTGGGGGAGAATGTCACGGACCGTTGTTCGTGACCGTGTTAGGCTCAATGAATGGGACGGACCGACTGGCTAGCTGGACGGGTGAGGCATGGGGGAGGCAATAAGGGGAGTTCTGCCTTAGACGTTAAGGTCTGGCCGAGTTGGAACAGAAAAGACAAAGCTTGTGCAACGCACAACTTACTTAAATTAAAATGTATTCGTTGCCTCTCACAGTACTAGGAGCGTTGCAACGAAAGTTTTTCAGGATACGGTAGCTATGAACAACCGTTTGAGCACACAACCGATTGTTCCGACGAATGGAAACAAAGCAAGAACACTAAGGAACTTTCAGAAAGCTGGAAGAGGTTTTTGCTCAAAAACTACATGAAGACTGTGTAATATTTCGTGCGTTGTTGCAAAGCACCTGTCAGCTCTATATAGGGACGGATTTGTTGTGTGTTAAGTGCGTTATAATGGACCTGGACGTTGGACATCAATTCGTTCATAAAGTGTCCATTTAAAACTACATTAAGGGAGAAGAACGTTTGGCATTCATTGCAGTAAAAGTTCACCAGCTAGCATCCTGCTAGTGACCGTTGAATAGCGATCAGCAGCCTGCTAGCGGCTGGTTGTGGAGCAAACAAAATAGGAACGTTACGGGAAGAAACAAAATTTAATCTTATCTTTTTAAGATAGATTTTCGGACAACATTTGTGTCCGCTGATCGCCTGCAAGTCGCGATTTTTCTTCTCCGTTTTCGGGATTTCATTGGCATCTCCTTGCACGTGAAGAACCATTTACACCTAGGAATCTTAACTCATATAAAGAGGGTCACCTTTATAAAGAGTTGAAAATCCTTTGGGTTTTCCAGGATAAATTACACTAGAAACTCATCATTTCCCAGTTTTCTCACCTTTAATATTTTCACGAGTAATTAATAGTAAAATAAAATTTTATAAGTACAATTTATTATCATGTGCTGGATGTCATTTGTTTAGAGGCAAAATGTTTTTTCGAGTGGAAAAACAAAACTCACCTTTAATATTTTCAAAATGCAATTACATTAATTAAATCAAATCAAATCATTTCAACAAGTAATTCTTTCTAACTTTTTGTCCTTTCACACTAACAATCCTAAGTCACTTTGGCCAACATTGTCGAGGCATCTTAGACTCTTCGTGGATCTTTTCCTATTTCATTCACCCCATTGAGTTCATGACATAGTAGATTTATTTATTTATATTTATATAGTACTGATTGAGTATTCATTTATTTATATCATTTCACTTTTCTTAAAATTTATGTGTCACTTCTTCCACATTTCTTAAAATCATTTGTTGATGTTTCAACATCAGCAAAATGGAGTTGTATATTTTATTTGTGAATTTTCATTCATCCTGCACTACTTTCTAAATATATTAGAACCTAGGACATTGTCAATATAAAAGTAAAATAAAATGTTACAAAGTACTACGTAACAATTTATTTTCATTTGCTAGATGTCACCCGTGCAAAGGAAATGTCATTTGTCTAGAGACAAAATATAGCAGTTGACTTTTCGAGCGGAAAAACAAACCTCACCTTTAATATTTTCAAAATAATACTCCCTCCGTCCCTATTATATCTTCCAAATAGGTTTGGCACAGAGTTTAAGATAGTGGGTATTGTGTGGTGGAGAATTGTGCAGATGAGAGAGAAATGTGTAAGAATTGTTGTGAACCACAAATTCTGGCCAAAAAAGGAAATTGGAAGTTTTAATTGGGACGGACGAAAAAGGAAAGTTGGAAGTTTATTTAGGGACGGAGGGAGTATTTCATTAGGTGTCGTATGATCAAACTCTTTCAAACCGTGGTAATTATGTTCCTCCCTTTTTATTCTTTCACACCAGCTTATCTAAGACTTTTGCCACCTGTTTCCATCAGTTTTTAGAAGTTACTAGAAAGTGGTTCATATCGCCGGCAACACATAGCAACTCTAACATATTAGTAGTGCATTAGCAGTTCATATAGTCCAGTTATTCGTCTTAATGGTCTTTTTTAACCAATTATGTTTTTGATATAGTACTCTGTAATAAAAATAAATAATGTTGATGTTGTGCTAAAATTATTAAAGATAATTTAATTGTATTTCAATATAGAGTATCATTCTTTTTAGTTTGTTATGAAAATATTTAAATATTTTCTTTTCATAATAAAATTTGCGTCTTAATCAGAAATGCACTGGATTGAGCCAATTCCCATTCAGAAAGCTCAATTGGCAGGAACCCAAAAACTCAAAATTTTGGCAAATCTTTTTAACCTATTATAGTATCTGTTATGTTAAAGTCAACATCCTTGAACTGGGATGAGATTCGAACCTGTGACCTCCTCTTTGGAAGTGTCACAGTGATGTCATTAGACCACAAGGTACTTGGCAATACTCAACATTTATGCACTAGGAATTCCATAAAAACGGGAGGAATCAAGTTTTACCCGGATCAAATTGGACGGCAGATAATGAGTTAATTAGTGGTTAATTAGGGTACTTACTAGGGTCCTTCTTCGTCGAATGAGAAATGCCATTGAAGTTGCAGATCCCACCTATGCGCTTAAGTGAGTGTTTGCAATTGCTTCAACTTTAAAAAAGTGATTTTTTAAGGGGAATTCTAATTGCAGCCAACATTTTACTATTCACAGCCACCCGTAAATATATTTTTTTTCTAAATACCTATATTACCCATCCCCTTAAATCGATTAATATGTTATCTCCTTCCACCCGTTCATCTGCTGCCGCACTACTTAATTCGGAGATGAAGTGCAGATAGGCAAAAAACATATGAAGCTCAATTTTAACGTCCCAACAATGGTTTGAAACAATAAATTAATTAAAACCAACTTCCAAAGCTAAGAACAGGGAAAAAACACGGATCGAAAGAACACCAGTCTCTTGAACTTCAAAAAAGAAAAAGAAAATAAAATAAATTGAAACCGGCCACCTAGTAGTTTCTATCTTGAATCCAGGCTACGATCCAAGAGATCAAGATAGCGAAAGACACCAGATCAGCAGACACTTTTTTCCCCTGGGAAACAGCTAGAAGATGGTTGGGATTACAATAATCAGGAGTACTCTACAAGTCTGCATCTCTATCGCCTTTGGTGGCTTGGGCTAGAAAGTTTAACCAAGAATCAAACAACGCCTAGGTTTTGGTGGAGCGCAACGCCGAATGAAAATCAAACAAGTCCATCCCAAATCCGATTCTCAATTCATACCTTTCCCCAATATTGCCCAAGTTTTAGTTCTTGTCATTGTATAATTACTCCGTATCAGAGCTTTGCTTCGTGGGAGACAGTCTTCCCCCTCAATGGAGGATCAAATTTCCCAGAGGATCAATATTGCCCAGGCTAAGGCTAACCACTTCCTTCCTATGGCACTTCATCATCGCCGAATGGATATGTCGATAGTGGATTTGATGCTAAGTCACGTAAAGGGTATTTTAGAGATTTTATAAATATGTGGTTGTGTTTAGTAAAATGGTGGCTGTATTTAGAATTACCCTTTTTTAAAGTGATTTTGGGAAAAGTGATTAGTAGTAAAAGTTGGTAGTGTTTGAGGAAAAAGTGATTCTAAAAAAGTAAAGGTTGGTAGTGTTTGGTAAAATAAGTACTTTTTGTGTAATAGAAAAAGTGAAAAGCAGTTTAAAGCACTCTTCCACCTGCTTCCAACTTTTAGCTTTTAAGTGATTAATTTAAGCAGAAGTTGTCATTTGAAAACACTCTTTTTAGCTTTTTTAAAGCCAAAAGCTGAAAAGTGCTTTTTTTAATCAACCGCAAACACTTCTTAAATTGTGCCCGGTAATAAGCAGTAAAAGCATAATCGGCATGTCGAATCGGACTGTTCGCTTGTAACATTTTCCACCAGGTCGAATCGCGTCGCAGGTCCCATTACCTGCCCGCATGCGTAATCCAAGGAGGCGGTCAATGTCTTCTTATTCACGGATGGCGTCGTATTCACCACGCACCACAATTTCCATCTAAATGCCTTGTTATTCGTTGGTTGCGAAATTGGCTTGAGTCTAGACTCCAATCGGCCTCTTGTCCATCCGACTGGATAAGATTATTCGTATATAGTCTAGTTTCAATAAAAAGTGGCGTTTTCATGAGAAATGTAAATGCATGTTCTTAAGGTCTAAAATGCACAATACAGAATCATCCTGTTTGAGACTCACGTGCGCGTAAGTTTCTCTCGCTTGTCGAGGGCTGATTTTTCTCTCGCGTGTCGAGAGTGGTGCAATGCCACACTTATCAAGGAGCTAGGGTTTGGAAGACCTATCACTTATTTTATTTTTTATGATCTTATTTTCGCGTTATGTTTTACGTTGCTTTATTTTTTGTTGATGTCTTTAGTTTTATGTCTACAATAATGATTGTCAATTCTGCTATATATTATGTCGTTAGAAGGATTTATATGACCAATGATTGTTGTGTCACACTCGTTTGGTGGTTAGTGATTTGTATTGCTCTTTCAATGGTGATCGTCTCTAAGTCTAGCCGTAGGGTTGATAGTCCTAATTGGTTATGGATAATGGTTGTCAGTGTTGGTCTCTTTGAGTTTGTTGTAACGATCCGAATTATAATGATATTAATATAAGCGAATTTTCCTTTAAAAAAAAGTCTAAAATGCACTATTGCCAAGCAAGGACCCCACTCTCCCCAACTCAGCCACGTGTTCTCTTACAAATAAAATAAATTTAAGTGAAGGCAACTCACCGAGGGACACGACCAACTGAATCAACACACGGATGACATTATACAGGCAGGGACGAATATTATCCCAAAGGACTCAAAAATATTATACTTCTTTGGAGAGGACGGATTTGACTCAATCAAAATTGAGTCAGAAATCTTCAAATTCGCAGTCACAAATAGCGAAATAGACATTTTTTAAATTAAAAAATCTCAGCTCCACATGATTAATTTCAATCTTCACCTTGCACCACAAATCACCCTGTATATTTTCCAACTCATAAGTACTGGCCTGATTATTCTTAAGCAGGAAATGCGATTTGGTGTTGTTGGGATATTGGGCCGAAGCCCAAATACCCGGCCCATAACAGATGAGGGGCCCAAGGAAAAGGGCAAGCCCAACAGGAACTCGAAACATAGTTATAAGATCCCATACGGGAATTGAGCCATCAAGATAGACACCGTTCGGCATATCCTGAACGGCCCAATTATCCAACTTGGAGCAAATAACAAAGCATCAGCCATGTTCATCGCTTGTGGAATCCAGAGCTCGATTGGGGAGTCCGCAAGTGGCAAGGCAACATTTAATGCTAGAGTATGGCAGTGACTAGTGGAAGAATGGGTGCTCGAGTGGCAAAGGCAGCGGCCAACCGGGTTCGGCCACGTCATCACCCCACCTACCCCCTTTCTAGTATAAATAGAGGCATTAACTACATTGTAAAGGGTTAGCATTTTGATACTCAGAGCCTAGAATCATCACTCTAGTTCTTGTATTAATCACGGTTTCGAAGCTCCGTTCGGGTTGTTTTAGTGTAATCAGCGAATTACTTAATACAAGCAGGTTTTGAAGGGCAGTCTTATATTTTATACACCTTTTTACCAAGACCAACGTTCTTAATATCCAAAGTTTGTGTTGGGCTTTCGGATTTGCGGGACTAAACCTCAACAGGTGTTATAGTGTCTTCTGAAATTAACAGTTCAGACTACTATGTTAAAATTACTAAACATGAGTGGAGCTCCATCAACGTTCCCATGGGTCCACAAACTTCCGGGCTTCTTGTTTTTATGGATATTTTTTTCAAACTTTGTGGGACTAACTACTTCAGTGCAGGAAGAATAAATGCATCTGGAGCACAAGTTTTCGACATGCACTGAGGAAATCACATCAATTTCCAAACTAATATTCAATTATGAGGTTCAAAGAGCCTATGCTGACAAACAACAACCCATTTCTTCGAGAAACAACCTCTTATACCACTCTTACTGGCTTACTCGGATGCCTCAGACAGCTTTAACCCATTGGAAGAATCATAATTTTCAGACGATTTTCTGGGACACGCAACGGAATGCAACCGTTGACCACCTATTTCAGAACAAGACGAAAGAAGGGGCTCCAAATTCAACAGAGCGATTTGCCGAAAATCCCAGTTCATTACGTAGGAGACTGCCTTCCAACTGAATATTTAAACACCTAGCTCAAAATTCACAGAAAACTCAAAAAAAAAAAAAAGACGTCACAGTATAAGAACTAGATCTCTGACCAACGATTCCCATGGGCCTAATTATTTGCTTTCTTTTATTTCCCTGTTTGTTCTTTTGTATTTTTCTTTTTCTGTACTGTTTTTTATTTTCTCTTTGTACCCTCCATTACTTTTAATTAGGGGTGGGTTCGGTTCTTGCGGTTCGGTTTTGACCTAAAACCAAATATAGAATCAAGGCTAAAGGGTCAAATAGGTACATGAACTAACTTAAAGTGTTCAATTAACCCCTTATAAAGGAGTTTCTGCCCGGACGTCGCCAATTGGGGCGGTTCCCGGTGGAATTTTTTGATGAAATTTTTTTAGCATCTTCTTCATTAAGTCTAGTTTACCCATACTAAATTTCAGCTAAAAATTCAACCGGGAAGGCAGTCGAATGATTTTCCGAAATGTACTGCGCTGTTTAATTTTTCAGAAAATCATTCGACTGCCTTCCCGGTTGAATTTTTAGCTGAAATTTGGTCTGGGTACACTAGACTTAATGAAGAAGATGCTCAAAAAAAATCATCAAAAAATTCCACCGGGAACCGCCCCAATTGGCGACGTCCGGGCAGAAACTCCTATATATGGGGCTAATTGAACACTTTAGGTTAGTTCATGTACCTATTTGACCCTTTAGCCTAGAATCAAAGTAAAAAGTTCGGTTCGGTTTTGGTTCGGTTTTACACTTCAAAACTTGGAACCACGGTTTGATTGGTTCGGTTTGTGTTGGTCCCGTTTAATATGGTAACCAGTCTAGAGGGGGGGGGGGTGAATAGACTGGTTGGTTTTTCAACTTTTCTCTAAGTCAAAAGTGACTTATCAGAGAAGGTCTGATTCTGATGACAGAGATAGGCTGGTTCTGATATCAGAACTGGCCTTGGCAGCGGATTCTGATCTGTCCGGGTAGCCTCAGAAACACTAAGGCAAATGCCTTTCTGATAACTCTGAAAACAAGATCTGCTGAACACAGTTTCCAAGTTTTAGAGTTAATCAGTTAATATCCTAAGTGCAGAAATATAAATAGCAGTAGAGTAAATGACACCGGATATTTTTATAGTGGTTCAAGGAACAACTCG
Organism: Cuscuta epithymum; assembly: GCA_945859915.1. Classification (NCBI taxonomy): domain Eukaryota; kingdom Viridiplantae; phylum Streptophyta; class Magnoliopsida; order Solanales; family Convolvulaceae; genus Cuscuta; species Cuscuta epithymum. Next base: position 194,548 of record CAMAPF010001025.1, read on the forward strand.
TTCCTCTAGTCCACTGTTCCACTAGCTTTGAAGTAGATCGGTTACAAAGCTAATTCCTAGCACTTAAGAAGTTCTCCACGCCTTCTTCAAGCCTAGTTGCCACCCAGGATGCAGTTCCACGTCCTGATGGCTGGCCCTTTCACTCAGCTTCCCGGAAGTATCACCACTTCACTACTGCAGTTACTTGGACGCCCTTCTTTTCAGAAGATGTTCAGAAAACAGAGTTTTCTCCAACTTGCTTCGTTACAAGAGATATGTAGTTGAAGTTCTTGAAGTGTTGAAGAGCAGGATGAACTTTGCTCTTGTTGGGGATAAGAGATTGTGAGATTGAATCTTCCCAACGTAAGCTTTCTCTTGTTTTTGTGTTGTGGAGTTTGAATCTCAAGAAAGCTTGAAACTTTTGTTGAGCAAAAGTTGTAGCAAGGTTGTATCCCTGTTCTTCGGTGAGTAGCTTATATACTGGGGTTGTCTGCCCGTTGGAGGAGGAGACAACTGCATTAAATGCGCGTACAGTTGACTTGACCGCCGTTTTGGAAGGTTTCTATTTTTATAATATATCTTCCCGGATTCCTTGGTCAATCATTTGCAATCAATCCTTCAGCGTATCAGGCTCATTTAATGTGCATTAAATGCTTTCCTTTCATGCATAGTCTTCTAGCCGTTGGATGTTTTTACCCGTTGAACTCATAGCTGTTGGATGTTGCTTGAAATCTTCTAAGTGTTAGTCGGGCTCTGATCAGGTTCTTCTGACGTGTTGGATTCTGATGGCCTTCTGATGCGTTGAGTTCTGATGGCTTTCTGATCTCTGATAGAACTCTAACTCTGACTCTGATAGGTCCGCTGATGAGTACCTCTGATCTGTAGTTCTCATCGGTTATCAGATGTCCAAGTTTATCAGCAACTCTCATAGTGCAACTCTGATGGACTTCTGCTAAGAGAACTCTGATGGAGCAGTTCTCATAGAGCAAGTCTGGTCGAGCAGTTCTGATGTACTTCTGATCTGGTCCAAAATAGAGCAACTCTGATCGTCGACTACACTAATACTTACAATTTGAAAATTCTAATACATAAAATCTAATTTGGGGGTACTTTAAAATTCTAATCCTATAGCATCATCAAAATCTAATTACATTTATTCCTTACAATTTCCCCCTTTTTGATGATGCCAAAACCCTTAAACTGTCTCCAGAGAAGTGCCTTTCACCATAAAGAAGATAAGAAAAAAAAAACTTTCATTTGAAATCTTGGTGGGCACTTGGCATAGGAGAATAGTAAGAGTAAGATACAATCAATCAGATAAATAAGATAAGAAATAACACAAGATATCAGAGCATAAATAATCAGAATGCAATAGAAATAATTTGAGATTGCCATGCAAAATAGAGGCAAGCAGGTTATCTTATTAATGAAAGATATTTAAAGCAACAAGAGGATAGAGTTTAGATATCTTCCTCTTCTAGATCAGCTTCCTTTGCCTCAATTTCCTTCAGATCAGCATTGACCCTAGCTCTGATTGTAGCAAGATTCCTGGGATTCTGATATTCTGACCAGGCAGGTTCAAGCTGGCAATCTAGATAGTTTCTGATGGCTTCAGATAGGTCCTTGCCAGGGATCACTTTCAATCGCCACCAGTCTTCTGCTTCTTGCATAGACCCACCATGGTTAATTATTATTAGCCCATCTTTATCCAGAATGAGATTCTCTTGTTGAGTAGGGGTCATATGCTTCTTCATTGAGCAGCATCAGGTGTAGCTAAGTCACTGTTAAGCCATTGAGCCAGAGTAAATGAGGGAGTTTTCTTCCCTCTCTTGGAGCGAGGAGGGGGTCTCTGAATGCCTGCAGCTAGCCTCTTTTGCCTTGCTCTTTCAAAATATATAGCAGGGGAGATAGTGGGTTTAGAGGTTGAGCCTCCAGTAGCTCTGATTGCTGGCCCTTCTGCATTTCTGATCACTTTAACTGGTTCTCTGCTATCTTCCCCCTTTTTGGCATCAACTAGATCACCAAGAAGGAGTTGAACCTTTGAGAATTCAGTGGCTTGACTTTCTTTCAGTGTTTCAAGGGTCCCTGGCAGAGTCTCAGTGACAGATGCCAGTCCTGCCATTAGGTCTTTCTGCTTATCAACTGCAGTTTGAATATCCTTAGTTGTGGCCTCAAGGAGAGTGAGTTTGTTGTCTCTCTCCCTGCCAGAATTAAGAAGCTTGATGGCAAACTCCTTTGTATCCTTGCACATTCCTTCTACACCTTGAATTTCCTCTCTAGCCTTGCTAGTGGACCATTGAACTTCATCCACAGCATCTGTTAGCTTCGAGATTGCCTTTTCTTGTTCTTCAAGGACTTTAGTGTGATGGAACAGTACAGAATTGACACCATCTACTTCCTTAGCGATTTCATCCAGTTTCGCAGCTGTTTTATCCTTGTGCTGATCAAAGGCCATGGCAATAATGCCTACATTCTTGAGCAGTGCATTGATCCCTTCTGCTAGCTTCTCACAGTATGAGGTGAGATGATTATCAGTAGCATACTCAGCATCCAGGATTTTATTCATACCCTTGACAAGCTGGAGTCCCACATGCTCTATCTCAGCCATGAAGCTCTGAGGAGTTGCCTGACTTGTGGCGAGATCTTGTACAGTTGTGGGAGGAGAGGCTGATTGTTGAGGAGCTTTGGGAGAGGGCTCTGAAGATGAAATCAGAAGAGGTGGGTGCTGGGGAGAAGATGGGGGTTGGTTAGCTGGTTGTTTTGGAGAAGGTGGTGGTGATGGTGAGCGGTTTTTTATGGGGGTAAGTTGATTGCAGGGTGAAAGTTGTTTGGGTGAAGGCTTTTTGGGTGAAGGAGTTGGGGCTTTCTGATGAGGTGGGGATGGAGTTTTCTTGGGTGAGGGAGAGGGTAAAATGTGTGAGGATGGAGGAGATGGTGGTGGAGTGGATTTTGGTGATGTAAGTGCTGGTGATGGTGAATTGGGAGGAGGTGGAGGTAACTCTGATGTAATGGATGGAGCAAGATGAGGAATATGAGTGTCAGAGTCAGGAATTACCTCAATTTCTTGTATCTGGGATTGTCTCCAATCAGCAATGAGATTTGCAAGGATAAGCTCTGCATCAGAGGGTCCACCAGCTGGCTGAATTGGTTCAAGTGAGGCCTTCATCGTCCTCTCTGTCAGCCATGCCTCAAAGAGTGGAACCTCTTGCTCAGATAGAGGAGATACCATTGAAGCCACATCCTCCATAGCCGAAGTTGATAGACACCCTTTCCCTTTGAAGCTCTTCTTCTTTGTAGCCAGAATGTGCTCCAGAAACAGAATATCTGTGCACTTTGAGACATCATCAGTGCCAGTCCATTTGAATACCGCCTTCTCTTCAGCAGAGTAGAATCCAAACTGGTGCAATATGTTGGATAGAGGGCCCAATCTCCATTTCCTCCATTCAAGAACTCTGTTGAACTCTTTGTTCAAAGTAGTGAGAGTGTTCTCCTTATCAGATGCAGAGGAGGTTGCTGGTGAAGGAGGAGGCATCACAGTTGATTCCTCAGCAACAGGCAGAGAGGAAATCACCAGTTCCCCCTGAGTTTCAGCCTCTGGTGCAGGTTCTGAAGTTGCAACAGGAGTCTCTGATGTAGGTGCTGCTTGATCATCAACCAATTCTGAGGCAGGTTCCCCCTGAGGTTCTGACTCCTTTGGGGGTGAGCTGGTCTTTGATTTCTTTATTTCTCTGATGGGAGAGGCAGGGGCATCAGAGTCACTGTGAACGACAGCTCTCCTTCTTCTCTTCATTCTTGGTTTCTTCACGGGAGTGACTCTTTCAGCTATTACTGGAACTTCGTTTTCTGATGCATCCTTCTCTGATGCACCTGGTGGAGACTGAGGCTTCTGTGCCTTAGGCTTTTCAGTCTTCTTCTTCTTCTGTTGCTCAGAACTGGGAGCTGGTAGTGCTTCCTTGGGGCTGGACTTGGGTTTCTCAGCCACCTTTTCCCTGTTCTGCTCAAGCTTATTGGATTTCTTTAGTTCAGCAGCAATGGCCACGTTTACTTTGGGAGAGATGGAGAGGAAGATGGTCTTCGTGTGGTCCACAGAGGTGGCTTCTCTGAGAGCTATCTTGGAGTTAGAAATGAGCCTGGAGATCAGAAGTCCGTGACCCATCTTTGTAGAGAACATACCAGTCTTTTTGTCCTTCTTGGAGATGGATTCAGAAATGGATTGGAACAACACTTTACCCCAGTTGATGTTCATCCCTCTGTGAACAGCATATAGGGCTTTGGAGTTGGTGTGATTCATCTGATCAGTTGAACTTGTTTTGCACCACAAGCACCGATGCATAATGCTCATTAGCCTCTCAAAATCCTTCTTGAGAGCGTTCTTTTTCATATACAAGGTCTCTACGCCTGTTACATCCTCTCGGCAGTAGGTTGCTACGAAGTTTTGAACTGTGATGTTCACATCATCAAGCTCGATGAAGTCAGTGGTGCCCTCCTCTTGAGGCTCCAGAGTGACGCCAAAGAACTCGTTGAGAGCATCAGCATCGATTCTGAGGTTCTGATCCTGAACCTGTGAGTGGATAGTATTGTTGGAGATATGCGCGTTGAGGTAGAATTCTGCGACATCAATGTTGCTGAAATGCTCATAGGGATGAGCAACGATCTTGTTCAACTGGGAATCACTCATTCCCTGGATCACTTCGTTCATGATCTTCTGATTTGTTGCCAACAGCGGTAGTGAGGACATATCTACCTTCATCCCTGTGACAATGTTGCTCACTAGGATCTTAGCTTCAGATTCAGAAAGATCGGTGATGTTGATGAACTTCATTTTCAGTTTAGTGAGGAGTTTGAGAGTTCTGAAGATTGAGAGTTTAGAGAGATAAAGCTTGAAGACGAAGAATAAAATTGCAGTAGCGATTTAGGTTTTCAGAAGGGGTAAATATGAATTTGGGTTAGTGGACGTTTGATATAATTTACGGTTTCGAGGTTGCATTAAATGGATTGTGGGCGGAAAGCCGTTTTCCAAATATGGTAATAACTACCGGGGGTAAAATGGTAACTTCCGGTTTATTGAACAGCCTCGTCCGAAATTTAGAAAATTTTTCTAAGTCCACAGCCACTCTGATAAGTATTAGCCCTTGTATCAGAGAAGAGATATTCTGATATAAGGACCTCTGATGAACACCAAGTCTGATCCTTCCTGCAACTCTGACTTTTGCAAGTCTGATCCTTCCTGCAACTCTGAGTTTTGCAAGTCTGATCCTTCTCAATTCTGATTCAAGCTTCTGATGGATAAGGGCTTAGGTATCAGAAATGGGATATTCTGAGGAATCCACATCTGATACTTCTGCAACTCTGATTCATGTATCTCTGGGAAGATCATCCATCATTCCCAAATCTTCCCTTAGCTTGTTAAATCTTGCCTCAGAGAGAGGTTTGGTTAAGATATCTGCAAGCTGGTCTTCAGTTGGTACATGCTCAATTGAGATGTGCTTCTTTTCCACATGATCTCTGATGAAGTGATGTCTGATCTCGATATGTTTGGTCCTCGAATGCAACACAGGATTCTGAGTGATGGCAATGGCACTGGTATTGTCACACAATAGCTTGATCTCCTTAGCTTGGACTCCATAATCCTTGAGTTGTTGCTTCATCCAGAGTAATTGAGCACAGCAGCTTCCAGCAGCAATATACTCAGCTTCAGCAGTGCTAGTTGAGATTGAATTCTGCTTCTTGCTAAACCAGGAGACAAGTCTCCCACCTAGCAATTGACAGTGACCAGAAGTGCTCTTCCTGTCCAATCTACAACCTGCAAAATCTGAATCAGAATAACCAATTAGTTCAAAATTACCTCCCTTAGGATACCATAGGCCTGCATTCGGATTTCCTTTGATATATCTGATAATCTTCTTAGCAGCAACTAGATGGCTCTCCTTGGGCTTTGATTGGTATCTGGCACAGATTCCTACTGCAAAAGCTATGTCTGGTCTGCTTGCAGTCAGATAGAGGAGAGATCCAATGATTCCTCTATAAGTTGTTGCATCAACATCCTTTCCTTCATCATCTGGTCCAATTCCTTGAGATGCATTCATAGGAATTTTTACTGAAGATTTTCCATCAATTCCAAACTTCTTGATTAAGTCTCTGGTGTACTTTCCTTGGTTGATAAAGATGCCTTCTGGAACTTGTTTGACTTGTAAACCAAGAAAGTAACTGAGTTCTCCCATCATGCTCATTTCAAACTTCTTCTGCATAACTTGAGAGAATTTCTTGCATAATTCTGGATTAGTGCTTCCAAATATAATATCATCAACATAGATTTGCACTAACAGAATATGATTAGCAACAGAAATCTGAAATAGAGTTTTGTCAACCTTTCCTTTAGTAAACCCATGGTTCACTAAGAATAGGGACAATGTGTCATACCAAGCTCTGGGAGCTTGCTTAAGACCATAAAGGGCCTTTCTGAGCTTGTAGACACAAGAAGATTGAGTAGGAATGACAAAACCTGGAGGTTGTTCAACATAGACTTCCTCTTCAAGTTCTCCATTCAGAAATGCACTCTTGACATCCATCTGGTATACTTTGATGTCGTTGTAAGCAGCATAGGCTAGGAATATCCTGATTGCTTCCAGTCTGGCAACAGGTGCAAAGGTCTCATCAAAATCTATGCCTTCTTCTTGACAGTATCCCTTTGCTACAAGCCTTGCTTTATTCCTTACAATATTGCCTTCTTCATCTGCTTTGTTCTTGAATACCCACTTGGTTCCAATGACATTCTGATGCTTTGGTCTGGGAACAAGTTTCCATACTTCATTCCTTTCAAACTGTGTCAGCTCTTCTTGCATTGCATTGATCCAATCTGAGTCTTCTAGAGCTTCTTCCACACACATTGGTTCCATTTGAGATATGCAGCAGGTGAACATGGCTTCTCTTCTAGATGCAGATCTGGTTCTAACACCATTGGTGACTTGACCTATCACTTGATTAGGAGGATGATCTCTTAACCAAGTTAGATCAGGTTCTGTCAGTTGCTGTCTAGGCAACTCTGATGGTTCATCTTCTGATACATCATCTTCATCTTCATCTTTGTCTATCAGAACTGGATTGGTAGGAGGAGTTGAGAATATAGGATTGTTGGTGGCCTCTTCTGATGGTTCTGAACTTTTGTCTTCAAGGTTAATCTTCTGCAGGGTTTCTGATAATTCTTCTGCAGAGGTACCATCATCAAATTTGACATGGATGGATTCTTCAACTTGTAGAGATCTTCTGTTGAGTATTCTATAGGCTTTGCTTGAACTTGAGTAGCCTAAGAATACACCTTCATCAGCTTTTTCTTGAAATACCTTCAGATTCTCCTTTCCATTGTTTAGGATATAGCACTTACATCCAAACACATGGAAGTAGCTGATGTTTGGCTTTCTTCCTTTCCACAGCTCGTAGGGGGTTTTCTGATGATTCTTGTGGATCATGCTCCTGTTCTGAGTGTAGCATGCAGTGTTGATTGCTTCAGCCCAGTATCTTATGGGCAACCCTGATTCTGCAATCATAGTTCTTGCAGCTTCCTTCAGAGTTCTGTTCCTTCTTTCTGCAACACCATTTTGTTGGGGTGTTCTGGCAGCAGAAAGTTGATGAAAGGTGCCATTCTGATCACAGAAGTCCTTGATTACCTTGTTGACAAATTCAGTTCCTCTGTCAGATCTGATTGTTCTGACCTTCATATTCTTCTCAGTTTGAAGTTGTTTTAACAGAGATGGCAACTTCTGAAGGGTTTCATTTTTCTTGGTTAGGAATACAGTCCATGTGAATCTTGAGTAGTCATCAACCATAACAAGAGTATATCTTTTTCCACCAACACTGGGAGTTTCAACTGGTCCAAATAAATCCATGTGGATCAGATTTAGAGGACAAGTAGAAAGATCTCCAGCTATGGGTTTGAATGAGGTCTTCACTTGTTTTCCTTTCTGACAAGCACTGCAGAGGGTCTCCTTCTTGTAGACAATGTCAGGCAGACCATCTACAATGTGTTCCCTTGCCAGTTTGTTGATGGTTTTGAAATTCAGGTGGCTAAGCTTCTTGTGCCAGTCCCAGCTTAGCTTTGAATTGTCCTTTGCTATCAGGCAGGTTCCATCTTTTGCTGTTTGCCAGTCAACAACATAGATGTTCTTTCTTCTTTTGGCTGTAAGAACTACTTCTTTGGTTGTCTCATGCTTGACATAGCATAAGGTCTTGGTGAATTCAACTGTGTAGCCTTTGTCACAGAACTGGCTAGCACTCAGGAGGTTGAACTTCAGACCTTTGACATATGAGACATCTTCAATGATTATCTGGTTCTTGATCAGCTTCCCTCTTCCTTTTGTTTGCCCTTCCTTGTCATTTCCACCGAAAGTGACTCTGGGTCCATTGATTTTCTGGAACTCTGATAGGCAACTCTTGTCACCTGTCATGTGCCTGGAGCATCCACTGTCAATATACCATTCTTGTTCTGAGATGGCTCCAGCACACAGTTCCTCATCATCAGATTGTGCCATGAGGCAAAGGTCTTCAGTTTCTGCATCTAAGCAGCAGAATGCTTCATCAGAGTCGGAGTCTGAGCTGGACTCAGATTCAGAGAGTGGATCTCTCTCAGCTTGCTCTGAGACGAATGCTCTTCTTCTTTTGTGTTGATCATCTGGTTTCTTTTCTTCTTCATGTCCTTGTTTCTTGGACACTCTTGGATAAGGGCAGTTTGCTTTGAAGTGCCCAGGCTGTCTTGTAACACCCCCAAATTTCCCACCCAAAATACTGATATATTTGCAATAAAACTTTTATTTATTGATAGAGTCATTTGAAAAATACAGCGGAAGTCTAAATAGGGAAATGGGTGTTACCGCCACATCCGGTCATCTCTCAACCGGATGCACAGGCAACTAAAACAAAATAATAAAACTAAATAAATAAATGTTTATTTCAAGACTAAATTTAACTAAGGCAACTTCTAACTCGCTCTCAGGCGCGTGCAATCAACAATCAACATAATCACCATCACCTGCACAAATAAAGTGCAGAAACAAAACAAGGAAGAGGAAACAAAAATTAGCTTTAGAGCTAAGTAAGTACTACCCAACCCCGTAAAATAATCACGTTTGACTAAAATAGATTTTTATATAATATTATATAAAAATAACTCACTCCACCGAAATTCTTTTCTCTTTGGTATTTCTCAAAATCACTTCTTTACTAAAGTCCTCAACATTTCTTTGAAAATACTATAGTAACTCTTCTCTTAGAATTTCTCAAAATTCACTTCTTCTCTATCTTCCTAGTAATTTAGAAGGGCGGTGCTCAACCTTTCGGCTGAGCCCGGTGAACCGTGGTTACGGACGGCCACCCCGAACAATGCCGGTACCACAACTGCTCTTGTGGAAACGAAACGACTACCTTAAGTGTGCACACCCCCAAAAAGGGATTCCAAGCCCTCCGAGTAGTAAGTCGTCACGAGTAATCGGGACTCAGTCTACCAACTACCCCTGAATAAGATATCTCTGAATGATTAGGGACTACTACTATAACTTCTTCTTAAAAGGGATCATAGATCCAGATGTCACTTCAAACTCAAACTTTACTTCTTAGTAGTAGCAGCCCTAATCACCCTCCACATTTATCCGGATGTGGAAAACCGACACCGCGGATTTCTCCCGCGGTGCTCACCTCTTATAAAATCTTTACTTTTATCTTGAATTAAGATATACTTCAAAAATATTTCTCAATCTCTCTAAATAGTTTCAAAGGTATTTAAAAATATTTAATATCCAAAAAGTACTTAATTTGCACTTCTCAAATACCATAGATCTAATGTCTCCTCAAAATCACACACACATAATTCAAAATTCACACATAATCACATAATGCATAATAAGCATATAATACGAGGAAACAATTTTGGATTGGCAGAGAAACTTACCTGAAATCGCGACAAATCCTGAGCATCTACCTTGATCTCCCCTCCATTTAACCCTCATTCTATTAGAATTCAAAAATCATTATTCTATCAAATTATTAAAATTCCCATACCCTTATGATTCAATTTCCTTAATATTAATCTCTAATAACTGTCCATAACATTCATTTTATTTATTACTCCAAACAATCATCCTTATTCGTATTATATTGTCTTTATTATCACTATTGCTATTTAACTTTATTATTATTAGTATTCCAATTATTATTACTCCAATCCCGTGTTGTGCTAATGTTCGGCCCAGTGGACTAAAAGAAACAAGAAGAACGCAACAGAGTACGGAAGATTACAGTGCGCCAATCTCTGGGAAAGAGGTCGCTTCCGCCGGCAACAAACAAGGCAAAGGGGATTCCGGCTCGTCAACCCCGACGGGCGACGGTGGTAGGATTCTCCGACGTGAACTTCTTTCTCCTCCTGCGTTAGACCAGTCCGGCGACACTCCGGTGTTGTGCAGTGGCAACGGCTCCGGCTGGACTCCATCTCCCTCTGGCATTACTCGTTTCCCCCGTTGGCACTCCAGGCTGACTTCCGGCGGAAACTGGAAACGGCTCTGACAGAGTGGCAGGCCTTCTCTTAATTTCTTTTCTCTCTTTTTTCCCCAATTCTTTCCTTTGTTTAATTGCGACGTACGTAGATCGTATTGTGTAGCGTAGTTCGTTCGTAAGGGTTGTATTTATAATTCATCAGCGAGAGTTCTAGACTGCCCGATCATACGTTAAGAAATCTCCGGCCATTATTTTCATTTATTGCTATTTCCTTCTACGTATGCATAAAAGAATAACCGCGTACCGTTTCCTTCTACGCATACGAGCGTTTATACTGTACAATTATATGTGTATATAACGTATGTTAGTATACGACGATAACATGTAAGTATATTAGAAAAACCGTCAATAGTTTGTCTGTACAGCAAATAATATGAGCAAAACTGTAGGCTATCCAAAGATTGGATAACCCATCACCTGCCAAAATAAGGGTGCCATGGCAGCCCCCCTATACTACCTCACGGCCTATCACAAACAAAAATAGGTGATGGGCGGAAAGTTATCAAAGTACTACAAAATCATAAGGATAGATGCAATACAGAATTTTATAGACAACATATTGTATCCTCGCAAAAACTTCCTCCTCCTTTGGCAAAAAATCATCAAATCGAGCTGCATTCCTGACTCTCCAAAGTGAGTATATGGTGCACATGAAAGCAATCCTGGCAGCCTTGGCTCGTACACTAGCTCCACTCCTTTCCTTCTTGATCCATTTGACCGCACTAGCTAGGGTCCCCATCATTCGTGGAATGCCAATCCATGCTTTCATCATAGCCCAAACTTTTCCTGAAAAAGGGCATTCAAAGTAGAGGTGTGGAACCGTTTCCGGTCCACCCTTGCACAATACACAAGTATTATCCACATCTAATCTATGAAGATTGTCACACGTGGCTAATCTGTTACGGAATGCCAACCAGGTAACAAAGGAAAATTTGGGAGGGATGTAATCTTTCCAAATAAACGGCATCCACACACGGGTGGCAGCCCTAGGCCTAAGCAAATCATAAACCTTGGAGGATACAAGCTTACCATTCATCTGAAAAGCATTTAATCCAAGTATAGCACTCGGGATGTCCTGGAATTTGGAGAGTATTTCATCTCGGATTTGTGCAATCTTTTTAAACAATTGTGAATCTCTTTCGTGTGGGACAAACTCCCACACACACCTACCCTTGAGATAAACCCCATGGACCCACTTGACCCAAAGTGTGTCCTTTTTTGTATGTATATCCCAAAAAGTTTTTGAAAGTAAAGCCTTATTCCAAACTTTTGTGTCATGTATGCCAAGTCCACCCTCTTCTTTAGGGAGGCAAATATCAGCCCAGGCAACCCTAGCGAATTTGCTTCCCCAAAGAAAAATGCGACAAATGGATGTAATCCTATCAAGAATAACATTAGGGATGGGAAACATGTGTAACCAAAAAGAGTGCACTCCCTGTATAACGGACTTTATCAGCTCAACTCTGCCTGCATAAGATAAAGACTTAGTACTCCAAGCATTAATGAAAGTAGTTATGGACTCCAAAAGTGGTGCATACTGGGCCACAGATAACCTTAAGGGTGCCAGGGGGACCCCTAGATATTTGACCGGGAATGCACCAATTTTGAAATCCACCAGTTCTAGTATAGTGTCAAGCTCATAACATGCATTACCACCAAGGAAGATATTTGATTTATCATAGTTGACCCTAAGGCCAGATATGTTACCAAAATCTTCCAAGGCCTGTGTGAGAATCTGTATAGATGTGGTATCCCCTCTAGAAAAAAGCATCAAATCATCAGCATATGCCACATGTGATATATTAAGGGATCCACACAGGGGGTGATGGTTAAACATAGGATTTTTGGTCCTAATGTTCAACAATCTGGAAAAATATTCCAAGCAAAGGACAAATAAGAGGGGGGACATAGGATCCCCTTGCCGAAGCCCTCTCTTACCCTCAAAGTGGCCGTGGAGCACCCCATTAATAGATATGGAATAGGAAGGTGTGGTGACACATTCCATAATCCAATGTATAAATCTGCCCGGGAAGCCCAAATGGGTTAACATGGCAGCCAGGAAATCCCAGGATATAGTATCATAGGCTTTCCGGAGATCAACCTTTATCATACATCTCGGAGATGCACGTTTCCTAGAGTATCCCTTGATCAATTCTTGTGCAACGAAGACATTATCAATCATAAGTCTTCCATCAACAAACGCCCCTTGGGAGTGGTCAATGAGGTCCGGTAGACACGGGATCATTCTCTTAGAAATAATTTTGGTAATGACTTTGTAGACCACATTAGTACAAGCAATTGGTCTAAAGTCCGCCGGTGTGGGAGAGTGATTGGTCTTAGGAATTAAAGCAATAACCGTATGGTTAGTTTGCTTTAATAACCTGCCAGAGCCAAAGAAGCCCCTCACGGCTCTAGTAAATTCAAAACCAACGGTGTTCCAATTTTTTTTAAAAAACGCGGATGTGTAACCGTCCGGCCCCGGTGATTTGTTATCACCAATATCAAACAAGGCCTCTTTGATTTCCAAATCGGTGATAGGAGCAACCAAGCCAGGAGTGGCATTAGCGGGTAAACATCTACCCGAGGCCACCACAGAGGGGTCCAACCCGGAAGTGGGGTAGTAGGCACCAAACAGATTAGTATAAAAATTCACTAATTCCGTAGCAACTTGGTCAATAGAAGTGGTAGAAATCCCATTTTGGAGTTTTAAAGCCGTAATGGAATTTCTAGCCATATTCTTTTTCACAATAGCATGGAAATATTTAGTACACGAATGTATGTTAGTATACGAATGTATGTAGAATGCATGCCGTATGCATATTGGTGTATGTCATAGAAGTACTACTTACCTATTATTTATTTAATTTATTTACAAAGTTACATTATTCATATAGACTACATAATTATATCACTTTTACTTCCGTCTCTAACATTTTTTTTTCTATTTTTATGAGATAAATTATATCTAGTCTATTTTATTTTATCTCTTTACTTTCATTTTATTTTACGTCAGATAGATTATATTTGTTTTATTTTTGTTAGACAAATTATATCTGTTTATTTTAATTTCTAAAATTTTTGAGGTGTCACATTATTACCCCCTTAAAAGATGCTTCGTCCCCGAAGCAAAATCTTGAAATTTTACTCCCTCTTATAAGATGCTTCATCCTCGAAGCATAATTTTAAAAGTTTCTAACGAATAATCTTTATTCAATATCTTACCCGATTTAACAAATACAAAAGCTTAGAGTTCTTTACTAGACTTTACCCATCTCTCCTACAAAATGTTAAAATTCTATTTTAAAATTTTATAGTGTCACATACCAACCCCCTTAAAGGATGCTTCGTCACGAAGCATAAATCTTAAAATTTCTATAGGAATGTCGCGATCCTATTTGCTGTATCCTAAGAGTAAGCATGCACAAAAATCCTATTTTCTAGGAAACCACCAAAGGACATCTTCTAAAATAGTTCAAAATGAATACCAACATAAAAGAAACCAAAAATCAATAAATCTCACAATCTCACCGCGATCCTAAAATTTCAATTTTATTTGTAAATTAGGATATTATGACCTAAGTTCATTTTGTTTGGAAAATATTAGAAAAACGGTTTTCGAAAAGAAAATATGAGAAAACTCTTTGAAAGAATGTTGGCATCTCAAAAACGAAGTTTACGAAACATTAGAAAACTTTTAAAAAAAAAAAAATATTTGGAAAAAAAAAACTTTTTTTTTAACGTTTGGAAAAATCCCTCAGAAAAACCTCTCTGATACCAATTTGTAACACCCCCAAATTTCCCACCCAAAATACTGATATATTTGCAATAAAACTTTTATTTATTGATAGAGTCATTTGAAAAATACAGCGGAAGTCTAAATAGGGAAATGGGTGTTACCGCCACATCCGGTCATCTCTCAACCGGATGCACAGGCAACTAAAACAAAATAATAAAACTAAATAAATAAATGTTTATTTCAAGACTAAATTTAACTAAGGCAACTTCTAACTCGCTCTCAGGCGCGTGCAATCAACAATCAACATAATCACCATCACCTGCACAAATAAAGTGCAGAAACAAAACAAGGAAGAGGAAACAAAAATTAGCTTTAGAGCTAAGTAAGTACTACCCAACCCCGTAAAATAATCACGTTTGACTAAAATAGATTTTTATATAATATTATATAAAAATAACTCACTCCACCGAAATTCTTTTCTCTTTGGTATTTCTCAAAATCACTTCTTTACTAAAGTCCTCAACATTTCTTTGAAAATACTATAGTAACTCTTCTCTTAGAATTTCTCAAAATTCACTTCTTCTCTATCTTCCTAGTAATTTAGAAGGGCGGTGCTCAACCTTTCGGCTGAGCCCGGTGAACCGTGGTTACGGACGGCCACCCCGAACAATGCCGGTACCACAACTGCTCTTGTGGAAACGAAACGACTACCTTAAGTGTGCACACCCCCAAAAAGGGATTCCAAGCCCTCCGAGTAGTAAGTCGTCACGAGTAATCGGGACTCAGTCTACCAACTACCCCTGAATAAGATATCTCTGAATGATTAGGGACTACTACTATAACTTCTTCTTAAAAGGGATCATAGATCCAGATGTCACTTCAAACTCAAACTTTACTTCTTAGTAGTAGCAGCCCTAATCACCCTCCACATTTATCCGGATGTGGAAAACCGACACCGCGGATTTCTCCCGCGGTGCTCACCTCTTATAAAATCTTTACTTTTATCTTGAATTAAGATATACTTCAAAAATATTTCTCAATCTCTCTAAATAGTTTCAAAGGTATTTAAAAATATTTAATATCCAAAAAGTACTTAATTTGCACTTCTCAAATACCATAGATCTAATGTCTCCTCAAAATCACACACACATAATTCAAAATTCACACATAATCACATAATGCATAATAAGCATATAATACGAGGAAACAATTTTGGATTGGCAGAGAAACTTACCTGAAATCGCGACAAATCCTGAGCATCTACCTTGATCTCCCCTCCATTTAACCCTCATTCTATTAGAATTCAAAAATCATTATTCTATCAAATTATTAAAATTCCCATACCCTTATGATTCAATTTCCTTAATATTAATCTCTAATAACTGTCCATAACATTCATTTTATTTATTACTCCAAACAATCATCCTTATTCGTATTATATTGTCTTTATTATCACTATTGCTATTTAACTTTATTATTATTAGTATTCCAATTATTATTACTCCAATCCCGTGTTGTGCTAATGTTCGGCCCAGTGGACTAAAAGAAACAAGAAGAACGCAACAGAGTACGGAAGATTACAGTGCGCCAATCTCTGGGAAAGAGGTCGCTTCCGCCGGCAACAAACAAGGCAAAGGGGATTCCGGCTCGTCAACCCCGACGGGCGACGGTGGTAGGATTCTCCGACGTGAACTTCTTTCTCCTCCTGCGTTAGACCAGTCCGGCGACACTCCGGTGTTGTGCAGTGGCAACGGCTCCGGCTGGACTCCATCTCCCTCTGGCATTACTCGTTTCCCCCGTTGGCACTCCAGGCTGACTTCCGGCGGAAACTGGAAACGGCTCTGACAGAGTGGCAGGCCTTCTCTTAATTTCTTTTCTCTCTTTTTTCCCCAATTCTTTCCTTTGTTTAATTGCGACGTACGTAGATCGTATTGTGTAGCGTAGTTCGTTCGTAAGGGTTGTATTTATAATTCATCAGCGAGAGTTCTAGACTGCCCGATCATACGTTAAGAAATCTCCGGCCATTATTTTCATTTATTGCTATTTCCTTCTACGTATGCATAAAAGAATAACCGCGTACCGTTTCCTTCTACGCATACGAGCGTTTATACTGTACAATTATATGTGTATATAACGTATGTTAGTATACGAATGTATGTAGAATGCATGCCGTATGCATATTGGTGTATGTCATAGAAGTACTACTTACCTATTATTTATTTAATTTATTTACAAAGTTACATTATTCATATAGACTACATAATTATATCACTTTTACTTCCGTCTCTAACATTTTTTTTTCTATTTTTATGAGATAAATTATATCTAGTCTATTTTATTTTATCTCTTTACTTTCATTTTATTTTACGTCAGATAGATTATATTTGTTTTATTTTTGTTAGACAAATTATATCTGTTTATTTTAATTTCTAAAATTTTTGAGGTGTCACATGTCTGCAGTTGTAGCAGAGGTACTCTCCATTGCTTTCAGAAGGTTTGGTCTTCTGATGAGGTCTTCTGATGGAAGATGGACTCCTTCCATCTTTCTTCATAAACTTCTTAAACTTCCTGGCAAAAGCAGCCATATACTCATCAGATAAAAGAGTAGAAGGGTCAAAGTCACTTACCTTTGAGGTGCTGGCAGTGAGAGCGGTGGTGGTCCTTTCATCAGGAGCTTCCTCCTTCTCTTCATGCATCTCAAACTCATAAGCTTTGAGATCAGAAATGAGTTTCTCAGTGGCATAGGTCTTGATGTTCTTGCTTTCTTGGACAGCAATCACCTTCATCTTCCAAGCTGAAGGCAGTCCCCTCAGGATCTTCATGTTGACTTCTTTGATAGTGAGCTCCTTTCCAAGCTCAGAAATCTCACTAATGAGAATCAGCAGTCTCTCATGCATCTTAGCAATGCATTCTTCTGGCAGGAGTTTGAAGTCATCAAACTTCTTCATAGCAATGGTCAACTTGTTATCTCTTTCTTGTTCATCTCCTGCTCCAATCTCATCAAGCTTGTCCCAGATTTCTTTGGCAGTTTTGCACTTCTTGATTCTGTTGAAGTATCTTTCATCAATAGCCTTGTAAAGGATGTCCTTGGCTATATTATCTAGATTGTACTGCCTCTTCTCTTCCTTGGTCCATTCTGACCGGGCTTTCTCAATCATCTGGGGCTGAGAGTTATCAATGGAGTGAGCAGGATTGATCTTCATGAACTGGATAAAGGGTCCATTCTCCAAGACTTCCCACATTTCATCATGAAGAGCACACAGATGTGCCTTCATTCTGATCTTCCAATCATCATATTTCTGATCTGTGAACATTAGATGCTTTGCAAGAGAGTTATCCATAATAACAACTAAATAGAGGCTAAGAACAAGTGGATCTTTGTTCAGAGAGTAACCTAAAAGATTACAAGAACAAGGAGGCTCTGATACCACTTGTTGGTCCCGTTTAATATGGTAACCAGTCTAGAGGGGGGGGGTGAATAGACTGGTTGGTTTTTCAACTTTTCTCTAAGTCAAAAGTGACTTATCAGAGAAGGTCTGATTCTGATGACAGAGATAGGCTGGTTCTGATATCAGAACTGGCCTTGGCAGCGGATTCTGATCTGTCCGGGTAGCCTCAGAAACACTAAGGCAAATGCCTTTCTGATAACTCTGAAAACAAGATCTGCTGAACACAGTTTCCAAGTTTTAGAGTTAATCAGTTAATATCCTAAGTGCAGAAATATAAATAGCAGTAGAGTAAATGACACCGGATATTTTTATAGTGGTTCAAGGAACAACTCGTTCCTCTAGTCCACTGTTCCACTAGCTTTGAAGTAGATCGGTTACAAAGCTAATTCCTAGCACTTAAGAAGTTCTCCACGCCTTCTTCAAGCCTAGTTGCCACCCAGGATGCAGTTCCACGTCCTGATGGCTGGCCCTTTCACTCAGCTTCCCGGAAGTATCACCACTTCACTACTGCAGTTACTTGGACGCCCTTCTTTTCAGAAGATGTTCAGAAAACAGAGTTTTCTCCAACTTGCTTCGTTACAAGAGATATGTAGTTGAAGTTCTTGAAGTGTTGAAGAGCAGGATGAACTTTGCTCTTGTTGGGGATAAGAGATTGTGAGATTGAATCTTCCCAACGTAAGCTTTCTCTTGTTTTTGTGTTGTGGAGTTTGAATCTCAAGAAAGCTTGAAACTTTTGTTGAGCAAAAGTTGTAGCAAGGTTGTATCCCTGTTCTTCGGTGAGTAGCTTATATACTGGGGTTGTCTGCCCGTTGGAGGAGGAGACAACTGCATTAAATGCGCGTACAGTTGACTTGACCGCCGTTTTGGAAGGTTTCTATTTTTATAATATATCTTCCCGGATTCCTTGGTCAATCATTTGCAATCAATCCTTCAGCGTATCAGGCTCATTTAATGTGCATTAAATGCTTTCCTTTCATGCATAGTCTTCTAGCCGTTGGATGTTTTTACCCGTTGAACTCATAGCTGTTGGATGTTGCTTGAAATCTTCTAAGTGTTAGTCGGGCTCTGATCAGGTTCTTCTGACGTGTTGGATTCTGATGGCCTTCTGATGCGTTGAGTTCTGATGGCTTTCTGATCTCTGATAGAACTCTAACTCTGACTCTGATAGGTCCGCTGATGAGTACCTCTGATCTGTAGTTCTCATCGGTTATCAGATGTCCAAGTTTATCAGCAACTCTCATAGTGCAACTCTGATGGACTTCTGCTAAGAGAACTCTGATGGAGCAGTTCTCATAGAGCAAGTCTGGTCGAGCAGTTCTGATGTACTTCTGATCTGGTCCAAAATAGAGCAACTCTGATCGTCGACTACACTAATACTTACAATTTGAAAATTCTAATACATAAAATCTAATTTGGGGGTACTTTAAAATTCTAATCCTATAGCATCATCAAAATCTAATTACATTTATTCCTTACAGTTTGTTTCGATTCGGTTTCGGTTTTTTTCCAAAAAAATCATCATTTGATTTAAAATTGTTATAATACTTTGGGATCAAACATATACATAGTATTACATAAAGAATGCAAGCACACTACAACAAATAAAATAAAAATGAAAATAAATAAATATGTCTTGAATTATATGAGTATGCGAGAGAGATAAAAGTATATATTATTAATCTACATTGTTTGTAACTAGTTCAAAAAAAGTTCATGAGTATATAGTTATATACGTTCTATGTGATATAGTTGAGATGAATATTTATTGTTTCATCAATATGAATTCTTTAAGTTAAATAAAAATAAAAGTTAATTAATACTAATAACTAGTAAAAACATATTATCATCATTCCGTATAGCTACATTATTACGGACAATGAATGTGTAAATGAATTTATAAACTAAACTAAACATAACACAAACATTATTTCTCTAGCACAAGAAAACCAAAGACTATTAATGATATTAGGATTAGTTAGGATTAAAGCTTAACAATTGACAAATAAATTTTATATTTTAATTAGTTCGGTTTGTTCGGTTCGGTTCGGTTTTGAAGAGTAAAAACTGAAACCGAACCAAACAACTACGGTTCGATTCGGTTTTTTACATTCGGTTTCGGTTTGTTAGCGGTTCGGTTTTATTTGGTTACGGTTCAGTATGATTTGATTCGGTTTTCGGTTTTCGGTTTTTCGGACCCAACCCTACTTTTAATAAAATTGTTCTTTTCCAATTAATGCACTATTGCACTTATGATTTTCTTCATCCACTTTTTGTCATCCACGATACTCTTTTGCACACAAGTCCACTTTTTGCAAAGATCTTTTTTGACTTATTTACAAAAATGTCATTGTGTTTATAACTCACTATAATGCATATCTAACATATTTGGAGCCATTAGATCTTAGATTCAATGCATCACATTTTTTATATGGATGATTAAACGTGCATTTAATCTTTCATATTTATCTTCATTATTCATTTACCACTTAACAGTTAACACTTAACACTATCATATCATTGAATTTTGATTTTGTATCAAATAAACCACGTTATTGTACCAAGAAACCAAACATGGGTTGAAAACCCCGACGTCCATATAAAAAATGATAACATGTATGAATTTGTGACAATTCTACTCTCAATCCAACTTTCTAAGTATATTAAAAAGAAAAACACAATGCAAAATATAATCATCAAAGCAAAGATGATTATATTATTCTTCATATATTGACACTTGTAGGCTCCATCAGCAAAGACAAAATTCCACGAGCACCAAAATGCCGGTTCTTGGTTCATCATTGGAGAATATAATCGTGTAGGTTCCACCACCTACATAACTCTCGCATGGTCCACTCTTTCAGTTTTGGACACTTGGAAACTTGCACATCTTATCGCCTGCGTATTTATTAAAAACAGGAGCTTATATCAGACTACTCTTAGAACTCGTTTGCTTCAATATGGAAAATAAACTTATGGAGAAATGCTTTTGCTTCGATAAAATTTAGATTATTCTACATGAACTCACTCAGAAAAGTACGAAATGGTACTATGGTTTACAAATAGAAAGAACGGCTAAAATGTACGTAGTAGTTCATCGCTTTTTCAAAAGAAAAAATGACAAAATATAACGGCTGACTTTGCAAGTGGAAAAACATTAATATTTTCAAAAAGCAATCACATGAGATCAAATTATTTCAAACCGTATTTCTATTACTCACTTTTGTTCTTTCACACCACCTAAGTCAACATTTTTGCTATTAGAAATTTCATCAGAAACCGGAAGGCTCCAGCATGATTTTACATTGCGATTGCGGTTGTGAATATTACGATTGCAAGTATTATGATTAGGGGTGTGCATATTGGTTTGGTTTAACTGTACTAAACTGAATTAAATCGAAACCGGACCATGTGCAATTCGATTTGAGTTTAATAGTATTTCTTCCAAATTATATTAAACCGAACCGAACCGAAACCGATAAAAACAGAACAAAACCGAACCAAACTAAAGAAATTCAATAAAATCTTAATATTTTATTAACAAATAACAAATCCAAGCTGAACCAAACCGAACTAAACTGAACCAAACCAATTCGAAAAATAGTACTCCGTATGATTTTTGTTTGGTACTAATTCTTCCAAAAATCCAACCTGTTCCAAACCGAAACCAATAAAAGATGAACTGAAAACCAATATGCTCATTCCTAATTATGACGGCTGTGGTGCGAATTCATTTTGCCTTTGAACAAAATAAGAAAAAAAATTAATTTAGTGTTGCGACCTAATGCGGTGTGAATGCAATTGCATTGTGGTTTTTGTCGTGAGTAAAAAAACAATGCAATTGGAGAGTGATACGATTACGCTGTGGGCCGCAAACGCAATATTACAATAGTTTGGAGAGTGATACGATTACGCTGTGGGCCGCAAACGCAATATTACAATAGTAACACGTGTTTCGATTCACAATTTAAAACGGTGTAATCTAGTTTTTTGCAGACCGAATTGGATGACACATAATGAAGTAGTTAGTGCTTAATTAGGGCACTTAATAGGTCGAATTGGATGGCATATAATGAAGAAATTAGTGCTTAATTAGGGCACTTACTAGGTCGAATTGGATGGCACATAATGAAGTAATTAGTGCTTAATTAGGGCACTTACTAGGGTCCTTAGTCGTCGAATTAGCAATGCCATTGAAGCTGCAGGTCCCACCTATGCGTTTAAACTGTGCCCAGTAAGCACTAAAAGCATAGCTGGCATGGCGGATCAGATCGTTCGGCTGGTAACATTTTCCACCGGGTCGGATCGCGTCGCAAGTCCCATTATCCTGCCCGCATGCGTAATCCAATGCGGCGGTCAACGCCGTCTTATTCACGGACTGCGTCGTATTCACCACGCACCACAATTTCCCTCCAAATGGCTTGTTATTCGTAGGCTTCGGAAGCGGCTTGAATTCCGACTCCGGCGTCTTGCCGGACAGATCAATTTCGTACACGTTCGTGCCGTTCGGGTATAACAGCCCGAAATGCCGCTCCGTTCCCGCACCCGGCTTCTGATTCTCGTTGTACAAAGCGAAAATGAACGCCGGCACGGCCACCCCCGGCCTGGCCGGCGTCCCCACCAGCGGCTTCGAGCTGAACTTCTTCACGACATTGCGGTTGTAAGTGGCGGCGTTGTAAATATTCGATCCGATTTGGTCGGGGTCGCCCGCGCTGGGCCAACCCGTTTCCGCGATAAACAGGGGAAGATCCGGGTGCCCGAGTCGCTTCAGGGCGAAATAGACCGAATCAATCATCTGGTCCAACAAATTCGTGTAAGTCAAACCCGAACCCGGATCCGAATACGTCCTATTCGTATGCTTCATCAGAGTGTAGTCAAGGTCAATTTCGTCGGGTTGAGCTGCCCAAGCGAAATACGGGTACACATCGAAGAAGAAGAAGGACCTTGAATCGGCCAAGAAGCTTAGCAGAGGCCGGAAAACGCTATCGGTGATATCCGACCGGAAACTTCCATTCGACGGCGGAAACGACGTCTCCAACATATCCATCGCCAGAGGGGTACCCACTTTGACCTTGTGGAGCCGATATTTCCGGACGGATCGTCGGAGATTGCGCATAGCGGGGACGAGCTGGAACCAGGTACTGTTTGGCTGGCTGCTCAGAATCTCATTTCCGACTAGGAGGTGACGGATCATGGTCCGAGGGTAAAAGGGGACGAGATTGGTGTGAACCCACTGGTCTGTGAAGGTCTGGCTGGAGGAGACATTGGGGATGAGTTCGTTGGGGAGCATGACGGAGACGTGGAGGTCGGATCCTTGAAGAGATTTGAGGATATCTGGGTTGGCATCGTAGATCTTGACCTGCTCCGCCTTGAGGCCATTAATGAGCTCCACGGATTTTGCAGGGACGTGAAGATCATTCCCCAGTTGACCGTAGCATATTCCTATTCCACGGGTAAGTTCTGCTCCTGAAATTCATAAATGAAGAAGAACAATAATCAATAAATGAGTTCGATAAGACTAGTTCCAAAACTGCGAGTTTAATTACTTGATACTTACCGGAATAGGACACTAAGTCGAAGAGAGAAAGCAGAAGAAAAAAACAGAGGAAGGCCATATTCAAGGAGCCTTTTCTTCAGGGAAGAGTAATCCTGTTTACTAGACTATATAAGAATTCCGTATGTGTACACTGTACAGTATACATCCACTATCTTATCAAATTCAACTAGTAGTACACCATACTACAGCTAATTTTAAAGACAAAGGTATGATGAGAATATTATTACTAATTAAGGCTTTAAACATACTCCGTACTAATTAAGGATTTACTAGAATATTTTCTTTAATAAAATAAAGTTGTAGAATACTTATGAAGTAATTATTATCTTAAATGGGACAAATGTAATTCCAAAGAGTACTACTAATCACTTAAAGATTGTTGAAACGAGGTGATGCTAAACCTGAACTTAGCACTTGCTTTTGGAATCTCTGTCTAAGTACATGTGAAGGCTTTGTGACCAGTTACAGGTAGCGGAAATAAAGTTTCCCACAAAGGCTTGTGACCACTTGCTCTATGTCTTTTACAATCGGGTAAAGAGAAGAGGCAGTAGTGTTCGAGACTGATGAGGGAGGAAGATAAGGGCTAATTACTGAACCACATATGGCTATGGTTAGGGGTGTGCACGGGTCGGGTTCGGGCGGGTCGGGTTTGCGAACCCTAAACCCGTTCGAGTTTTTTAATTTAAATACTAGGCCCGACCCTTTGATATTTCAAATCGGGTATTTCGGATATTTTTAAGTCGGATATTATCGGATATCGGGTCGGGTTTCGGATATTTCGGTTATATTAAAAAAAATTATAATTGGATAATTAAAGTGTTTAAATGTCACTTTGACAAAAATTGTACACAATAGTGCACTAAACTTCCAAATTACACAAATAATTTAACACAAATTGCACAAATAATTACACAAATAATTGAACACAAGTATTAATTAACATATTCAAAGTACACACTACATCATTTAATATATTTCGGATATTTTGGTTATATCAAAATACATTATAATTGGATAGTTAAAGTGTTGGAATGCCACTTTAACAAAATTGTACACATTCAATTTACACAAATAATTTAATACAAATTGCACAAATAATTACACAAATAATTGAACACAAGTATTAATTTAAATATTCAAAGTACACACTAACATATATTTCAGATATTCGGGCGGGTCGGGTTGGGATTTCACAAACCCTACCCGCCACCCGGTCTAGGCCCAATACTAATCGGATTTTTGGTTTCGGGTTTTTTGGGTCGGATATCCACTTCGGTTCGGATAATATCCGAAAAAAATATCGGGTTTTTCGGGTCGGATCGGGTTTTGCTCAGCCCTAGCTATGGTTGGTACGTATGAGGGGAAGATTATTTGAATCATATTTTGGCGGACACCTTGGCTGCAGTTAGAAAATTATTTGAATCATATTATGGCGGATGAGCCATGGTTATTAGATCATAACCTTTTAAGAGGGGAAGATTTACTGCTTAAAGTTCCCGGTTCATGCAGGATTGTGAATGAAAGTGCATGATCTTCTTATGAGATTACGATGAACAAGGTGGCTATGTTCGCAGATTTGTTTGCGTTGAGGAGTATCATTTTGAATGGGCATGGAAGATCTACCGTCTATGTGAGATCACGAGTTTTACTGGATATGGAAAATCTTTGAAGAGACGTGAATGTGATTCGCTGCGAGAGAGAAAGTGCAAAGCCTATGCTTCCTGGATGTGATTGAACTGTATGGAAAAGGAAGGTTCGTGGTAGGAAATAAACGGCTAGTGTCTGAAAGGGGATAGGGGGTAGCACAGGCAATGAAGGTGAAGAAGTTAAGCAGGTGGGAGGAGAGGGACACCCTTTAACGAGACCGCAAGGTGTGGGACTGGTGATGAAAGAATGTGGTATTGGATGGCATCTCCAATGATCCAGAGGGGAGATAAAGGAAAAGAGGATACTAACTAACTTATTAATGCAGGAGCACACAATAGAGGGAGAGATTTCGAGAAACTGGGACGAACAGAAGCGCAGTCGGATGAAGACGAACGAAGAGTTCAGATGTAGCGGTATGGAGAAAGAGCAGAAGGAAACAAAAAATGAAGAGCAGATGGGCAATGTGGGTTCGCTGCGTGGAATACTAGTTATCTCTCTGCATAATGTTACCTGAGTGAAGTCAGGGTGCCTACCGAAGATCCTATGGTATAGGTAAAAGTGGTGCAATGCAAATACATATTGTTCGTGTCAAGCTGATTGAGATGGTTTTGCGGGCTTAGTCACACCAAGGGGAGGTGTTTCAAGACTTGGTGTTGATGGCTCAGTATTTTTAAATCCTTGTAGTTACTCTTCTCGCTTCGCGCCTTCAGGGTTACTGCTTCAAATTTTGAGCATTGTGTTTTTTTTTAGTTCGATGCACTTTGATAAACACGATATGGGTGGTAAGGGTTTTTGAATCAATTAGCCTACCACTGCGGTGCATCTTTCCTTCTAGTTTGGACAGGCAAATTAGCCAAACAAAACTTCTTGCTAGAAAGGAAAAAAAATTGAATTAAAATGGTAATTACCAAATTTGAATTGATATTGTTTAATTTAGTATATGTATTTTATTTAATGCTTTTGCTTTGTTGATTTCAAAAAACGTTTAATTTTCTCATGAAATATTTAAAGTTGATATTTTTCAGTATGTATGTGCTGCTAAAAAATTTTATTCCTTATTTTTTTATTTACAAAATACATATTTTTGTACGAATTTTAAAAATATGCATTTTCAAATTATGCTCGTTATAATAATAATAACACTTATAATTTAAGGGTTTAAAAATATCATTGCATTTTCCGAATTTGAAAATATTTCAAAATGAGTATTGTTTTTATCACTCCATATATTATAAATCAATTCATTCAAAATGTTTATTTTCATATATTGATTGATTTGTGGGGCATATTCAAGAGGCAAACATTGTGGTTAACTATTGGACTATCTTTTTTTAAAGGCTAAAGGGTCAAATAGACCCTTGAACTGACTTAAAGTGTTCAATTAGCCCCATATATAAGAGGTTTTGCCCGGCCGTCATCAATTGGGGTGGTTCCCGGTGGAATTTTTTGATGAAATTTTTTTAGCATCTTCTTCATTAAGTTTAGTTTACTCATACCAAATTTCAGCTAAAAATTAAACCGTAAAGGCAGTCAAATGATTTTTTGAAGATAATTGCGAAGTTAAATAGTGCAGTACATTTTGGAAAATCATTTGACTGCCTTCCCGTTTGATTTTTTAACTGAAATTTGGTATGGATAAACTAGACTTAATGAAGAAGATGCTCAAAAAATTTCATCAAAAAATTCCACCGGAAACCGCCCCAATTAGCGACGGCCGAGCAGAACCTTCTATATAAGGGGCTAATTGAACACTTTATGTCAGTTGAAGGCCTATTTGACTCTTTAGCCTTTTTTAAACTATTGGATTGTAACATTCCTGAAAATGAATTAGTTAGAAAAAGTTGATGTGGCAAGCATAGCTATAATGTGTTTTTTTTCTCATCAAAACGGTTTTTCATTAATATAGAGCAAACATGCAAGACAAAATCTAGACAGTTATTACAGATCCAATCGTAAACACTAGGAATAGACTTAGAGTCAGTCACTCAAACAAAGCAACCTGACTCGCTAGACACAAAACGGGCAAGAAGAAGCCTAAAACTGTCACGCCCCGGACCTGTCCGGACACGTCAACAACCTGTCGTACAGTACGAATAGTTAACCGCAGTCCAACACATCCATACCATATGAGGCATCTGGAATATCATTCACACGTAGTACATTCATAAACAAACATAATGTAAAATATTCATTAAAGCAGAAAACAGTAATACAAGTGTTCAAGCCACATTTGGCAAACTTGGGCATACAAGCCCCCAAATAATTTTCCGGAAAATATTATTCATGAGCATTATTCATATTATTTTTAAAATAGGAACATAAGAAGCACGAACCAAGTCTTCTTCCCTTGATCTCCCCAAAGCAACAGGTGGTGGTAGCAACCTTCAAGTTCTACCTGAAACTGTGAGGTGGCCTCCCCCGTGAAGGGGGGGTCAGTACTTTGAAGCATTTGAAAAGTACAATGACAACTACACTGTATATAATCAAAGTTTCAATTTCTAAGACCCTCAATCTAGGGTGATATTATATTATAGGTCGTAACCCTTCGTTACCCTGTTCGAAAATATACTTACTTTATATATAAAGTCAAGTAGCCTGCCCGTGAGCCCATATTAGTTTTGGAAAACGTCCATCTCTATTCCCCCGTGACCACAAGTCACGATTATCACAAACACTTAATAAATCGTTATGTCGTTCTAGGGCTTCACCCTAACGCGTTATTACAATATAGTTGAACCACGTTCCTTTATTATCGTTTCACCGCGCTAGAGCCTTGCTCGTAGTCGCACTACTTCATGCTAGAGTCTTGCTCCTAGTCATACTACATTAAGCTAGAGCATTGCTCATAGTCACATTATGTTGTCCTAGAGCTTGCTCTTAGTCATCCCACGTCGGGCTAGAGCCTTGCTCTTAGTCACCGCTACGACGTGCTAGAGCCTCGCTCTTAGTCACGTTATAAATTCTCTAAGCAATTCCTTAGCCTAGACTCAATTCATTTTGAGTAGCCTTTAAGGTATACTCCTAACATAACTTAGAGCTCATACAATTTCACCTTAAAGTGTCTCTTAAGACTACTTAAGGCATGACTCCTCACAAATCCAATATCTTAGGATTTATTAGTTCATTTATTTGTATTATCATCCCGACTAGTATTTCAATAATAGTCGCCTAACATTAGAACAACCACGCTTCTCATTTCATAGTCATGTAGTTCATTTCAATTGATTTTACAATCCAAATATAATTTAATCTTAATATAAAAAATATCACTTTTATCCATTCATGAATTCTATACATGAAGTAAAAGTATATTTTACCACAATAATTCACAATAGATACAACCATCATGCCATCGTATTCATAACACATAATCATACACAATTTATTCATAAATTTTTATATCATGCATTTTCTACTCATAGACAATAATATTTTCATTTAGGCATTATTAATCATTAATAATCCATGAAAATCACATTCTTACTTCCTTAGGTAACCTTATGAAATTAACCCAACAATTATAAGCAATATAGTCAGTCATCCTCACCTTATGAAGTACTACAATAGTTGCCTTTGTTAAGCCATTCGATCAATCCCCCTTCTAAATCGATTGAAAGCAAAAATCTTGACTGTAGGACAAAAGCCGACCGGCTTTTGTGGAAGCTGGGCGTTGTTCGTCTGTCTGCAACACGGGCAGCTCCCTTATTCTTGGCGGTTTCCAGCGATTTCAACTCCTATCGATTCCACGACTCTTCTAAGTTAAATACCACCACTTTATAACAATATTCTACCCTTTTAAACGTGTAGAACCTCATGTTTAATCTACTATATGATTTCTTAAAAAACATACACAAAAACTAGTTAAAGAATATAGGTAGAGTTCTTACCTTGAACACAAACTATTTCTTGTGGATTTCTCCTTGAGAGCTTTGGTTTTCCTTGAGCTCTCCTCTCTTGTGCTGGCCGAAATATGCAATGATAGGCGGGAGACATCTCCTCTCAATCAATTAGAAAAGATGCCATGGGTAGGACAAGGGGGTATGGCCATTTTGTCTATAGGAGACTTCTTCCCCTTCTAGTATGTATCAGCACACCAAGTTGTCCCTCTCTCTTATTATTTGAGAGTCTAAAGAGTATAGAATACCCCAAGTGGGTGTAGGAAGTCCCCCCATCATTATTACTATTTTTGGCAGGTTGGGTCAAAAATAGCACTTGGGTTGTCCAAACATTTTCCTCAACTTTAGTTGGCATTTTATAATTATTACGATGACCCAACTAAATATTTAGTAGTCCATTCTCATTATTATGGGCCCGATAAATAATTTAATTAATCATTCATTAATTAAATATAACATTCTTTTACTCAAAGATGCTCACTAGGAAAATTCAAATACATGTAGATTTTTAAATTCAAGTACATCTGGGTGCGGTGTCACAAAAACCATCAAAAATGAAGTACTGCCTATCAAGAGTTCTTCAAAAATAAAAATACTCCAAAAATATATGCTCGAACTGATATAAAAATAAGTACTACGAAAGGAAAAATAATAAGAAAATAAAAACTTTCCCCAAATTGCTTCCTTGCACGAAGGTGGTTCCGAAGGAGGGCGAGCTACTGTAGTATGGTAGAAGAGAATTTCAACCCCCGGAAAATTCGTCTGAAACCCTATCCTTCTTGCGCTCGCCAATTTGCTCCTTGAGATTTGCCATTGAAATCCATATCCGAGGTGCAGAAGAAAACTCTATCATTTTGCCTTGCGTTTCTTCGCGCACAAAAAATCCAAACCGCACTCCACCGCCCTTGCGTTCCACTCACGTTCCGAAACTCCAAAGAGGAAAACCGCATGAAGCTCTCGTTCCACGAAAAAACCAGACGCACGAACGAAGATCGATCGACGGAACAAAAAAAAACTCTTACTAGTGTAGGGAAGACGGCCGCTCCTCAAAAGAGTCGATAGCAGAGAAGAAAACCCTAGCGGTGAAAATCCACCCTAGAGAGATAAAAGTTTGATTGCTTCACAGCATCGCAGCTCAAGACACGCCGTAGCTATAATGTGTTTAGCTAGTCATTGTTGATAATGAAAGAAAAATTTATTTAGAAAATTCTTAAAAAGGCATACATGAATGACTTTAAAGAGAGGATAGAGTATATAATTTATATTTACATATATTCTACATCCACTTTTCAGATAAAATATGGGAAAAGTTCCGAAATAAGAGTAAAAAGTTTGAAAATTCCAAAATAGGATTGTCATGTTTTTATTCTCAAAATACTGCCAAGTCTAAAAATACTACTATATTTAAAATTTGATACTGCCAAAACATGATAACATATACTCCCTCCGTCCCATTTATATTGTCCCGCTTTACCTTTTCGGGAAGTCCCACTTAAATTGTCTCTTACCATATTTGGCAAAGTTTGTATGGTTCTAAATCATTCTTACTTTATTCTTACTTTATCAATTAATATCAACCACACAAACTCACTTTTCTTAATAACTGTGTCACCCTCTTCCGTCCCAATATAAATGGGACGGAAATAGTAATTCTATTTTGAAAATAAAAGCATGATAGTATTATTTTGAAATAGGCTTTGAAATATTCAAATGTTTGAGTGTCAGAGTACTATGACTCGACAGTTTGAACTTACCTACGTAACTAGTGTAGCATAAGAAGAACAATGGTTTTACTTTTACTTTTGTAATAATTACATAAGGAGATGTCAAACGTGACCTAAATATGTTATTTCTCAATATATGAATGGAAGTATAACATCATAACACATTAGATGTCAATGATTTGTATCATAAGAATCATTAACACGCAATGAAATTAGTATTAATAATTTCTATTTTATACTTCCTCCGTTCTTTTTTAGTTGCAACGGTCAACATTTCACACTTGCCAACGCACATCTTTGACCGTAATTATATCTTAATCCCTATTAGTAAAAAATATTTAAAAATTAGATTTTGAAAATTTGTAATGAGATGAATTGAGCAATATAATTTTTAAAAAATAATTTTCATAAAATAATAATATAAAATGTAGTCAAAGTAGAACATGTGAATAGTGTAAAATTCAACATGTTGCGATTAAAAAGAGACGGAGGATTGTATGTATTTTACAAAAAAAAAATCCACATTGCCCAAGTTCACAAGAGTAATAATAACTCATTAATTTAAAAACTACAAAAATGATCATGATTCATGACCACCTATTGTAAAACGTCCGGTGATTTTTTATTTTGTTCTCCCAAATTGGAAAACAACCTACATGAGAAATAATTAAAGTGGGCCCAAGGGTAATTTTTAGTTTGAGTTCAATTAAATATTAAGAGCCCGTTTGGAGAACTCTGTTTTCGGCTTATCAGGCTTATCAGCCAGCTTTTTCACCAAACACGTAACTTTTACTTTCGCGCGCTGAATTGTGTAATAAGCCGAAAAAGTAAGGTTGGAGTTACTTTTCTGGCTGTATTGGCTGAAGTTACTGTAGAGGACCATTTTAGCTATTTTTACATATAATTTTTTCTTTAATTTATTCATAAAATATATTTTTAAAATATTTTTTTTCTTAAATCAGCAGAATCAGCCAAAACAGCCACTCCAGCCAGAATATCATAAATTTCAGCAGAATCAGCCAAAACAGCCGATTTTGGTGCTACCAAACGGGCTCTAAATATTTTCATATATCAGGTAGAAAATTATGTTTAATACTCTTTGCAAAGGAGTCTCTGATAATTTAAAAAAATTTAAATAAACTCTTTTAACAATGGAAAAACTATCAAATAGGTTCTCTTACTATATCCGAAAAGTCAATTGGGTTCTCCTACTTTAAAATCAACCAATTACACCCTCAAACTATTTAAAGAAAAACTCAATTTAGCTTTTTAATAGGTAACGGACAAGTTACCGGTTAATTTTAATACGTGATGGTAGCTTTCTTTTTCCTTTTTTTGCCTGTTGAGTTCTTCCCTCAACGTCTTCTTCTTGGAAGTGTTCAAATTCATCCGCAACCCCTTGTCGAGCATGGAACCGGGCGGCACCGTACTCCAAACCTTCAGTAAGCAACTGCTGCCGTTTCACTACCAACCGCAGATCTTCACCTAAATTTCTCCAGCCAAACCATTGAGATGCGTCAACTGATACCCGAGTGAGCAGCGCTGCAACCCAAATAGATCTGAAACAGATTTGCTCTGCGGCCAGGTGAAACCATGGACAGAGCCCCCGTCATTCCGGCAACTAGAACCCTCGCTGGTCGTCGTCATCCATGGGCAGCCTCTCCAAGCAGCAATTACACACACACATTTAAGTTTAAGTGTAAGATAAAGAAATTTGTGAATAAAAACTATTTCTATTTAGCGTAAATTGGAGTTCAATTCTCTTCAAATTATGTATATACGGAGTATAATATATCCACGCCGATTTCTCTTGGTTTATTCGCCACCGTTGTCGCCTCCTGATTCCATCCTTCTAGATTAGTTTCCGTCCTCGGTCCTGAATTTGATACCAAGGAGAAGAGAGGACAATAGACGAAGATGGAAGCTAAATTCGCATGATTGACCTTTTTTTTAATAGTTTGAGGGCTTAATTGATCGATTCTAAAGTACGGGAACTTAATTGACTTTTCCAAGATAGTACGAAGACTCATTTGACAGTTTTCGTCCTATGAAAACATTAAACCAAATTAGAGTTTGTGAGAAGTATTCCACAATTTTAAGAGGAACTCAGGTAATATGATAAAAATAGTCATGATCAAATGAATATAAAATTTTACAGAGTCTCATATGACTCCCTCATGAAGTCATATAGGGAGTCATATGAGGTATTGTGACACCGCCACCATATTCATTTATTTAATGGGGTCTTCTACGGATGATGATAGTGGTGTCACCTATGAAGCACAGATACTTCCATAAGGTAGCATATCAGCGTATCGGATACGTTCCCGTATCCGATACTCTAGGATACCCGTACCGTACGTTTCCGGGCTGTATCTTCAATTTTTAAAAGTTTCTATTTTTTTTGTAATTTTTTGAAAGTTTCCGATACCCGTATCGTACGTTTCCGGGCCGTATCAACTTTTTTTATTTAAAAAAAAACCAATATTTACTTAATAAAATTCTAAAAAAAAATGAAAATTTAAAACTGCATTTTATTTGGTAATCAAATAATGGGCCTATATGGCTATATCCGAATTATGTCATTAACTCATACTCCGAATTGGGTACATGCACTTTTAATTTCAAGATTGTAGTTGTTTGACTTATTTCTCATTTTAAATTAATGACTTATTGACTATATTTATATTTCGAGATGCACTAGTGTATATGAGAAATAATATGAATTTATTACTAAGTTTCTTGAAAAAGAAAAATGCTTCAATGCAATGAATGGGTAGACGTCATAAGATATTATATGTATATATTTATAAAAAAAAAATACTCCCCTCGTCCCAAAAAATTGTTCCCGCATTGACTTGGATCAGAGTTTAAGAAAATGGGAATAAAGTGGAAATGTATGGTTGTGGTTGAGTAAGAAAAAGGTAAATGAATAGTAGCCACAAAAAACTTTCTAAAGGGGGAAAGTGGAACAATTTTTTGGGACGGCCCAAAAAGGAAACCGGGAACAATTTTTTGGGACGGAGGGAGTATATTTTGAATATTTATAAATACACCCCTATAACTTTTAATATTTGTAAATACACCCCCATAACTTTTAATATTTATAAACATGGCCCCGTATTCGTGTCCTACTTTTTTTGGTTTTGACGTATCCCCGTACCCGTTTCCGCGTTTCCGCGTACCGGTATCGGTGCTACATAGGGTGTCACAAATCACAATCATAGAGGAGATATATGGAGTTTCATAAATCTACTGGCAATTAGATACATAATCAGCTGCTCTAAGCTCGATGGCTTCTAAGTAGGCATGGACCCGGTTCGGGCCGCCCGGCCCAGGACCGGCCCGGCCCGCCACTGTGCGGGACCGGAACCGGCCCGGTTCTCGGGTCCGGGTCCGGGTCCGGGTCGGGCCTAGGCCCGGTGGGGGGGGCGGGTCCGGGCTCGGGCCTTGTATTTGGCGAACCAGCCCGGCCAGGTCGGGCCCGGGTCCGGGCCTAATTGAATTTTTTTTTTTTTCATTTTTGGGGTAGACCCGGGTTGGGCTTGATGGTTAGGAGGGGTTTCGGGGTTTTGGGGGGTGGGGGGTGAAGGGGGGTTAGGAAAGCAAAAAAAAAAAAAAAAAAAAAAAAAAATTAACCAAACCGGAGGCCCGGCCTGGACCCGGACCGGACCCGGTGGCTACCCGGGCCGGTCCTGGGCCTTCCTTCCCAAAAAAAAGCTCGGCCGGGCCCGGCCCGGAACCGGAACCGACCCGGCCCGGGTCCATGACTACTTCTAAGCAACGCAATAGGCTGATTTTCAATTCTCTAACATTATCTGCCAACAAATAAAAGGATCTCTCACTATCCCCTTTGTTATCTTAGAAATAGCTTGGATGTGCCATGTGCCTAAACATCAATTACTCATAATCACAATTCTTAGCAACATAGGAATGAGGAATGACATTTGATCAATAACAATAGGCTCGTATAGCCCATCAATGTATTGCCATCAAACTTCTTTGATATTCTGAGAGCCAGCTTGATAACATTGCAATTGATGAAAGTAGTTGAATCTATTGAAATTAAAGAAATATCGGTTGAAGCGATTGAATTAACTAAATTTGCTGATTCATGGATTTTTTTTACAATATATTTTATTGATAAAATAAGAAATAATGTCATATATCAATAAAATAAATATTGTTTAAAATAGTATGACCTCCTAAGAATGTTTTTACTTAGACTTATTTCAGTCTCAGACCAGATCAGATCATACTTAAATAGACCAGACATAAACAAATCAGATCAGATAAGACTTTGATAATTATAAAATACAAAGAGATCAAACATTTATTAGAATAGGCTAGACTAGACCAGACCAAACCAAATCAAAAAATTTTAATCCAATTAAAAAAATACCTTAAGTGTAGACTGTAGAGACTATAGTAGTTACTTTAGTCACGTAAGTTATGTTCAATTTTTACACTTAAGTGATTATAACAATTTCTATCATAACTATTAGTCATATTTTTGTAAATAAATTCCATTTCAATACTCCCTCTATATTTAAAAGTTTCCTACACTTTCCTCTTTGGGATGTATTTAAAAGTTCCCTACACTTCCATTTTTGGTAAGTTTATCTTTTATAAAATACTCAACTACTCTTACTTTATCTACTTTTTATCTTCTCTTTCATACTTTTACGCACTCTTTCATACTTTTTCTACACTATTCACTACCCCTACTATTCTATCATAAAATATTGTGCCAAAAGCAAATGTAGTGAACATTTAAATACGGAGAGAGTAATATTTTTGAAAAAACCTCATAAAATAAAGAAAAAGTGAGATGAAAAATAGCTAAAATTATTGTCTACAGTAATTGGCCTTTTTATATAAATATTACTAAATTAATTGTAAAAGACACAAATATGACCTCTTTTAAAAATTTCCAAAACTATGACTTACTATATTATTTATGCCTTTTATTTATTGAATATTGCATTTATTGCTATAACATTCCTTTTTAATAATTAATTAGCCACTGTTCTCTAGCCACCCCCAACAACCACCACCGCCGGTACAGCCACCGCGACTAAAGCCACCGCTGCCGTTACTAACACGCCGCCACCATTATTGACTTGACCACATTAGTGACAACCTTCTATGTCACCGCATCCTTCACTTGCCACCACCTTTAGTCAATGGACCACATTAGTGACTACCCTTTATGTCACTGCATCACTCAGTGACTGCCGACACCGCTACATTGACCCCAGCGTCAGTTACTAGCAACACCAACAATTAGTGACCGCCACCCCCCTCAAAGTGACTGTACAGTCAATGAATCGCCCCTAAAACCCCAAATTGTGACTCAACGCCCTCCATTAGTGACCAAATGCCCCCATTCAATAGTAAAAATGCCTATTGACCTACCCAAGTCACTGCAGTTCACTTTATGCAATTCACTTTAGTATCTCAATTCTACTAAATTGTACGGTGTATTCAGTAACTTCCAACCAACACTTCAGTGACTAACCCAACCAACCTAACTATAGCATACAACCGCTCGCCGAACAACCGAATTACACATCGAAGGCCACAGTGATTAGTGACCAGCCCCACCAAAACTGCCCCAACCCCGCCTACCCCCAGCACCAACCCCCGCAGAAGTACAGAACTACCCCATCCCTGCCCTACCCCCAACACCAACCCTACAAAATTGCCAAACTGTCCCATCCACGCCCTACCCCAGCACCAGCCTTGAAGAAATGCAGAACTACCCCAACACCGCCCTAGCCCTCCTACCTCCAGTCATCAGCCCTCCCCTACCCCAACAGACACGTCCTTGCCCCAATCCCTCCCCTAACCTCAACCAACTGTTGTTTCATTCACCCATCCTCATCAACTCTCGTCGTCTCCATAGTCGTTGGGTTCATCCCGTATGAGGTCATTCTCAGTCACACATAATAGAAAAATAGAAGAAGATGAGAAGGGGTCAAATTCACAATGGGGAGGGATGTGCGGACTGCGACAGCAAGGCTGCGGCTGGTGCATGGCAATTGGGCGGAGTTGGTCGGACGTGCGTGGCGGTGGCGGGATGTGCGCGGCTGCTGGTGGCCGGCAACGGCAGATCTGGTGTTATTTTCCTGCGTGACTTGCCGCTTTGAGATATACTACTTCGTCCCAAAAAACTTTGTCATTTTCAAAACTTTGACCAACTATATCTTTTTATTGGAAATTGTTTATAATATAAAAATTATATGGAAATATTCCTTGTTAAAAGTACTTTCGTAAAAGTATAAAATTTATAAC
This sequence comes from Cuscuta epithymum, assembly GCA_945859915.1. NCBI lineage: Eukaryota > Viridiplantae > Streptophyta > Magnoliopsida > Solanales > Convolvulaceae > Cuscuta > Cuscuta epithymum. Next base: position 231,369 of record CAMAPF010001025.1, read on the forward strand.
TTTCATAATATTATGCTAATCAAAATCAAGGTTCAAATTTTTTGAAATGACAAAGTTTTTTGGGACGGATGTAGTACCATTTATGCCTGTATGCTTGTCTATGTCTTAGATTTGACCGTGAGTTCGAGGGTTGTTATTTGGGTTAGCCTATTATATAGATTTGAGCATTAAATGTCTTTTAATCACTTTTTTGTCCAAAACAAAAATAGTCATATTTTTTGTCAATGACAAATTGACAACTCAAAGAATACTATTGGGCTCATTATTTCGTCAATAAAAGTAACTTTAAATTTACTTATTTTGATTATTATATAATTCCGCGCTCGAAAGCAATTGTTTTGTGTTTGATAAAAATGTTGATTAATAAGAGTAATAAGGTAAAAGTTGTTGGAGTTATCACTATACAATTTATCAAATTTATTCCAAATCTCTCTAGCCATTGGAAGATACCACTTTTCTAAGCACATACTAAAACATATTCATGTAAAATGTGGAGTACGCAATTTCGTTCATTTCAAGTATCTTAGCATTATCATCACCATTATCATGTAAAAAGAAGCATATCATATTAGTTCGTAGAGGAAGACATAATGACAACATAAACTCAAGAAAAAGAATATATACATGAAATCACACAAGTCATATAACCAGACTACCAGAGCCACTAATATCAAGAAATCAACATTAACAAAAACCTAAACCGTTGATGCCATAAGGGAGTTTGTCATTAGTTTACCTGAATGGAATTCCAAGAAAGGAATATCGACTTGCCAAACAAGCAAAGTTTCCCGACGGTAACGTGGTGGAAGTAGGATGGTAGAGTAGCAGTGCGGTGGCTGACCTCACTCTAATCCCATTGTTGGGATCCCGCTCCGCTTGTTCCTGGCTCTGCTACCCCAGATCAGCTCCCCACACCCAGCTCTTGCACCACCTAAACCACAATTGTCTACACGTGCACTCTTGAAATTCTCACATACATCAACTTTTATGTAACAATATGTGTGAGTATACTCTCATATAAAGAAGTTTAAATAGGTATATTGAGTTATGAGATTACTATTTATAATTTATATAATTTCATAGATATGTGTGAATTCCCAATATTTGAAAATTGTATTCCACACAACTGACACAAGCCACAAGGTATGTGAATGAGATGCCAATTCACCATAAATAAAAGTTAGCTTCATATGTATACTAATAACTAGCAACCAAGAACAACAAAATTAGTTGTAAGATCTATCTACAATTCTACCTTATTTCTGTCTAAGTATAAAATCTGCCGGCAGGAAGAAACCCATCATCCAAGATTTACATTAGAATTTACAGTCTCTAAAAGAACTTGAATGTCCTGAGGGCAATCTCCCCAACATCATGGTTGTAGAGTTGCAACTACTATCGTACATATCCTCACTAACAATAGCACTACTGTCTTCATTCGCCTTCCATCTCTGCAAAGCTTGAGGTAGGCTAATATGCAAGTCAACCCCAAAGCTTTCATCATCATCTTCGTCTGCGCTCACGGGAATCCATTGCTCCACCATGGGAGACAAGACGTTAACTGCATGGCTCATGTCGGGCCTCTGTTGAGGCTCGCGAGCCGTGCAGTAACCTGCTAGGTCTGCCACTCTGCATATTCTGTCAAAGGTTTCTCCATCTGGCTCAAGACAAGGGTCAAGAATGGTCTTTAACTTCTCTCTGTTTGCCAGTTGTCTTCGGAACCAAGGGACCAAATGAACTTTGTCCTCCGGTAAGCTCTCATCTAGCGCCTTTCTGCCCGTCATCATCTCCATTAGCACCACCCCGAATGAGTACACGTCCACTTTTGTGGTAACTCGCCCAGTTGCTGTTTCAAAACGGAAGGATGACAGTGGTTAAGTTTTCATATTAAACCATGCATAACCATTTTAAGGGCACTGTCTTTTTTCCTTAGGATAAATTTACAAATTAGGAGTAAGACATAGTTATATACTCAAAATATATTTACATATTCTATAGAAGTAAAAACAAATTATGTACAATTTTACCCTTCCCTACCACAAATATATTTACAATATAAAATAATTAGAAAAATACAATCATCAAACTCAAGCCACCGCTCTGTTGGCTGCTCTCGTCACTGCAGCCTGTCATCCAACGTCCCTTCCCAGTCACTAGACGTTGACCCCACAGCTTGCCGCTACAGGTTGTCCTCCTCCAACAACACCACGACATTAAACCCTAAATGCTAAACTCAGAGAGCCTAAACTTTAGCAATTTGTTCATGTAATTTATATTCTAATATTATTTCGAAAGATCCATGTTCTCACATTTACAATTCGTGTTTTCTTTACTCTTTTTAAAGCTTTAAATGCTTAAACCTTAACGCTAAACCTTGAACCTTTTCTGCGGTAGAATAAAAAGAAAGTAAAACGAACTCCCATTTAATTGAGAATAAAAGACTTGTGCTTTTATTTCTTATTTTTGCATTTTTCCTATCTTTACTCCTACATGATAATATTTTTAAGGAAAAAAAGTCAAACTAGCTATATTGTATTTATGAAATGAGGTTCAAAGATAAATAACGGAGTGAAAGAGTACTTATTTGAGAAAGGGGTGCATACCAGCATATTCTGGTGCAAGATACCCAAAAGTTCCGGCCAACTTAGTTTCCAAAGAGTTAGTGCCATCAGGGGCATTCTTTACCAAACCAAAATCGGAAACCTTAGCCCTCATCCCATCCCCAAGAAGAATATTAGAAGGCTTAAGATCTCTATGTATGAAACTCTGTTGTGCCAAGCTATGCAGATACTCAACCCCCCTGGCCACATCCAATGCTATCGTCACCCTCTGCTTCCACGTCAACGGAGGCCGGTTTCTGTCCCTCCTGAATAAATGTTGACCTAGTGTTCCTTGTGGCATGAACTCATAAACCAAAAGCCTTTCGTTCCCATTGACACAAAAGCCATGGAGTGCCACCAAGTGCCTGTGTCTCACCTTACTCAGGACTTCAATCTCAGCCTTAAACTCATTAGTCCCTTTTGAGCTAAGTGCATTAGATTCCATCCTCTTGACAGCAATTTGAGTCCCATCATAAAGCTGCCCTCTGTACACAACCCCAAATCCCCCTTTTCCCAGAATGTTTAGGTCACTGAAGTTGTTGGTCACTTCTCTTAAAATTTCAATGGGGATCATGACATTCCCGCAATCATAATAGGAAGGGTTGAGCTTTTCCTTAGAGTTGCCTTTCCTGCTTCTAGTCTTCTTGCAGTGCTTATGTATTACCCAACAGATGGCAACGATTTGTAGGGTGCCCGCGACAGCAATGGCAGCTATCACGCCGTGAGACACTTCACCTTTCGTCTCTGTCATCGTGTTCTTGTTCTTCTTCTCTCTCTTTTGGGATGACCAGGATGACTTGTCTAGAAACCGGGGGTGGCGGGGATGGCTTTGGCAAGTCAATCCCTATGAACGGGTTGCCATCTGTTTTAACGGTCACATTTGAAGAAAAATGTGGAATCTTTCCTGAAATGTTGTTGTTTGAGAGATCAAGAAGCTGAAGGTGAGGCAAGTTAGTTAGGGTTTCTGGGATGACGCCTGTGAGTTTATTGTCGTGTAAGAGTAGTTGTCTTAACCCAGTGAGGTTACCTATGGCAGGAGAGATTGTCCCAACCCAGCTATGCTTTGAAAGATTGATCACAGAAACTTTCCCACTGACATCACAAGCAACAAAGTCCCAATCTTCACAAGGGTCGTTCCCCTTCCAAGAATCTGCTAGAACTAGAGGGTATCCCAACTCTTTAGCCACTTCCAGCAATAGATTCACCTCCTGATCGCACGGTTTCGGGACAGGGTAACAGAAGCGGTCCGTGTTCCCGAGATTCACCTGAACATTTCTTGGAAAACTGGGCATTGGCCCTTGAAACATATTGTTCTGCAATGAGACATTGCTGAGCTTAGGAAGTGATGCAAATGAGTCGGGGATCACTCCGGTGAGGAGGTTATCCCGGAGTTCAAGGTCAGAGAGGAATTGGGAGCCGGAAAAATCGGGGATTGGGCCTGTGAATTTGTTGACATGGAGCCAAATCTGGGTCACCTGTTCCATATTTCCCAGAACGTCGACCCGACCTGAAAGACCCGAGAGCTGGTTGTTGAGTACCAAGACCTGGATCCCGGACTCAGCCAGAGACGGCGGGAGGCCCCCGGTGAGGTTATTGTAGGACAGCTTCAGGATCTGGAGGGTGGGTATTGAGCCGAAAATGTCGGGAATGGGGCCCACAAGGTTACACCGGCCGCATGAGAAGCTGACTAGGGATGAAGATTCCGTGATTTCTCCCGGAAACGTCCACGGTGCAAGACTGGGGACGTCATTAATGCTAACCGTTCGAAGATTAGTCAGGCCGGAGAGGAAATTCGGCGGAACAGAGGTGAAATTGTTGTTGTCGAGGTTGAGATCCTCCAGGGAAGAGAGATACGAAAATGGAGGTAAGGGGCCGGAAAGTTTGTTCATTTCGAGGTTTAGAGTCTTCAGGCTGGAGAGCTGGTTGATGTCCGGCGGTAACCGGCCGGTGACGAACATGGAAGAGAGATTGATCGATTTGACACGACCCATACCGTCGCATTCCACGCCGGGCCATTTACACGGGTCATTCCCAGACCAGCCGACGGGGGGAGGGGAGAGGGATTTGGCGAAACTCGCCATGATAGTGGCGTCATCGGCGGAGACACGTCGGTTGTTGGGGATGAGAACGGCGAAGATGGCTACGATCAGACGGAATTCTTGTAAAAAATCGTTTCTTTCTCCATTCATTATTGTCGAGATGCATGAGATGGTGATGGGGTTTCTCGGCTGAGGCTGGCGGTGGCGGCGGCGTTCCCGTATGTCTCCGTCATCGCATGATCGCCACCATCGGGAACGGGTAACTGAGAAAGACAAAAGGAAAGAAAAGTTTTGGCGCTTGAATTCAGGAGGCTTGAGAACAAGAAAGAAAATGCAGCGGCCATGTGGCAACCCCAAAACCTAGAGCAACACAAACCTTATTAAGTTTCAAATATATTCGTGATAATGGTTTTAATGTGGAAACTCATTGTGAGAGTATTTATACATTACTTCTAATGAATGCGGAAGAAAACGCATACTAGAAAAATTAATGAGTCAATCTAGTGGACTTTATGTCACTAGTATTCGGTTCTTTGAATCCTTTAGTGTCTCTAATAATGAAATATGGGACATAGACTTCTATAGGGTTTGACACGATCGCCTTGGGCATCCGGATCGTGACATGATGATTCGTATATTAAAGAATTCACATGCACATCCTTTATTTCAATCAAAGAGTGTGAAGGGGTCAAAATCTAACACACTGGACGTGTTGAACCTACGGTCGCTCAAAAGAAAAAAAAAAGGTCTTCTAAAGTACCAGAAAAATTATCTCATGCCTCATTCACAATGTTCAAATTGCACAAATCATTTTGCAAAGCCTGCTCTTTAGCAAAAACAGAATCAAATCTATCATGTGCTAAAGATACAAAAGTAAACATCCCGTTCTTGCAAAGAATACAAGGAGATATATGTGGGCCCATCCAGTCAGAATGCGGGCCATTCAGATATTTTATGGTTCTGGTGGATGTATGGACCCGTTGGTCACACGTTGCTTTATTGTCCACAAGGAACGCTACATTTGCAAAACTCTCTCACCACCCTGATAATCCTATTAAGTCTATAAGACTTGATAATGTTGGAGAGTTTACATAAAATACTTTTGATGACTATTGCATGTCTGTCGGGATCGATGTAGAACATCTTGTTCCCCATGTACATACACAAAATGGTCTTACAAAAGCTACTATCAAACAATTACAAATGATAGCTAGAGCATTTGTTTTTTTTTTTTTTGAATTTGCTAGAGCATTTGTTATGCGCACCAATTTACAAATATATGCATGGGGGTATGCAATATTGCATGCAACGTTACTTATTCTCTTTAGACCCACTACGAACCAACCATTTTCTGCATACCAATTGGTGACTGGATATGAGCCTGACATTTCATATCTACGCATATTTGGTTCTGCAGTATATGTGCCAATTGCGCCTCCAAAGACAACTATGTATATATATGTTGGCTATGAATCCTCAAGATTTGCTGATAGTCACTTTGATGAGACAACATTCCCGTCGTTAAAGGGAAATAGAAAAAAGGATTTTCCAAAAGAACAACAAGAATTATCCTAGTGCGTTCCCACCTTGTCTCATTTAGATCCCCGCACTTCACAATGTGAAGGTGAAGTCAAAAGAATAATCAATCCCCAAATGTAGCAAACTCAATGCCTGATACATTTATGACATTGCTAAAGTGACTAGATCACGCCTACCTTTCAGGTTGTGGCTCCTCAAAGGAAGAGAAGAAGATCACTTGGTTCGGTTGATACTCACCCAAGGAAGAGGAAGACGAGTACGACACCACTTGATCCATTGATTATCGATGTACATCATCCCTCCCATGAGATTATCTCTGTTATAGTTATGTCCACGAATCATTACTGGAGGATGCTCCGATGTTAGATATGGTTCTAGAAAATAAAGAAATGTAAATGGATAGTGAAAATACACATGTGTTAATGGAAAGATCTTTCATACACATCGATGATATATTTGCATTTACCGGTTCTCAAGAAATTATAGACCACGATGATATCGAACCACGCTCTGTTGCAGAATGTCAACTAAGAGCAGATTGACCTAAATGGAAAGAAGCAATCCAGGCAGAATTAGATTCTTTGACAAAAAGGCAGGTATTTGGTCCAGTAGTGCTAACCCCACCAAGTGTAAAGCCTGTGGGACATAAATGAGTAGTTGTCAGAAAGCGTAATGAGAAGAATGAAGTCTTAAGATACAAGGCTCGCCTTGTGGCCCAAGGTTTCTCACAACGCCCCAGGATTGACTACGAGGAGACATGCTCTCCTGTAATGGACGTTAAAACGTTCTGATACCTAGTGAGCTTAGCAGTTTCCGAAGGACCGGAAATGCAATTAATGAATGTAGTTACTACATATCTCTATGGGGATCTTGACTCAGAGATATATATGAAAGTACCTGGTGGGATTTCATTGCCCAAATCAAATGACTCCAAACCACATAGTGCATTTGCAATAAAGTTGAAACACTCACTTTACGGATTAAAACAATACGGACGAATGTGGTATAACCGTATAAGTGACCATTTGATTAGGAAGGGATATAAGAACGATGAATTGTGTGTATTCATTAAGAAAACGAGTTTCAAATTTGCAATTGTAGCTGTATATATCAATGACATGAACATAATTGGCACTCTTGATGAAATAAGAAAAACCGCACGTTACCAAAAATCCGAATTTAAGATGAAGGGAAGGGCCTTGGGAAAACTCAATGTTGTCTAGGACTCGAGCTAGAACATTAAGTTTGTGGAGTACTAATCCTCCAGTGTGCGTATATCCACAAGATGCTCAGGTGATTTAATGGATAAAGCGCGTCCTGCTAGCACTCTCATGGTTAGTCGAAGTTTGGATCCTAAAAAGGACGCATTTTCGTCCAAAGGAAGATAACGAAGATACATTAGGAACTGAAATTCTTTACCTAAGCGCAATAGGAGCATTATTGTACTTAGCACAATGCAGTCGACCAGATATAACATTCTCATTGAACTTATTAGCTAGATTTAGCTCTGCACCAACGCAACGTCATTCCAACGGTATCAAAAATATTTTCCGATGCCTAGAGGTAATTAGTGATTTGGGATTGTTCTTTCCCTACAAAGAGAAAAGAAACCACAAAAGGAATTATGGTTGCAAAAGAAAATACTAAAGACAAAATGATCACCCCCTTACGAAAATTCCAAATGATGTCTTAATAGGTTTTGCTGATGCCGAGTATCTCTCTGACCCTCACAAAGTCCGCTCTCAAAACGGATATGTTTTCACAATTGATAACACGACAATATCTTGGAGATCAACTAAACAAATCCTTGTGGCTACCTCCTCGAACCACTATGAGATTATCGCTTTACACGAGGTGGTTCGTGAATGTATGTGATTAAGGGCTATCATTACACATATTCGAGGAACTAATGGCTTACAATCTACCACTGACGAGCCTACTTGCATTTATGATGATAATGCAGCTTGTATCGAACAGATGAAGTTGGGATATATCAAGGGTGATAACACAAAACACATATCTCCGAAGTTCGTCTACAATCTGCAACAACAGGCCTTGGTCAAGATTCAAGTGAATCAAATAAGCTCGGAAGAAAATGTAGCGGACTTGTTTACCAAGTCATTGCCCAAGGCCACATTTGAAAAACACGTAAAGAGCATAGGAATGTGAAAGGTGGGGAAAGGGATGGCCGCTACTTCTCCTTCTTCTCTGTGCTTCGGTGGATTTCCGGCGAGTTGGTGACTTGGTGTCTTCTCTTCTGCATTGGTGTTTGAAGTCCTGGTGGAAGAAGAAAGGTGGGGAAAGGGACTACAAGAGGAAAGTGGGAGGAGAGAAGAAGAAGAAGAAGAGGAAGAGGAAGAAGAAGAAGAATTTGTTGCCACATACGCGCAATGACCGGTAAACCGAGAGTCCACCAGCTAGATCACAAAATTGAACATTTTTGTAAAGTTTAAGGTCATAATTGATCATTTCTTTAGTTCAGGGGTTTAATTGACTAATTTGATATACTACAAGGGTTTATTTGACAGTTTCCCTGAATATTGAAATAATATACGTGGTAGTGTTGTAATTAATTATTCTCTTCAATTACTTCAAATTTATGACAGAAAAAGTATACTCCATAGTATTCATATATTAAAATTTTATATTATTTTTACTCTCATTATTTAAGATAATCTATTTATGACTTGATTCAGAAAAGAGACTCCTCATTCTCATATTCTTATACCAAATCATATCAACATCTCACTATATTTTTGTTTCTTTCTATTCTTCCTTCTGAATAAGATGTTAGAAGCTCGTATCTAGAGAATGTAATTATAAATTTGAGTCTATAATACAAGTTAATACATTCAAAATATGCATGTCTAATGCACGTTTAGTTGAACACATATGTGTTTAGAATTTATCTTTTTATTAACCAATTTGCTTTTTAATTTGGACATATACAACTTTAGGCTATTCATTCAGTTTTGTTATAATTTACTGTTTCATTTTTTATATCCATATATAAAATCATTTTTATAGCTACTTTAGAAAAGTTACATAGTGAATGTTGTTTCAGTCATCTAGACAAAATTTAATAGCAAGGTTTTCCTTTTGTTAATATTAGTTTAATACTCGTGCCGTGTATAAACTATCTAATTTTTCAAATTAGAATTGAGATAATGTGCATATTTAAGGTGACGATAATATGCAACAGACAAATATAATAAACATATAAAATAAAGATGTATAACATAAAGTCAACAATGGTCGTTCTGAACTACGTATTATCTAATTTGTTTAAATCTATTTTGGTTTGGTCTGAACAGATTTGATCTGGTCTGAACTACATATTAAATAAATAAGAGAATAAAGAAAAGAGCAACAAACTTTGAAGAGCCGGCCCTAGGGGAAACCCTAGGCGGCCATCTCAAATCTTCTTCAAGATCTGACTTTTCAGTCTTTTCTTCTTCATTCAGCAAACAGTTTTGAAAGATGGTGACATTCTCTATGCTATGAAAGATCGAATCAAAGGGTTTTCTATGCTTTTGCTCTTTTTAATTTCTATTTTCGAGGATTTTGGTCTGGCTTCTTCATTGGTCAAGAATTTTGTCCGCTTCATGTGAGCATGTGTGTAATCGATCTGGTGATTTTTTTTTGTTCATGGTTGGTAAAGCTTTTTCAACCTTGTTGTTCTGATGCTTCAATCACTCGCCCACCACCTGAACCATCGCCTCGCTCTGGGAAGAAGAAAACGCTGAATTGGATCTCTTTTTCTGTGGCTAGTCAAACCAATGATTCAGAAGATTTCTGCTTAACTGATTTTCTTTTGTTGGTTGCTGGTCAAATAAATTCTCTCTTTTCGGTGGCTGGTGAAACCTGATCTTTTAGTTGTAATTTTTTATTTTCTCTTTGGAGTGGCCAGAAGAGCAAAAAGGCTGTTAGACTATACTACATTATTGCGGGGTTAGCGATATGGAAGGATTAATGGGATCTTTTCTGTTCTATGTCTCATCGCATTATATATAGCCTTTGGATATTCGTTCTCTTTCATCTTTGCTATCTTTTAATAATAAACAAGTTATTTGATTTTCAAAAAAACATGAAGTCAAGATATGAGTATGAACTATATTGAATATAATACAAATATTTACATAAGTCATTTACCTGGAAGTACTCTAAAATGTACATGACTTTGAACAACTAGGGGTTGGTCCGACATCACGCTTTGGTCATGGCAACATTGGGCGACATCACGCTTTGGTCATGGCGAAGGGAGATGGTAGGTCAGGGTGGAGCTGGTGGTGATGCAGTGACAGCGATGCGAAGGCGGAGCACCAATGATGGTGTGAAGGTGGAGCAGTGGCGGGTGTGGGGGGAATGGGGAGTGGGGGCAGTGATAGTGGTGAGAGGGTGTGGCAGTGACGATGGTGTGAGGGGAGCAATGAAGGTGGTACAAAGGTTGGGGAGTGATGGTTACTGATGGAGAGACGGTGTCACTATGAACGGAGTCAACATGTCACTGTGACGTTGTCAGTGTAGCCGTAGTCGGTGTGTCACCTTGGCAGTGTCACTGGTGGCGGTGTCCAATTAAAGTAACTGCGTGATTGTGCTTATTTTTCTCTTCTCTGCACAATATACACTCACACAATGCTTACTATTTTTATTTCTCACATAATTCAAAAAGTGCAGATTCCATTGGAACGAAGGTAGTACTTAATAGTCACATATTTGGAAATTTCAAAAAAGACCATTTTTTGTCTATACATAGGTCATAAGCCCTTTATGTGTTTCCATATGTGCGTACATATAGCCATGCAAATGATTCATAAGTAAACAAAAACTTTTGGACTTAAATTTGCTGATCTGGTCTGGTCTGGTAAACGTCTAATCTATGTGTATTTTATAACTATAGAAGTCTAGTTTGGTCAGGTCTGATCTGGTCTGGTCTGATCTGTTCTGATTTGGTCTGGTCTGATTTGTTCCTAACAAGTATTGCAAAATTGGGCCTATGAACGGCCCGTGCCAACTCTTCTTGGACCGCACCATTCCTTGTACCTTGATCGACCATCTTTCCGTTTCTGGATATTTCGAAACTGGTTCAACTAATCCATAGGCCCGCCCAATATTATCTTCATTGGCAAGAAGCCGCGGATCTCATCAGTCTCTGGAATCATCCTGGCTCTTCGTACTCATTTTTGCTTAGAACACTCTAGAACCCTGAACCTTACTCTATTTATGCCGAGATTTCCCTTTTACGCCCCCAAAAAGAGTTGCTGCAAACTGATCATCGAACCAATCATTTTCTATCGCTTCATCTAATTGTTCTTCGTGCATTTACCAGAAATGGATGACTATTTCGACATGCCACCTGCTGAGGAGATGGAAGATATGGATCTGCCTGACGACAATCCCCTAATTAAGGTCGGTGAGGAGAAGGAGATCGGAAATCAGGGATTGAAGAAGAAGCTTATTAAAGAAGGAGAAGGCTTTGAGACTCCCGATTCCGGCGACGAGGTTGAAGGTACTGCTTCTAAGTTCTAATTATAATGAAGTATTTTGTTGTACAATTAGAAAATGCGGATTCATCACTGAGTGATTTTGTCTGGTTGATTTTTCAGTGCATTACACTGGCACGCTGCTGGATGGGACCAAGTTCGATTCCAGTCGAGATAGAGGCGATACGTTTAAGTTCACTCTTGGTCAAGGTTGGTTATCGCTCTGTATGCCTGTATTACATCTGTGCAAAATCATTAACTGTAGAATACTGATTTCGAGTCTATTCTGAGATTCTGTAAGCTTAACGAGATTGCGTAATGTGTGGATTGCTTATTCAGAGAAATACGCATTCCTTTGTTAGTTCACCATTTCCTAGAGGTTTATATGGGGTTGGACGGTGGTAGGTTGGGTACCTAATAATTTATCATACTTATCTTTTGATTTACAGGACAAGTAATAAAAGGATGGGATCTTGGTATCAAAACAATGAAGAAGGGTGAAAATGCCATTTTCACCATACCTGCTGAGCTTGCCTATGGAGAGTCTGGTTCTCCCCCTACCATTCCTCCCAATGCAACATTGCAGTTTGATGTTGAATTGCTGTCATGGTCAAGTGTTAAGGATATTTGCAAAGACGGTGGAATTTTCAAGAAGGTTTTGGCTAAAGGAGAGAAATGGGAAAATCCTAAAGACCCAGATGAGGTTTTAGGTATATATTTCATTTCGAGTTCATTGTGAAATTATGTTACCATTTGTCTTGTCATAATGTATTTAACTATTTTACTTTATTTGCTCTGCAATCCAGTAAATTTTGAAGTTCGTCTTGAAGATGGAACTTTGATCTCAAAATCAAATGGACTGGAGTTCACTGTTGGGGAAGGTACTTTCTCGGCTTGCAATGTGGATACAAGTCATTACATCGTTACATAATGTAACAATTAAATTCCTTGTCCTCATAATATTTTGATTTTTCAATCAGGACATTTTTGCCCTGCTATTTCTCGAGCTCTTAAGACCATGAAGAAGGGAGAGAAGGTGCAGCTCACAGTGAAGCCTCAATGTAAGTAGTATTTTGAGCACTCTCAACTTACATGTTAAGTAGCTCTATAATTAAGGTACTAATCTTATCTAAATTCAGATGGTTTTGGTGAGAAGGGAAAGCCAGCATCAGCTAATGAAGGTGCTGTTCCAGCAAATGCAACATTGCTAATTGATTTGGAGCTTGTTTCTTGGAAGACAGTTACAAATATTACTGATGATAAGAAAGTTGTGAAAAAGATGTTGAAAGAAGGGGAAGGATATGAGCGACCCAATGATGGAACCGTTGTAAAATGTCAGTATGCTTGCAACGTGAATTGATACTTTTTTCAAACTGTTTGTGGTATCTAACTACGTTTATTTATTCTTTTAGTAAAATTGATGGGAAAGCTTCAGGACGGTACAGTCTTCATCAAGAAGGGTCATGATGCAGATAGTGAAGATCAGCTTTTTGAGTTCAAGACTGATGAGGGTGTGGATACTTTACAATGAAACTTTGAGCTTTCCATTATCATTAAATTGAACTATTAAGCCTTTTAAAGCTTTATCAAATGGGGTATGTTAAGGTACCAGGCCAGTATTTTCCATGTAAAGAACCCACTAACTTCGATTTATGGAACAGAGCAAGTCATAGATGGATTGGACAAAGCTGTGATGACTATGAAGAAGGGTGAAGTGGCATTGCTGACCATTGCTCCAGAATACGCGTTTGGTTCATCAGAGACGAAGCAGGACTTGGCTGTGGTCCCTCCCAACTCCACTGTGTTTTACGAAGTAGAGCTTGTATCTTTTGTTAAGGTACGTTTAATTTTTTCGTTAATCATATTGGTATGTAAATTGTACTGGTCCATAATATTAGTGATTTAATTTCTGCGGTCCCCCCAGGAAAAGGAATCATGGGATATGAAAAATGATGAAAAAATTGAAGCTGCTATCAGAAAGAAGGAAGAAGGAAATGCTCTTTTCAAAGCTGGAAAATATGCAAGAGCCTCAAAGAGATACGAGAAGGTAGGCCTATCTTTGGAATTCTTTAAGTACCGCTAGGAAGTCTTGGGTTGCATTCTTTTGTTTTCTTGTTTCTCTTCAAATCCTCTGAAGTTGGATATGTAGAGTGCGATAAATTTAGTTATGCGAATGCAGGCCGGTAAGTTTGTCGAGTATGACAATAGCTTTAGTGAGGAGGAGAAAAAGCAAACCAAGGCTTTGAAGATATCATGCAATCTGAACAATGCAGCCTGCAAGTTGAAACTGAAAGATTATAAAGAGGCAATTAAACTGTGTACTAAGGTATTTTTCATATTCATTGTGCGATTGTATTTTATTAATACTTTGTATTATTTCTTGCCAGTAACTTGCGTATGTATTGCTGTGAAGGTTCTCGAACTAGAGACCACTAATGTCAAAGCACTCTACCGGAGGGCACAGGCACACATGAATATGGCTGACCTTGACCTGGCTGAGTTTGATATTAAGAAGGCTCTAGAGATTGATCCTGACAATAGGTATGACATGGTATTACGGCTGTGCGTTTCTTCTAATGCTTTGTTTGGTAATTTTTTGACTTTCGGAGTAAATAAATTGATCTGGTTTGAGTTCATTTTGTATTAGCCGTTGAGCTTAATTCCTTTTTTACTCAAGTACAGCTGATTCTTCTGGTTTGAGCTGATTTTTTACTTTCGGAATAAATCATTGATCTGGTTTGAGCTGATTTTTCATTAGCTGTTGAGCTGATTCCTTTTTAGATGTGCAATTGATTTTTAAATGGCAAAAAATTAGTGGTGACGATTGAATTTTTTCTCTTGGACAAAAGGGATGTGAAATTGGAATACAGAGTGTTGAAGGAAAAAGTAAAAGAGTTCAATAAGAAGGATGCCAAGTTCTACGGGAACATGTTTGCTAAGCTGAACGTAACTGTATGTATCCCTCCTATCTATTCTTTTACTTTTGATCTGCAAAGATTCCACAGATAACGTATGAACTTGTTATTTTACAATTTTCATTCTGTAATGTGCAGAAAGCTACGGTGAAGGAGGCAGAGCCCATGAGCATTGACAGCAAAGCATAATTAACAGTGGCCAACAAAAGAGTTCTTCTGTTCTTTAGTTTTTATATTTTGTCAAATGACTTTTGTACCTGTAAACGGAATGTTATTTAGTTTTGGCATTCTATAAGTTGTTACTGTTCACTGCAATATGGGTAATGAATAACTTTTTCCTCTTTCTGAACAAACACTTATCGTAATTGCTGCAGTCATGGTATTACGGAGTCAAACCTAGCCTGTTTTAACCCGGCAAATCCCAAAATTGTATACATCCGTTTTGACAATTACTGAAGTTTGAGCTAGTAAAAATTACAATAAGTTGGTATTTTTAAATTCTACAAGAGAAAATAATGAAGTGTTATGCAAAAGTGGAAGTGTGTTCAAAAAGTTAAACCAATAAAAGGAGAACGTATATTACGGAATACACTCTTCTGTGACTCTAGGCTTGGATTCGGGCTGGGTCGGGCCTGGGCCTGGCAGGCTTTCTGGGATTTGAGGTTGGGCCCGGGACCGGCCCGGGTAGGCGTGGACCCGGTTCGGGCCGCCCGGCCCGGGACCGGCCCGGCCCGCCACTGTGCGGGCCCGGAACCAGCCCGGTTCTCGGGTCTAGGTCTGGTTCGGGCAGAGACCCGGTCGGGTTAGCGGGAGTCTAGGGTTGGGTCCGAAAAATCGAAAACCGAAAACCGAATCAAATTAAATCGAACCGTAACCAAATAAAACCGAACCGCTAAAAAACCGAAACCGAATGTAAAAAACCGAACCGAATCGAAGTTGTTTGGTTCGGTTTTGGTTTTTACCCTTCAAAACCGAACCGAACCGAACAAACCGAACTATTTAAAATATGAAATTTATATGTTAATTGTTAAGCATTAATTCTAATAAATCTTAATATCATCAATAATCTTTGGTTTTCTTGTGTTAGAGAAACAATGTTTGTGTTATGTTTAATTTAATTTAGTTTATAAATTCATTTACACATTCATTGTCTGTAATAATGTAGCTATATTGAATGATGATAATATGTGTTTACTAGTTATTAGTAGTAATTAACTTTTATTTTTAGATGACTTAAAGATTATATATTGATAAAACAATAAATATTCATCTCAACTATATCACATAGAACGTATATATTCATGAACTTTTTTCGAACTACTCACAAACAAATTAAATTAAATCAATAATATATACAGTTTTATCTATCTCGCATACTCATATAATTCAAGACATATTTATCTCTTCTCATTTTTATTTTATTTATTGTTGTATTGTGCTTGCATTTTTTATGTAATATGTTTGATCCCTCTAAGTATTATATCAATTTTAAATCAATTGAGAATTGTTTGGTAAAAAAACCGAAAAAACCGAAACCGAACCGAAACAAACCGAACCAATCAAACCGTGGTTCCAAGTTTTGGAGTGTAAAACCGAACCGAACTTTTTACTTTGATTCTATATTTGGTTTTAGGTCAAAACCGAACCGCAAGAACCGAACCCACCCCTAAGCGGGACCGGGCTCGGGTCCTGGTTTTGGAGGCCCGGCCCGGCCGGGTCGGGCCCGGGCCTAACGGTCCAAAATTTTAATTTTTTTTTTTTTTTTGCTTCTTTAGGCTCAACGGCCACCCCAAACGGCTATATAGCCGTTGGGTGGTACCGGGGGGGGGGGGGGGGGGTCAGGGGGCTTTGGGTGGGGGGTGGGGTGGGGGGTGGGGGTTAAAAAAAAACCTATAAATACTCCTAATTTTAAATATTTTTTCACACCTCTTCTCCAACTCTACCTAAATCCTACTCTCTACTCATCTCCAATTCTCCATATTCATCTTCTCAAATTCTCTTATTCTCCTTTATATTTTATTTTACTATTTAATACTTATACAATTATTATATCTACTTATATATTAATTATCTACTTATATATTATTATCTACATATACTATATTACTTATATTTCTTATCTACTTAATCTCTACTTATATCTCTTAATACATACATACATACTATATCTACTTAATACTTCCTCCGTTCTTTTTTAGTTGCAACGGTCAACATTTCACACTTGCCAACGCACATCTTTGACCATAATTATATCTTAATCCCTATTAGTAAAAAATATTTACAAATTAGGTTTTGAAAATTTGTAATGAGATGAATTGAACAATATAATTTTAAAAAAATAATTTTCATAAAATAATAATATAAAATGTAGTCAAAGTATAACATGTGAATAGTGTAAAATTCAACATGTTGCGATTAAAAAGAGACGGAGGATAGTATATACTTTATATAATAAAGTATTAAATATACTTTATAAACTATTACTATATACTTAATACATAATAATATCTACTTCTCTACTTATATTTTATATATACTTATTTTCCAATCTCCAATTCTCCATTATACTCTAATATTTAATTCTTATACAATTATTATATCCACTTAATACATACATTCTACATCTACTTAATATATATTTTATATATTAAAGTATAAAATATAAGTGTATTACTCATCTTATAGTAGTATACTTATATATTATATAATATAAACATTATATTATATATTACTTACTATAACTAGTATTATACTAGTTAATTAGTTAATTAGCATTCTTGTTACATTTTTCATTATACTAGTTAATTAGTTCATTACCATTATTGTAACATTTTTCATTATACTAGATAATTAGTTAATTAGCATTCTTGTTACATTTTTCATTATACTAGTTAATTAGTTCATTACCATTCTTGTTACATTTTTCATTATACTAATTAAAATACTTCACATTTTATTTAACTAGTTGTTAGTTTGTTACATTTGTCACTATACTAGTTAACTACTTAATTAGCATTGTTGTTACATTTTTACTTGTACTAGTTATTTACTTCAAAAGTTGTTATAATTTTAATTGTAGAGACACACATTAATTCTACTTTGCAAAAAATTAGTTTGAAGTATTAATTAAAATAGTTTTAATTAGTTGCATTAGTTTTGTATCCATTATTATATTTGTTGTGAATTAATATTTGTTACATTTTTTAGATGGAAGGTGGTAGATATTCGGTTGATTTGGGTAACCTCCAACGCAATCGAAGAAACGAGATTGGGAGGAAGAAATCCCGCAAAGGTAAAGAACTTGCCGGGTCTTCATCTCAAAGCCGAGATGATTTTGAAACGGGTTACCAAAGGCGAGATGGAGATGCGATGTCCGAAGAACAACTCCAACAAGAATTGGCCCGACATAATAACCGCTTTCTACAACAACAACAAATGCCGACGACCATTGACGAAGAGGAGCTTGAGGATGAAGATGCGGGGGAATTGGAACCGGAGACGGCCGAGGAGGAGGGTGCCGGCAGCCACGACGCCGACGCGCCTGCCTCATCCCAAACCGCCACCGGTAATAAAAAAAGTAAGTCTGAACTAATGAAAAATAATTTTGATAAATGGAAGGACCCACAAACCGGCTATTGGCACGCAACTTGCAAGTGGTGCAACAACAATTATAGTTTGGGAACCTCTGGCGGACACGGATCCGCCGCAAGGCATCTTAAGGCAAAGCACCCCGTGGAGTATGCAAAATTAGGCAGCGGAACGGGGAAGCAAACTCAAATATCGAGGTTTGCGAATTTTCAACCTTTTGGTAATTTCTCCTACAATGATGCACAAAATTTGACTGGTATGGCTAACTTAATTTGTGAAGAAAATGTGCCTTATTTGTTTTCTGAAAGTCTTGCTTTAAGAGATTATGCACAAGGTAGTTTAAATCCTCAATTTAGAAATTATAGTCGCAAAACTGTTAAGAAAGAAATAATAAGGCTTTATAATGCGGAAAAGGTAAGGTTACAAATTTTTTTTGCAAACTTTGATGGGCGTGTTACTATTTGTTCTGACATATGGGAGGATGATTTTCATCATTTATATTATTTGGGTCTGACTGCACATTATATTGATGAGGATTGGAATATGCATAAACGTGTTCTTGCTTTTCGTGAATTTAATGATCGTCACACCGCTGAACATATTTATATTTTGATTGAGCGTATTTTAATTGAGTATAATTTGATTGATAAGGTGTTTGCTATTGGTTTCGATAATGCTACTAATAATACTGCTGCTATACCTAGATTGCGTGAGTTGTGTGGTGCCAATTCTTTGATGGGTAGATTTTTTCATCAACGCTGTGCATGTCATGTTATAAATTTATGTGTGCAAGACGGTTTAAAAGCGTTAGGAGATTCCATGGAGGTAATAAATGGGGGGATTAGACGTATTTGGGGTAATGGTCAACTTAGATTAAAATGGCAAAGTTATTTGACTGAAAGAGGTGTGAGATATGTTGCTTTTCCTAAAGATTTGAGTATTCGTTGGAATAGTACTTATAAATTACTTAAAGTTGTTCTTAGATATAAAGAACATTTTCCTGCTTTTTTAAAAGAACATGATAACTATATTATAAACGCGGCTGAGATCGACACTTGCGAAAAAATTTGTAATGTTTTGATATATTTTTTTAATGCTACTGAAACTTTTAGTCATGTTTATAAACCTACCGCAAACCAATTTATTCCACAAGCTGTTAATCTCGCCGATGCTTTTAAAGAATTTCAAAATGCCATTTTCGTTCATTATTTTTGTGATCATATGAAGGAAAAGTTTTTAAAATATTATGCGCATATTCCCCATATTTATGGTATTGCATTTATTCTCGATCCTCGTTATAGACTTGCTAATTTGGAAGATTGTTTCAACTTCTATTATCTTGCGTTTTTCGGTGAATTTCCAATGTATGACGATAACCCCATAGATCCGAAAACGGAATACAACGAGGTTAGTACTTTATTTTATGCCTTATTTAATGAATTTCGTGCACAATATAGCAACGCTCCCCCTCCCCCGTCACGAACATCTTCATCTAAAGGAAAATCGATTTTTAAATCTGCATTTGGCAATCTTATGAAAAAAAACTAAAACAACTCACGTCACTGAACAAAGCGCATTCAATGAGATTACTTTGTATTTGACATATGAAGTTGATTTTGAAGAAAATGATGACTTTGACGTTCTAGACTGGTGGAAGTCAAAAGAAAGAACGTTCCCGATTTTAGCACGGATGGCTAAGCAAGTACTATCAATGCCGGTTTCAACAGTTGCTGTGGAACAAGAATTTAGTTCGGCCGGCAACGTCCTAACGGCATCTAGATTGAGATTGAGCGCGGAGTCTCTTGAGACGCTTATATGCTACCACGATTGGTTGAAGGCCACACGTAGAACTCAAGAATTGAGCATCACCCCCTCCCAAGATTTTATGGATGACTCAACAACCAATGGTGGCTCTACCTATGCCGGAGATTCCGATTGATTAGTATTTTAGAATTTATTACAAAATGTATTTTATAGCACTTGTCAAATTTATTTATACTTGTACTTCATATTTCAAAATTGTAAACTTGTACTTCATATTTCAAAATTGTAAATTTGTAGTTGTAGTTCAAATTAATTTGTAAACTTGTACTTCATATTTCAAATAAATATGTGTTCACTTTTTCATATGTAGCACTTCTCAAATTAATTAATTGGTTACAATCTAACGACTTAAAATTATTTTTCTAAAATATAAAGCCGGTTTTTAAATTAAAAATACATTTAGAATATGTAATTTGTTTAAATACTTATACACCTATTTTGTAACATTTGTAAATTATAAATCAAACCACTTTTCTAAGTACAAATAGTTTTAGTTTTACTTAATTCATTAAATTAATTAATTTATTTTACAATATGTGTATAACTTAAAAAAAAAAATTAATTCAAACCTCCCAAACGGCTATATAGCCGTTGGGGCTATGGGTGGGGGGCAGGGGGGGTCCCGGGGGGTGGTGGTGTGGGGAGTGGGGTTCAAAAACATCTATAAATACATCTATTTTCTAACATTTTTTACATCTCTTCTCCAATTCTTCTCAAACTCTTCTCCATCTTCATCTTCTCTTATTATCCTACATTCCTACTTATACATATACCATTTTAAATATGGAAAGTACATCGTCCCTTATGCAAAACAATTTTGACAAGTGGAAGGACTCGAAGATCGGTCTGTGGTGGGCAACTTGCAGGTGGTGCAAGAAAGAGTGTTGCTTGGGGGGTTCATATGGATACGGGATGCCAATAAAACATATGAAGTCTTGTGACAAAGGGAAAACAACAACCAACGGTGGCGGAAATCCCAATTGATATTCATTACAAAATGTATTTACAAAATGTATTTCGTATTGTTATTTTTTTCTCAATTCTCAAATGTAGTTCTTATTTCAAATAAATGCACTTGAACTTTGTTTTTAATAGCAATTTGTATAATATATAATTAATAAAAAAAATATAATGGCCCGGCCCGGCCCGGCGGGTGGCCCGACCCGTGACCCGGGCGGGCGGCCCGGCCCGAACCGGAACCGGTCATTGACCGGTCCGGTCCCGGGCCTACCATTATAGGACCCGAGGCCCGACCGGGCCTTGACCCGGCCCGGGCCCGACCCGGGCTTGACCCGGCCCGGGTCCAACACTAGGCCCGGGTATCCACCGGGTCCGGGCCTCGGGCCTCTATATATATGTGTGTGTGTGTATATATATATATATATTATATATATATATATATATATATATATATAGACATGAACTTTTGTCTATATATATATATATATATATATATATTTGCTTTTTATAATTAGCCCTTGACCCCCCCGACCCCCACCCCCAAATCAGTCCAAATGGTCCAAAATACTCAGCCCTACTCGGAGAGTTAAAAAAAATTAAAAAAAAAAATTGAATTAAGCCCGAACCGGCCGGGTTGGCTCCATTTTCCCCATACCCGTACCCGGTATGTGGTTGAAATGATGTTACAAAAGCGACTACATAACAGAATCATTGTTTCATACTCCCTCCGTCCTATTTAAAGGTTCCTGTCTACTATTCACATGATCAACTTAAATCATTCTTAACATTTTTCTTTATATATCAATTTTTATGAAATTTATATTTTTTAATCAGGATTTGTAGCGACTTTAATATAGTTTCTGAATATGTAAATTTTATTTACTACAAATAATCAGAGCGTAAACAGGCATCAAGTTGCTTTATCGTCAGTCAAGCATCGTAACGCGAACCGGGAACCTCTATATGGGACTGAGCGAGTAAGGCTTTGTTTGCAACCACTTCTGCTTAAATAAAAGCACTTTTGGGGAAAAAGTGATTAGTAGTAAAAGTTGGTAGTGTTTGGTAAAATAAGTGCTTTTTGTGTAATAGAAAAAGTAAAAAGTAGATTCTACATGGAAGCCGAGAAAGTAAAAGTTGGTAGTGTTTGGTAAAATAAGTGCTTTTTTATTTAAAAAAAAAGTTAAAATTACTTTATTTAATGGGTTGCAAACAGACCCTAAGACATGCAAATTTCACCGGACGTGAAGTTGACTGTTGCTTCACGACTGCTTGAGGGGATAGCTTCCACGTGGTGGGAGAGTGTAGAAGGAAAATACCATGGGGAGGTCTCATGGTTAAATTTTGAGCAGGAATTTTATGACCAATACTACACTGACTATGAGAAAAATGTCAAGCGTAGGGAATACACCAACCTCAAACAGAAGGAGGGTGGTTCTGTTAAACAGTTGGAGCAAGATTTTAGAACCTTGGCTAGGTTCTTGCCGGAGTACGCGATCAATGAGGACCGCATGTCGGTGCACTTTTGGGATGCCTTACTCGTGGACATCCGTGATCGGGCTACGTACTCGCGCCACATGACCTTTAGCGAGGTGGTGGAGCAGAGCCTTCTTGGGGAGGCTCAATGGAATGAGAGAAAAGAAAAAGACGCCGAGGAGGCGAAAAAGAGAAAATGACATAGTTCGGGGCTGCCCGAACAAGCACGAAAGAATAACCACGGTGGGGGTGGTGGTACTTTCAAGACGCCGGCACCACCGGCGAAATGAGAAATGAACACAAACTCAAATGTTGCCATTTTTTCAATCAAACTAGAAGAAGTGGATTTACTTTTCTGATCCACACCATCATCAAATATTGCTTCAAGTACCTCAATCACCGCATCCCACATATCAACAACTCTAATAATTGTTTTATAATGAGATCCCCAACGAGTATCACCTGGTCTTACAAGACTTTTTTCTTGATTTTTCCCTTTCCCTGTGCTGACCTCACCACGTTCTATACGGCCTACAAGATTTTCATAATGCTTTTGCAAAAGATCATCTTTTCTTTTACATGAAGCACCAACCATATTCACAATCATGATAAGATGATAAAAAACTACCAACTATTCCATTGTTCTTCAAACAGGAAACAATCACTAACTGAAGGCGATGAGAGAAACAATGCACATAGTGTGCTTGCTTATTTTCTTCTAATTCTTTTTTGTTTTAAGCCATTAATCCCACCGCTCATGTTTGACGCTCCATCATAACCTTGATCTCGAACCTTAGACAATGAAAGACCATACTTTGCAAAAAAATCATCAATGGCATTTTTCAATGTCTGCGCAGAAGTGTTACTAACATGCACCACTCCTAGAAATCGCTCAATTACCTCCCCACAGTTATTAACAAACCATAAAACCACAGACATTTGCTCTTTTATTGAACTATCTCGAGCCTCATCAATCAATAGAGAAAAATACTTGCTACCAATCTCATTAATAATAGCTAATCTTACCTCAGTTGCACACGCATTAACAATCTCCTTTTGAATTTTAGGAGAGGTAAGTTGACTATTCCCAGGAGCGTTTGAGTTCATCACCATATTTATATGTGGATGCCGTCTACACTCCCATTTCAAGAGTTCAAGAAAATTACCTGTAGATACATTTATACAAATTTAACAATAAGCATTATAAACTAATAATGTAACTAATAAGTTAAAAATGATGTAAATAATATAATAAATATTTACCTGAATTCACTGAAGTATCTGATTCATCGTGACCTCGAAAAGCCAATCCACCCTCTAAAAGGAATCGAACTATATCAACAATAATTGTTAATCTAGCACGATAATCATTCTCATCTTTCCTGGTTTGTTGGGATAATACATAATCCACATTTTGCTTTCGGTCTTTGAACCCGGAATATTGAATTTTTGCATAATGGTGTATGCTTTTTGGAGTTCCTTCATGGTCACGGAATTTTTCCTTGGCCTTCCTCCAGTTATTAAAACCAATTTCAGTAAAAACATCATCCCCATTTTTATGGCCTCTAGCAAACAAATAACACAAGTGACAAAAGGCTGCATCCTTAGCAACACTATATTCCAACCAAGTAAATTCTTCAAACCAATGCTTTTGAAATGATCTCATACACCCTCTGAAATCAGTTTGTGGAAATTTGAAGTCACGTGGTTGAGTAGGGCCCTTTGTCAAATAACGTCTTCTCACTTCTTCTCTAATATTAACATCGTAACTTTCAATCGCTTTACGCAATCCAGGATCACCAACAATGTCGTCCTCTGATGTTTCAACTTCTATTCGAGGCTTTTTAACATTATTTTCAATGTTAGGAGTGATATTATCTGACGAAGAAATTACATTATTCGATGAAGAACCTTCAATGCTCGGCCCTTTACTACCTTTGGGAACCTTTGGATAAAATTGTAACAGAGACATTCTTTCTCAAACAACCTAGAAATACTACAATTAAAACTTATAAGAATTAACAATTAATAAATTATTAATTTAGAAATACTACAAAAAATTTAAATTAACAGTTACTAAATTAAAATAAACAGCCCTACAAGTTATCGGCTATCAGTCTATCACAATTCACAATTCACAAATATCAACAATTACGAAATACGAACTATCACAAATACTATTAAAAATTAACAATTAATAAATTAACAAAATAACAATTGAAATCAACAAATAACAAATTAACAACTACCAGGGCATTTGCGGCTTACCTAGTTACCGGCAGCCCGGCAGGCGGCCAGCGGCACCGCGGCACCGCGGCAGGGTTGTAGGAAGATGAAGAATTGAATGACCTGCTCGACGTCACTCTTGCTGTTGTGCTGTTCGGTTGTTCTTGGCGAGTTGGCGTATCAGCGTATTGTCCTGCACGGGCAGCACGGCTGCACTCCTAATCGGCTGCTCCTGAATCGGTCTGTTTTTCTTTTTTGCGTTAAGCGGAAGAGACGAAGAGTAGTAAGTTACCGGGGTTGGGCTGCTTATGGGTTGGGCTGAAGGATTGAGGGATGTCGGATGCAGGGCTGATGGTTGGCTTAATTCTCTGGGCTGCAGGGGCTAGTTATTTAAAATTAATATATATATATATATATATATATAGAGAGAGAGAGAGAGAGAGAGAGAGAGAGAGAGAGAGAGAGAGAGAGAGAAGAATGTTCAGGTCCGAACATTCCTGGTCCGAACACCGTCCGAACATGGACATTTGGGGCTCTTCCCGGTGGAATTTTTTGATGAAATTTTTTGAGCATGTTCCTCATCAAGTCTAGTTTGTCCATACCAAATTTCAGCTCAAAATTCGATCGGGAAGGCATTCAAATCATTTTTTGAAGTTGACTGCGTCAAAATATACATTCTCCAAAAATCCACACAATTTATCAATTTGCATATTTCATACTACCTTCGTTCCAAATTAATTTGCAAAATCAACCTTTGGTTAAAATGTTTCTTTTTATTCACTTAATTAGGATTTCATTTTTTCAATTATATTCTAATTTGGGCTTTCATAAAAAAAAAATTCGTATATTCTAATTTGAATTTTGCAACTTTAAAAAGATTTTAATGTGGTTTTTAAATATGTAAATTTTAATTATTAAAAATTGTATTAATTATCATTAGGGAGGACTTAAAATGTTGACTTTGCAAATCAATTTGGGACGGATGAAGTAATTAATAAATTTCAGATAAACTATAGTAGTACAAATTAAAATAATTAAACTATTCTTTAGTCTGCTCCAGTCTGATACCGATTCTCATTTTATGAGAACTTGTCATGACATTGTTTGCATCGGTATGGTCCGGTTCGGAACTAAAAATTTTAAGATCCACTTCAAACTCCGTTTATCGATCCTGAACCATATCAGTCCGGTTCTGTAACGTGCTGGTTCGGGTTTTTTGCCCAACCCAACCATAACTTATTGGATACAGTACATTATAACTCCGTAGTCCGTACTCCACCTTAGCAGCATCCTAAGGGAGTGTTTGCAATAGCTTAAAAAAAAGCACTTCTCAGCTTTTGGCTTAAAAAAGCACTTATTTACCAAACACTTCCAATTTTTACTTTTTCTCGGCTTGCGTGTGAAAAGTGCTTTTCCCTTTTCTATTACACAAAAAGCACTTATTTTACCAAACACTACCAACTTTTACTTTTCAAAATCACTTTTTTCTCAAACACTATCAACTTTTACTACTAATCACTTTTTCATTACATCTCCAAAAGTGCTTTTTTTTAAGCAGAAGCAGTTGCAAACACTCCCTAAGTTCCTAACATTTCCAGAGTGGAGTATATAACCTGCTTCCCTTCGGCTCGGAAGTCCTACTCGAAAATTTTCTGCATCCAATCAGGTACTTCATTCTATAAGCCCCAATCTCATCAATCGGTTGTCTTCGTCATTATTGTCGTCATCATTCTTTGCTGCATCAGCTTCCACCCTTACCAAATACTGTATACCAAAATTAAGTCTTTCTTAATTATCCAAATATGAAACACAATTTTAAGATGTTTCTATCATTGGTGGAATTTCAGATCTATGCTTAGTATTCCAAATCTGAAACACCAATTGGTAGATCTTTTTATTATTATTCAGATTTGTATCCCCCTCCCCAATTTTGCGGTTTTATGCATTTTCTTTATTTATAACAGGTGATTGAGCTCTGTATTTTATTTTTTTAGTAAGTAGTGTATATTATATCAGAACATCTGCATTTTTATTTTGTAAAGCATCTTCTACATTGACAAATCTGCGGTTTTCTTTAGCTGTTTAAATTTTGGCTGCTTCAAAATATACCACTACTTATTTTTTTACCTTTCATGATTTTTCTTTGATCTTATTTGTGTAAGTACTTTACTCATTGAATTGTTTGGATCATTCTTTAAGAAGGTTTCATTGACATGGTATTACCACATTAAAGGACAAGAAGGGCAATTCTGAAAATAGTATTCTTTGGCAAAATAGACAAGTATATATTCCCTATAGCTATATGCCTATATGGCTATATGTATATGTTCAGAAAGTGTACAGTTCAATCTTCAAAAATAAAAATTTAAATCACACGCACATTGACATTAATACATTATCCCCCTATTTATTTTGATTGTTTTCAAGCATGTTTGATTTCTTCTCAAATCATCATTTTTTACTAAATAGGTAGTATCCCTTTGCTTGCCCTATTCATTTTAGTTTTAAATAAAATTGATGTTTGGAAATGTATACTAAAACCACATTTTTGCTAATATACAAGCATTGTTATGTTTCATCATAGATGTCTTAGGTTACTATACTCTGATACGGAAAATGTGAGGTCGTTTAAAGTTTATCTATCAGTCTTTGTTAATATACAAGCTTTATTATGTTTCATCATAGATGTCTTAGGTTACTATACTCTGATTCAAACTTCATTTTGAATTATAAATTAAGCAATATAAATATAAAATATGAACACTTTCACGCAGTTTATTGAATGAGAGCCAATCTTTGGGTTGAGATAAATCATAAATTAAAAAAAAATTGAATTTTATAGTTAGAGTTTTTGCAGACAATTAAGCACAAATCTCTCACTGTACTTTTTATTGAAAATAATCAAATGCAAAATAAAAGAGAATATAAATATAAACATTTGATCTATAGGCTACCTATATTTCTCTTGATATTTGTTATCTTTTCGATTTTGCTGAGAAACTGCATAACAACAACATTACTACTAATAATTATTATTATTATATATTATATATTACATAGATACATTGTTCAATTGCTATTAATGAATTACTGGTTGGCTGCCAAATTAGATGGCGAAGGAGCATAGTGGGTCCCCAAAGCTTCAAAAGCTGGAAGCGAAGAGGAAACAACTGACTTGGATTTTGGGAGTAAGTGGCCTTTGCATCCTATTCTACATTCTAGGAGCTTGGCAGAGTACATACTCTCCCATCTCTTCTGCTGGCCAATCTCACCTTTCCACAAGTGTTGAATGCAATAACAGTCAATCATCCGAAAATCCAGCCGTGTCATCATCGTCATCATCATCATCATCATCATCAACACCGCTTGATTTTGAAAGCCATCATCAGTTGGCGGTGAATGAAGATGATGCCGAGGAGAATAAGAACTTCCCACCATGTAACATGTCATACAGTGAGTATACTCCGTGCCAACATCCACCAAGGGGAAGGATGTTTCCTCGGGACATGATGAAATACAGGGAGAGGCATTGCCCCTCAAAGGAAGAGCTCCTCAGCTGCCTAATTCCAGCCCCGCCAAACTACAAGAGACCTTTCAAGTGGCCTCAGAGTAGGGACTACGCTTGGTTTGCCAATATTCCCCACAAAGAGCTTAGCGTTGAGAAAGCCGTCCAGAATTGGGTTCAGGTTGAAGGCGACCGCCTTAGGTTTCCTGGGGGTGGCACTATGTTTCCCCGTGGAGCTGATGCATACATTGATGATATTAGTGACCTCATTCCCCTCACAAATGGGGCCATTCGAACCGCCATTGATACAGGCTGTGGAGTAAGTAACATTCTTCTTGTCATATATTGATACAGGCTTTGTAGTTACAATTAAATTGGTTGCAACTCACCCCAAAAGATATTTGACAGAGAGATGCAGTAACCAATGTGAGATACTTTGAAATTAGGCCCAACTCACTACAAAATGGATGAAATTTAACTCATTTTCACATACCGTCTCAGAAACAACTTCCCGGTTTAACTCACACATATTTTTGCAAGATAATTTTTTTTTTGAATTTCTAATTATACCCCTACTTTATGTCTAATCAATATAAAAGTAAATAAAAAGTAAGGGTAGTTTTGACATTTTCTTTTGAAAAATTACTTTTAATGAAAATGAGAAGTTTATTTTGGCACACCATAATAAGAAAAGTGAGAAGTTGATTTAGGGACGGAGGGAGTATTAGACTTAATAAATCTATGTAATGTTGATATGGGACACTTACCCCCTCTGTCCAAATGGGGCACAAAAACCAAACAAACCACAATTAGATCAGGTTTTGGTACCATCTTCAAGCGACGAGGTTTTACTCACACATAAATATTAGACCTAACAAATACTCAACACATCCCCTCTGCTCAAGCCATTGTGGACACTGCAAGGGTGGTCATGTGGGCCCAAACTCTCCCTAAAATAGGCTCCCAAACCATCTTATGACCTTGTGGGTGAGCGCCCCACATGATATCATTAGAGTAGACTCAGACTCACATATCAGTTACTATTATGCTTTGTCTATCATAACAGTTTATTTTATTTTATTTTATTTTATTTGGAATGTATATTGTAAGGTGGCAAGTTGGGGTGCATATCTGTTGAAGAGAAATGTTGTGGCTATGTCTTTTGCCCCGAGAGATACACACGAAGCGCAGGTATGGTTTGCTCTGGAGAGAGGTGTCCCGGCTATGATTGGTGTTTTGGGTTCACAAAGACTTCCATATCCTGCAAGAGCTTTTGATTTGGCCCACTGCTCACGCTGCTTGATACCTTGGGCCGTCAATGGTGAGCTCCCTTTTTGAACAAAAGAAGCTAATTTCCATTACACTCGTATTTTTTTTTGAAGATTCACAAACAAGTTAAGTATACTGAATTTTAAATGTATAACTATAAACGAGGTTTTCCACTAGTTGTACTCGACCTGACAAAAATTCAAAATCCGTACCTTGGTTGAGCACGACAGTATGACACTTTGTTTTAGATGGAGGTAGTATAACAATGGAATAAGAGATACACATTAAATTCCTATATTTGTCTTCTATTTCAAGCCTTAAATGGGATATTGTTGGTGCATTGTCTGTCTCAGTTTGAAGTGTTGTTTCTGTCTTTCTTGTGCTTACAGATGGATTATATTTAACTGAGGTTGACAGAGTGCTTAGGCCAGGAGGGTACTGGATACTTTCAGGCCCACCTATCAACTGGAAGACACATTGGAGAGGGTGGGAGAGGACCAAAGAAGATTTGAAGAAAGAGCAAGACTCCATTGAGGATGCTGCCAAACGATTGTGCTGGAAAAAGGTAACTGAAAAGGGAGATCTATCTGTCTGGCAAAAGCCCATAAACCATCTGGGCTGTACCAGATCATTATCGATTTGCAAGTCCAGTGATGCCGATGATGCTTGGTACGTCCTCTTCTGATAATTGCAATGGATTAACAGTTTATTGTGGTAAGCGCCTAGGTAACGATTACTAGGGTTAGGTTGCAAGCCATCTTGCATCTGAAAATATAAACAGAAACCAACATATACTACATATAAGTTTTTGCTCATTCTTCCCATTAGGTTGATTTTAAGCTTAAATGAGTAATTGAATTTCATGATTGGTCTAGTTATTGGGTTACTCCTATCTAGTTGACTTCGTGAGGAATATAACCCGAAGTATTAATAGGTTACGAAAACCTCAAACAAGCAATTTGATTATGTGAGTCTCACATATGAGTACGTACATGGAGTTATTGGATTGTAAGATTGACATATGTTCCAATGAGTCACTATTTTGGAGGGCTTCAATATAGATCTATCTTACATGAGAAAGTATATTAAGTACAATATAACATATATGTTATTAATGGGCTACTACTAGTAGGCAATGTTGTCTAATCTTGAATGAATGGGGACTAGGCCGGGATTTCCACATTAAAATATTTATTATTACCCTGTATTACCTCACAAGTCAATGAAGTCACACAAATGCCTTTTGTTTCTTGAGAAAGGTACAAGGATATGGAGTCGTGTATAACCCCACTGCCGGAGGTAAGTAAAGCAGATGAAGTTGCAGGCGGTGCATTAGTGAAGTGGCCAGAGCGTGCATTTGCCGTTCCACCAAGGATTAGCAGTGGTTCAGTCCAGGGTAGCATCACAACAGAGACATTCAAAGAGGATAACGAAGTGTGGAAGCAAAGAGTGGCATATTACAAAAAAATTGCAAGTCCCTTACACCAAGGGCAGTACCGGAACGTAATGGACATGAATGCCAATTTAGGTGGCTTTGCAGCTGCTTTGTTGAAGTATCCGGTGTGGGTGATGAATGTTGTCCCGGCTAACATAGACCCCGACACTTTGGGAGTGATCTACGAACGTGGCTTCATCGGCACGTACCATGATTGGTGCGAAGCATTCTCCACGTATCCACGTACATATGATCTCATCCACGCTGGCGGCGTCTTCAGCATATATCAGCCCAGGTAACTTGTAACTTGAGTGTTGTTTTACCATTTAACCCTTATTAAAGTTAATGTTACATCTACCATGCAGTGATGGTTAAAATGGTGATTCCATTACTCATAACCATGAGCATGAAATGTTCACTTACAATGTTTGGGATCAAATTAGTATTTTACCCTTACAATGCGCATTCAGTTATCCTAATAGTATCTTCAGTGGAAAATAAAAATATGATGTTTTGACTCCCTCATACACCTAACCTAATTATATTTCACTTTCCCTTGAAAGTGGATTAATCTTCCTTCGGAATAGGGAATCCATTTCTAAGAGGCAAGGTTTATATTATTGGGAAAATGCGTTTTTTTCTTGAGATAGGGTGCTTTATGGAGGATCAACCAAACGCGCACTAATATTAAAGTTATTACTGATATATCATAAAATGTTGGTAACCAAAATGACAATATTACTCTGAAAGTGTCATCAATCTATGTTGTAAAACTTGGATGAGAACTTTACATGCATTTTTCTACACCATACTCAAGATGCACATTTGAGATGAAATTACCATTTTACACTTACCATAAGTTAGTAACTTACATAGACGTACAATGATGGTTTAAATGGTTGAGTTCAATTTTCTAGTCATGTTTTTTTTTTATCATAATTTTCTAGTCATGTTGTTGCTCTAATCTAGCAAACTCAATTTTGTGGTTGAAGGTGCGACATAGCAAACATTCTTCTGGAGATGGACAGGATCTTGAGGCCTGAAGGGACTGTGATATTCAGAGATGCAGTGGAGGTTTTGGTGAAGGTGAAGAGTATAACAGATAGGATGAGATGGGAGAGTCGGATTGTGGATCATGAAAGTGGACCATTTAACCCGGAGAAAATTCTTGTTTCTGTGAAAAGTTACTGGACTGGAAGCACTTAATTAGAGTGAAAGTGGGGTGGGACAACCAAACAAAGCTGATGTCTTATTCAGTTTGACAATTTTAAGGGTGTTTTGTCCCTACAACCCCAACTCCACAGCATTTTTATTTAGAGGATACATCTTGAACTTGCCAATAATGCTCCTCAACTCTGATGGGCTGCTGGCGATCAATCAAATTTTCAGAGGTAAGCTCCATTGTCCCGGCAAGCATATGGTAAAAACGAAGACATACCATATTTAAGGATGTTCCTGTTACATACCGCAATCCATGTTATGTATTTTTATTATATTGCAACAAATTCCTCTCTTCTGCATTTGTAATTCTTTTTGTAGTTAGTACCACGTTATTATTGAGTTTCAAGATTCAACAAGGTATGATTAAACACCCATTGTGAGTGTACCGACCCGGGTAGCCGCAATTTTGATCATACCCCAATGCTCACTTTTGACACCAATTATTATATGCATATTTTTTTATAATTATGTCTTCTGCACTAAATCTTATTTAAGCAGTACTGGATGTTTCATTCCCTGTCTTCTGTATTAGATTTGATTGCAGGATTTGTAGGAGTACCGTTAGTTTTTATGCTTGTTCAATTGGAAGTACAATAATTTAGTATTTATTTATTTTAATTCTTTATTTGCATCATTAACTGTCAACTGTAGTGGACTTGACACAACTGTAGTGGACTCCTGAAAGAGCAACACGAATTGCTAATCATGAAGCGTGTTTGAGTCGTTTGACACAACTATCACGGGTCCTATAGATCCATGTATTTCCAACGACATAAAAGTAGGCTAAATTTCCAAACAAACTAGAAATCCTAACAACATAGACCGTAACAATCCAAATAACAAATTAATGCGTAGTAATAACTAGGGAAAGTTCTCGAAATAGGACTACAACAGTTTGAAAATTCCAAAATAGGATTGTTATGTTTTTTATTCCCAAAATAGGAGTAATTACTACCAAGTTTGAAAAATACTGCCAGGTTTGAAGTTTGGTACTGCCAAAACATGGCAGTAATTAGTCCTATTTTGGGAATAAAAATCATGAGTCCTATTTTGGAATTTTAAAACCTTTTTAGTCCTATTTCGGGTAATATTCTCTAATAACTAGTAAGATAACTTTCACGAACGCTAGTACCTCGTTCAGCCTCTGACGGTGGTTCAGGAGGAGGCTGTACCATTGGTACCACTCTAATTGATCCGCCATTGTCGATCGAAATCTGGCCTACGCGAAACCCGTACAGCTCTCCTCGTCCCGCACTCGTAGCAAAACCGCCGCTTGTTGTTACCTTCTTCACGACCAAGCCCGGTGATGCATTCATCTTTCCCTGCAATTGCGCCCAAAAATGCCGACGAATGAAACTCGGCCTCTTTCGACGAACGAACGAAGCGCTAGGTATCAGCCGCAAGAGCAGTGCTTCCTTACTTCGATCCAAACCAACTGAAATCATATATCCGCACGATCAGATTGATCGGCGGCAAAGAAAAATCCTACCTTTGAGGGGGGCAGATCGCCCTTGAATTGGTTTTTAGTGAAGATATTATGGAATAGTTCTTACCTTCTTTTTTGGATGTCCCGTATAAAGTTCTCATTTCTAGTTTAGAAAACAACTAACACTTTTAAATGACAATTTGATTATCAAATAATAAAAATACTACATCTATAACATCATACGAGTAGTAAAAAAGTATCACCTTAGGTAGTTCTGATGAGAAACCCCGTTCAAACTTGCCCGTTTTAGGACTTTTCTGTTAAAATTTTTTAGCATTTTTTTCATCAAGTCGATCATCATATTATATATGCAGGTTTTGTTTTGGGATTTTACCTCACACTCATTAAAAGTTTGGGTATTTGATTTTTTTTTTTCCAAAATCTTGTTTGACAGGGCGGAAAGGGACTACATACCGAGGAAATGAATAAAATAACACTAAAATGAAAAAAAGTACCAAGATGATAAAAGGAGAAACTTCTAGTGAGGAAAAGGAAAAGTCATAAAAAAATGTGGATTACTAGTGCTCCGTATTTGTTTAATTTTTTCAAAAGAAAGACAATTTGGAATAGTAAGTCAGCAATTGAAAAGACACAAGTACGGTGAAAGAAAATGGGGGGAGAAGTGAAAAAACTGAAAATTTTTCTGAGATTTTTTTTTGGCTTATTATTCTGAGATTTTATTTAGGTGGGATCATTCTGAGAATACTGGTAAATAATTTTTGTATACTCACAAAATTAGAGCTCACCGTTTGGCCTCTCGGAAATATTTCAGGCGCATATGAAAGTAAAAGGTCAGTTTGGTACTCGAACTTGTAAAAAAGGTGTCAAATAAGTCCTTATATAGAAGATTATGTCTGGACGTGCTATTTGAGGTGGCTCCCGGTGGAATTTTTTGATAATTTTTTTTGAGCATCTTATTCATTAAGTCTAGTTTACTCATACCAAATTTCAGCTAAGCATTCAATCAAGAAGACATTCAAATGAATTCTTGAAGATAACTACGCTTTTAACGACACAATTATCTTCAAGAATTCATTTCAATGTCTCCCCGATTGAATTTTTATCTGAAATTTGATATGAGTAAACTAGACTTAATGAATAAGATGTTCAAAAAATTTCATCAAAAAATTCCACCGGGAGCCACCTCAAATGACACTCCCTGAAAGAATTGAAGGGTAGACGCTTGTGATAAAAAAAGAACGAAATTCGAACATTTGCTCGGAAGAAACGTAAATACGTAGTATATGGTAATTCTTTTATACTAGTATTAATTTAATATACTTATCTAATACTCCTTCCGTTTCTAAAAGAACCTCACACTTTCATTTTTTAGATGTGCCAAAATAAAAGTCACACTTCCCTTATTTCCTTATTTGGCAAAGAAATCTACATCCAAACAGTATCAAACAGTGTCCAAACAGTGCCAAACAGTGTCTAAACAGTGTTTTCTACAGTAAAGTCAATTTATTTCCTTAATAATCGTGAAGTCAAACCGTGACTTTCTTTTAGAAACGAAGGGAGTACATACATATGTTGATTGTTAAGGATGTTTTCTTTTGGACTGTTTTCAGTCCCAGACCAGACCAGATCAGACCAGACCAGACCAGACCAGACCAGATCAGACCAGATCAGACCAGATCAGACCAGACCAGACTTGACTTCCGTAGTTATAAAATCACAGAGACCAGACGTTTACCAGACCAGACCAGACCAGCAAATTTCAGTCCAAAAGAAAACATCCTAAATACGTAATGCTTAATATATTGTATATATATACTCCCCCCCGTCTATGTTTAAAAAACCGACCCGACCCGGCCGGGTTGACCCGGAACCCGGTGACCCGGACAAAAATCCGGTTCGGTTTTTTCAAAACCCGGAAATGGTCAAAAATCGGAAAAACTCGGCTGACCCGGGAAAACCCGGTCAAGACCCGGACCCAAGAAACCCGAAAAACCCGGTAAAACCCAGTTTTTGGGTGTTTTTACCAAAAAAAAAAGTAATTTTTTTTTATTTTTAATGCATTTTTTATACCAATAAAATTGCAATTTCAATACCTTAAAAAGAAAAGCTATGTAATATATTTATATATTTATTTAAGAATGAACATCATGCCAAATTATAATATAGATGTACAATAAAAATAAAAATATCATTATATATTTTTATAAGATCAAAATATACATTGAAATATTATAAGAGTGTATTAAGTGTTTAATAAGTAGTATTGTAAGATGATTATTATGAATAATAACTAATTTTTATTATAATTTTATATATAATTATATGTTTACTATTATTATATAGACGTATAATCATTGACCGGTTATCCGGCGTTGACCGGGTTGACCCACCGGGTCCGGGTGGACCCGTGACCCAATCATGTGGCTGGGTCACTCTCCGGTCCGGTTTTTACAACATAGCCCCCCGTCCCATTTATATTATCCCGTTTTACCTTTTCGGGAAGTCCCACTTAAATTGTCACATACCATATTTGGCAAAGTTTGTGTGGCTCTAAATCATTCTTACTTTATTCTTACTTTATCAATTAATATCAACCACACAAACCCACTTTTTTTAATAACGTGTCACCCTCTTCCGGGACCTATGAAGCACGGATACTTCCCTAGGGTAGCGTATCGGCGTATCGGATACGTTCCCGTATCCGATACTTTAGGATACCCGTACCGTACGTTCTCGGGCCGTATCTGCAATTTTTAAAAGTTTCCATTTTTTTTTTGTAATTTTTTGAAAGTTTCCGATACTCGTATCCTGACGGATACCTGTATCAACTTTTTTTTAAAAAAAAAATCCCAAAATTTACTTAATAAAATTCCAAAAAAATGAAAATCTAAAACTACATTTTACTTGGTAATCAAATAATGGGCCTATATGGCTATATCCGAATTAAGTCATTAGCTCATACTCCAAAGTGGGTACTTGCACTTTTAATTTCAAGATTGCAGTTGTTTGACTCATTTCTCATTTTAAATTAATGACTTATTGACTACATTTATATTTCGAGATACACTAGCATATATGAGAAATATAATGAATTTATTACTAAGTATCTTGAAAAAGGAAAATGCTTCAATGCAATGAATGGGTAGACATCATAGGATATTATATGTATATATATATATATATAGAGGACTGCTCTGGTCTCTCCGGAGGGACGGGAGGGACCGTCCGAACTTTACTGTTTGGGGTGGTTCCCGGGTGGAATTTTTTGATGAAATTTTTTGAGCATGTTCCTCATCAAGTCTAGTTTGTCCATACCAAATTTCAGCTCAAAATTCGACCAGGAAAGCAGTCAAATAAATTCTTGAAACTTACTGCACTTTATATATGCGCAGAATGTGCAGTAAGCTTCAAGAATTTATTTGACTGCCTTCCCGGTCGAATTTTGAGCTGAAATTTGGTATGGACAAACTACACTTGATGAGGAACATGCTCAAAGAATTTCATCAAAAATTTCTACCGGGAACCACCCCAAACAGTAAAGTTCGGACGGTCTCTCCCGTCCCTCCGGAGGGACCTGATCTTTTCTATATATATATATATATATATATATATATATATATATATATATATATATTGAAAAAAATCTATTTTTAATATTTATAAATGGACCCCTATAACTTTTAATATTTGTAAATACGCCCCCATAACTTTTAATATTTATAAATATGGCCCCGTATCCGTATCCTACTTTTTTTGGTTTTGACGTATCCCCGTACCCGTTTCCGCGTTTCCGCGTTTCCGCGTACCGGTATCGGTGCTACATAGTCCGGGACAATATAAATGGGACGGAGGCAGTATATATATATATATATATATATATATATATATATATATATATATATATATAGAGTGCTCTTCATGTCAGGCCGGCCTGACGGGCTGCCCCGTCCGGCCGAGCCCGTTTGGGCACCTTCCCGGTGGAATTTTTTGATGAAATTTTTTGAGCATGTTCCTCGTCAAGTCTAGTTTGTCCATACCAAATTTCAGCTCAAAATTCGATAGGGAAGGTTGTCAAATGATTTTTGCAAGTTAACTGGTCCGGAAAATACATATTCCGGACCAGTTAACTTGCAAAACTCATTTGACGACCTTCCCGATTGAATTTTGAGCTGAAATTTGGTATGGACAAACTAGACTTGATGAGGAACATGTTCAAAAAATTTCATCAAAAAATTCCACCGGGAAGGTGCCCAAACGGGCTCGGCCGGACGGGGCAGCCCGTCAGGCCGGCCTGACATGAAGTTCTCTCTCTCTCTCTCTCTCTATATATATATATATATATATATAATATATATTAACCACATCACTCAATCTACAATTTTGCTCTTTGTACCCACCTAATGTACCCACCCTATACACACTACAAATACCCAAAAAAAATTTACTCCCTTTCACCCCATTTACCTATTCCCCATCAGTCTTCTCTCCCCTCCCCTTTCACCCCTCTCCCTCATTATACGCCATCTTTCTCATCTCCCCCATTCTCGTATGCATCTCTCACCCTTCTCTTTTTTTTTTTTTTTTTTTTTTTTTGCTTATTTTGTTTCTTCACTCCATTAAATTCATTCTTGCGGCTCGAAGTGATGCAGATGGAAGAGATAGAGATGGTCAATCTAGTTCGAATATATCTATGACCATCCACTATTTCAATGTAAAATTCAACCTACATTTTTCTTTATCTTGTTCATTGTGTTTTCTGTACATTTAGGTTTATTTTTCTTCGATTTTATGTATATAAAATATGTTAATGTTGAATGCTTGATTAAAATGATATTCCGTATAATGTTATAGATTTGCGATTGCTTATTATTGAAGTTTTAATTCAAACTATTCTATTACACTTTTATGTCTACAAGGTGTTTGTAGAAATGACTCAATGAATTTTTTATTCATATCCACAATTTGTGTGTTCATATTACTGCTAGTGTTGTCATTATATTAGTTCTTTGTTAGGATACTTTTATTATTACTCACATAATCATGTTTACTTGACTGACTCTATATACATAAAAATTCAGAGTAATGCAAATTTGGATGAAGTGGTTTTTGTTGGAGGATCCACATGCCGCATGCCATCAATAAAAAATAAATTCCAACAAAGAAAGAGAAGTGAAAGAGTAAAACACCTTGTATCAAAACAAAGCATTCTCTCTGCAAAGCATATTTACAGAACACTAATTGGGATACACCTAGACAGATTGAAGGTATGGGCAAAAGGAACAAGTAACCAGGTCAATTATCGGTACCACTAGCACCGAAACTGAGCGTGCAAAGAATATTGTGGGTTAATCCACTTACTGACTTGCTTGCGGTTTTAAGGAGATTTGAGTTTAGCTCTTGTCCTTCTTGTGCCAAGGATATCAGCTATAGCACCACAAAGATGATAACTGTTTATAATCATGATCACTATGAAGGAATTAGGTAAGTCATAAAAAAGTACATGCATTGAAGTAATGACTTCATTGATGCCTAAAAAATCTTGATGTTTGGAGTCAGCAAGAGCCCAAACCTGAAAGCACCAAGCAGGTAAGCATAAAGAGCAAGTCCTAGTTTGGGATTGAGGTTGCATTTGAGGAAAAAATCTTGAAGATTGTTTTTGAGGATTGCATTTTGGTCAAGAAGAGGCGGCCAGACAATGACATTAAGAACATTATTATATGCGTAGTATGTTGTTTACCTCAATAATATTAGTTGTTGTAATATAGTCACTTTGTAAAGTAATATTTCGTATTCAATTTTTATTGTATTGAGTATGTAAATGTATTCAGAATGTAAAATTGGTAATTTTATCTAAAGCGTCCATATCAAATAATTGCTTGTGTATGATTAGACATTGTCATTGTGTATTTGTGTTCATGTATTTACCTAATAAATAATTGTTCGTGTATTCCTTTATATTGTCTGTGCATTGTTAAAATATTGTATGTGTATTCATTTATTTTGTTCGTGAGTAAAAGTAATTGTTAGTGCTTGTTTATATTATTTGTGTGAACATGTATATTGCATGTATTTTGGTTTATGTTGGCTGCGTGTGGTTAAAAAAAGGTCTCTATATTTTCTTGACATATATAAATATTGTTTAGGTCTAAACATTTTTTATATGTGCCCCAAACAATTTAACTTTAAAAAAATTATATATAGACAAAACTTGTAGTCTTTTTGTCTGTACATTGAGTATGTTTGGCACAACTAGCCGAAAGATATTTTTGTAATCTTTTTAGTAATTGTTAGCTTTTAGTGACTGAAAAGATCTTAAAATGAAAAGGTGTGAGCTGTTTGGTAAGAAGCTGACTGTTTGATTTAGTTCGGTTTGGTATACAAGCTGTTAGGACTAATTAATACGGAGTACTAAAAGTCACAGGTTTTTCCCAGATGCTACTCTTCATAGCAACTCAAAAAAGATTTTTTTTAAAAGGTCTTAAAATTTGACATAACAAACATGCAACTAGAAGCTTTTGAAGACTTTTTAAATAGCACAAAAACTAGAAGACATGTACTTATGAATGCCAAACATAGCCATTGACAAAACTTGTACATAGAATCATCTGTACACACAATTCACAAAAAACTATTGTATATTCTATTGCATACACCAGCAAGGTTATTATCAATAAAACCAAACGTATTACATTGTAAAATGAGCTACATAAATTATTGGAAAATATACATAGCTAAATGACCAATTTTGATCTCATAATTACAAACAAAAAACAGAGCAAGGTGACCTATAGTGAGCATTTTGATCCACTTTTTTCCAATTGGAAGTTCATCCATATTGACCTTGACAAATCCAAGGCATTTAGGAGAACCATTCTTGCAATTCCCATTCTTCACTTTCATTTTTGTTTTTTGCGTAATATCACTCACAACTCCACCTTGTTGTTCATCATTTCACTTTTGGTTGGTTAGTATTAGCCAAGCTGTTCATCCTGCTAGCCTTTATGGGTGACAATCTTACCACGTAGCTGCAGTTTAGAATTTCAAGATCACAAAAAAGTACTTCTTTGGCCATCAAATACAAAGTAAGCTGAACTTTTAGATTAAAAAGTCTTGCAAAACAAATTGGAACAGGCTGAAAAATAAGCGAACAAGTCTAGAATATCATATCCAAATATAAAGTCAAAAAGGGAAAATGAACACACAAATTGTGGATATGAATAAAAAATTCATTGAGTCATTTCTACAAACACCTTGTAGACATAAAAGTGTAATAGAATAGTTTGAATTAAAACTTCAATAATAAGCAATCACAGATCTATAACATTATACGAAATATCATTGTAATTAAGCATTCAACATTAACATATTTTATATACATAAAATCAAAGAAGAAAAAAATCTAAATGTACAGAAAACACAATGAACAAGATAAAGAAAAATATAAGTTGAATTTTACATTGAAATAGTGGATGGCCATAGATATATTCGAAGTAGATTGACCATCTTTATCTCTTCCATCTGCATCACTTCGAGCCGCAAAAATGAATTTAATGGTGTGAAGAAACAAAATAAGCAAAAAAAAGATAGAAAGAGAGAAGGGTGAGAGATGCATACGAGAATGGGGGAGATGAGAAAGATGGCGTATAATGAGGGAGAGAGGTGAAAGGGGAGGGGAGAGAAGACAGATGGGGAATAGGTAAATGGGGTGAAAGGGGGTAAATTTTTTTTGGGTATTTGTAGTGTGTATAGGGTGGGTACATTGGGTGGGTACAAAGAGCAAAATTGCTCAATCTATTGTCTCAACCTGCTCATTAATGATAATGACCTTAGGTGTTCACTACCTCTGTCCCACTATGATTATCTCATTTTACCTTTTCGGTCTGTCCCACTAAGATTGTTTCATACCAAATTTGGTAAAATTTGCACGACTCTAAATCATTCTTACCTTATTCTTACTTTATCAATTCAATATCAATAACATACACAACTTTTTATTAATTTGCGTGTCACTTCATCTTGTCCCATTGTTAGTGGGACGGAGGGAGTATTATGTTTAGCTATCTAATCCAGTTCTTAAGTTTTGGACCTATTTTGAAGCAGGAAATAAGAGACCGAGAGATAAGCAAAGGAAATCTCAAAGAGACTCTCTCACTCAATTGAACTACTCCGTATATTTTGAGAATCTATTACTACGTAATATTTCTTCTAAGATTTTTAAGAATTACTATGTTCGTTGCTCCATAAAATGGAAGTAAATTTATCTTAAAATCCTATGCCTTGTTATTCTTTTTACATACCCATTTTGGATCATATGCCTTAGAATGTTTTTACTTGGACGGTAATCTGTCCCAGATCAGATCAGACTAGACCAGATCAGACTTGGATAATTATAAAAATGCAAAGAGATCAGACATTACCAGACCAGATCTGACCAGACCAGCAAATTACAATCCAAGTAAAAACATCTTTTCGCTGCTTGGTCCATAATTGGCCTCTATATATACATGCTCCATACACGCCGTCTGTGAGGACATTTTTTGTATGGAGCATGTATGGATTTGAGGGTGTACAAATATTTGTTTTGTTATCCTATAGAGACCGGCCAGTAATGGGCAAAAATATATGCAAATGAGTTCTTGAAATATTAAAATGATCAAGAAAACTATGATCACAACTTCACAAGAAAGCAAACCAAGATACTATCCTAATAATTGTTATTATATATTCAACTAAACCCAAAGCCACATTTAAAAATATAATTAAACCGAACCCAATGCCTAAATATTTGGGACGTAATTGAGATTTAAGATAAGTTTACTAATAGTGGATTACAGATCTCTCCGGAGACAAACCTAATTATTAAATCATTAATCTTTTACGGAGTGATCCGGTATTCATTAGCTCGAGGCATTATACAGCATGATTAGTGCTTCTATATTCATATACTACGGTACTATACATGCATGTTTTTCTCTAAGCTTCAAGGATCCGTTTGGAAGCCGCAAAAGAATTCAAAAAGAAATCTAAGAACAATAAAGAGAACTATATATCGATTAAAAAACAGTTTTAAACGCATAAAAATTGTGTTACACTTTTTTCGAACTCATATTATTCATTTATTTAACATATAAGACGGGTTAAAATATTGGAATGTGTAAAACTGTGGAAATGAATACGAGAATGAGAATATCATACTTCATTTTTGTATTCGCATTTCCTAAATTTAATAAATATAACAAGAAAATAAGGTTTGTAGTTTGTATTTGTTGTCCCTTTCCATAGAATCATGCGATATCTAAAATGGGAAATTTATCGGGATATGACTAAAACTCAATGAGTTTCTCAATCTATGACCTAACTAGCTAGTTTTTATACCTTTATATGACCAAAAATCCAAAAACAAATAGAAAATTCGTTTATATTTAAATGTTGAATGACGAAAATACCTTTATTTAAAATATGTGCATTTTGCACTAATTTCTTCTAATTAAAATTAATGCACTTAATATTGCCGTTAATGCACAAAATTAATGCACGTTTTCACTGCACATCCAGTTATGATCACTGCACTTTTGCCAAAATTAATTCTCTTGTCATTCACTTGATGAATTTATTTTTGTTCTTTTTTTTAGATTTAATAATTTTATTATTTTACGTCTAATTAAGTATATTGCATTTCATGATGAATTCACTACTCTGTGTTACTGCAATACCGGTCATAATCAATGCACGACAAAATTTCTCAATGTATTCATTCACTGTCATGCACAATATGCCTATTACCATACATTTTCACTGTCCATACTCAACACTTTATTGAAATGTTCATTGATGGTGTTCAATGCCCATATTTAATGCTCAAAAACCCTAAATTCAATATAAAACCTAATCTCAAAAACTATATGCCGCAATAGCAAATCTGATCTGCAGGTCAATATTGTACTGCCAAGTTGAAACTACGTATTCGATCAAGAATTCAAAAAAAAATGTGACGGGATGAAGGTTGGGGCGCAGATGGATGGGAGGCGGTGCGGACGGCCTGGGACGGCGGCGCACAGGTCGGGGAAGGGGCGCAGAAGTCTTGGACGGCGACACACAGATCTGGGACGGCGGCGCACAAATCTGGGACGAGGAGGAGGAGCGGCGGCTGGACGACGGCGAGGAGCGGCTGCTAGACGACGAGACCTTCGGACCCTGGTCGGGCGGAGAACTGGACCATCAAGCTACGTCGGAGTTCTGTGGAACGCAGTGGCACTGGGCGGCTGGCGGATGCTGGACGATGTGCAGAAGCGGCTGGCGGCGGTTGGATGGCGTGCGGCTGCGGCTGGATGACGTGCGGCGGAGGCTGGATGGTGGGGTGGCTGGACGATGGTGGGGTGTTGGGAGGTTATATCTAGGGTTGTAGAAAATGGGTAGGAGGTTAGGGTTTTATAGGTATAACCAAAAGGGTATATTTCTCCCTAAAAATTAATTATTAATTATTAATTACGAATTTTAATTAAAAATAGAGAATTATAATATTATTTTGAGAAAAAAAAACTAGTTAAGTCATAGATTGGGAAACTCATTGAGTTTTAGTTATACCTAGGGTAATTAACTCTATTTAAAATACTACGTAGTAAGAAGTAATTGATCAATATAATCTATCTTTTTAGTCTTTCTCTAACTACAATTAGAATAAGACGACTAAGGCAGAACTCTACTTTTAACATCATCATTTAAACTCCTTGGAGACTAATAA
Organism: Cuscuta epithymum; assembly: GCA_945859915.1. NCBI lineage: Eukaryota > Viridiplantae > Streptophyta > Magnoliopsida > Solanales > Convolvulaceae > Cuscuta > Cuscuta epithymum. The sequence continues at coordinate 275,634 of CAMAPF010001025.1, forward strand.
TAATAAGCACAAACAAAGTGCAATTAATAATTGACATTCTAAATAGGGTTTACTTAACGACTCTATAGAAAACAAGGTATGAGTTCAGAGTTGTTTCATTGTCAGGAACAAAGATATTAATAATCACTAGGAGACTAAAACACATATTGTTAGCCTAAATAATGAATTAAAAACAAAAAATGATTCTCAGAGATATAAATCGAGAAAAACTATGGGTAATGGGTTAGTTTGTTAGTCTACAAATTAAAATTTTCAGACAAAATGCTCAATGTGTACAAGTGATGTGTACAAGTGACGTGTACAAGTGACGTGTACACGAAACATAGTTGTAGTTTAAACTTTATATATGTGACTTATGTGTGTTTTTTCTTTTCTTCTTACATGGTTATTTATTTTATTTGAGATATAAGAGAAAACTTCTTTCTTGAGATCCAAACATACCATTATGGGGTCTGTAATTACTCCCTCCGTCCCATAATTATCTTCATTCTTTCCTTTTTGGTCCGTCCCAAATTTATCTCCTCTTTCCTTTTTTAGCAAAGGATTTGTGGTTCACAACCATTCTTACACATTTCTCTCTCCTCTGCACAACTCTCAACCACACATTTCCCACTTTCTTAATCTCCGTGCCCAGTCAAAACCGAAGTTAATTCTGGGACGGAGGGAGTAATAAAAAGGGTTAGTTTCAAAGAATCTTTATGGTAATTTAATAATGCTGACAACAAGACCAATAATTGAATTGTTGTTCTCCGTAATAGAGTAATACTATGGAATATACATTCTTACGCCATATTATCAACACATAATTATTGGTTGAGGAGAAAATTTGAAGATTCCCCTTTTACTTTAATACTCCGTAGAAAGGAAACCTTTTTCTAATCTTAATCTCATTGGTCCAGGACTCGTGACTACGTTTTTACAGTCTAGAGAGAATATTGTTGTCCAGTAAAATAATAAACACAAGACCAAAAACAAACATTTTATAAAATATAAATTATTCGACCTCAAAATCTTGATATGAAATAATCCAGTAATCACTTCAATTCCAGGCTCCAGTCTATAGGATTAGTTAATCAATGTCTTTTGTTTTGTATTACTACGTATTATTTTCCGCTCATCTTCCGGTCAAAGTCTCGATCAAACGATTCAAGTTCAAATAAATACTATGGTTTGATTATATTCAAGATCCCAAATTTTCGGCCGTACTCTTTTTCTCCTAATATGCTTCCAAAACTTCAAAACAATACTTCGTACTGTATAAAATAAAACACCAATTTCCTTAATCACTTCACTATCCATTAAAAAAGTCATGCTGGTTTTAGATGCACACCAAATAGATAATTTATGATGTGCACGTTAATTGGGAGGATATATCGGAGTGTGGGTCACTTGTAGATTAGGGCAAGCAGAAAATATAACATTCGGGTTGTTTTTACTAAGCAGCAAGCGAGAGCTAGCACTGTAATGATGTGTTTACTTGGCTTTTAAAAACACTTTTAAGTTAGTACGACATGTGAAGTAAACGCATAGACTCCTTAAAAAGGTGCTCACTAACCAAACAATTCAAGTGTTTAAAGTGTTGCTTACTAAGCATGTCACCCTTACTCTTTCCTTTATCTTACCCTTTGCCATTACCCTTACTGTTACCCCTACTCCCTACTCCTACCCCACCCCTACTCCTACCCTACCCGGAACGGGTAGGGGGTAGGCCTCACCTATTATATATATTTCTGTATACGTGAATGTTTGTGTGTCTGTATATGTATATAGTTATTTTGAGTATTTTAATGTTAAACGATGTTTTAATTTATGTGAAGTAAATATGAGCTTATAACACTACCTATTTTACGCGCTGCTTATTAACGCAAGTCTTAATAAGCACCGATTAGTAACCTGTGGAGCAAATATGTCCTTAGTTAGGCCGGTTACTAATTATACTTATCTCATGACTTCGAATCACAACCATTATTGTATATCGTTAATAATAAAAGAACAAAATTATGTATGTAATAAAAGCTTCTCATGTAAGCGAAGATGTATTTTTAGTGCATTAGTTACTTGAATAACATTAAAATAGGCATCCAACCGATCATAAAAGAAAAGATTTAGTTAAAGCTTGAGTTATTTAAGTTTTCTACAATTTTCAACCATGAATAGAAGTATAATTATTCAGTCTTAAGTCAAACCACATCCTACTAAACATAAATAGACCAAAAGGATTTGAAAAAAAAAAGGAGCTGGAACATCTGCCTTGCTTTGCAGCAAGGTGGTGTGCCCGGCTTTGAAGGGCCATTCGATCTGACAACCAACAGCGGCAGATCTTGGTGGACGCATCTCGAGACGTCTTCTTTCTCATTCGGTCATCCATTGCCGCAAGGCACCTCTGCCGCACGACACCTCTGCCGCACGGCAGAGGATCTCAGTCCCTTACAAAATGATCTCAATAATTATCAAAATGGTCATAGCACCAATAGTTTTATTTCGGAAGGTCTCAAAAATCGGGATCCGTTCTAAAGGATTGAAGTCATTGAACACTTGCCTTCCACATGGGATAACAATTTACAACTATTTTGGTAAATTTTCTTCTAAAGGTAACTTTCATACCTGAAAACCAAAATCCACCAGCTAGGACCACTGAATTTTTACCTTTCCGATGCTAATGTTTTTTTCCATATATGGAGATGAAATAAAGCCGTCCAGGTAAATTGGGCAATTTTACAGGCTGGCTATTCTTATGTCCGGGTAAAATTTACTGGGGACAAAACAGAATCAATCATCAAAATTTTCTATTGTACTATTGGGAGAATGGTCCATAAAATTTACCAACCAAATTTTTTCTTTCTTTTCTTCTGTGTACACATTGACAAGAAACAAGAGAAGAGAAGGTTCTGTTTTTGGATAAATCTGTGAAAACTACAGAAGCCTCAAATTGTGCCGATAATTATGTCTAAAATGAATGCATAAGATGCCAATAAAACTAATAATAATATTTATAATAATTCATTCAAAGATTACAAGACTTGAGAAAGAGACAAAGGGAGCCCCCTACCCCACATAGCTGTTTAAAATATGTGCTTAATTAACCAAATTGTTTTCAGGGAAAAACATAATTTCTCTATAACTTGGCACCAACCAAAATCTAATCATATAATAATTCAAAAAAGAAAAAGAAGAAGACAAATCACTTGATCACGCATCCTTTAATCACTGCTTTATTAGTGCTGTTAAATACTACAATGGACAAGAATTATGATATGTTTTCCTAACAATATAAATCAGAAGATCCTAATAAATCAAGGGCAATGAGGGGCCCTCGGGGTGATGGGTATCACCTATTCCTTAATGACAGAAGTAATACAAATAAAAAGAAAATAATCTCAGGGATTAATTTGCCGTCGATAATCACATTCTTGAAGCAGATATTTACAATCACCACTTTCTTCTCCTGGAATTTCACAACCAAAGGTGGATGAACTATGACCAAAGCGCCATTTTTGTTATCGAAGAGTTTGAACTGTACAAAAAACACATAATTATTCACACACTCACACTACAAGAAAAATATATATGCGAAGTTACAAGACGGTTTAGTCAATGCTGACCCCTCGGGTCCTGTTAGATCAGCTGCTAGAGTGTGTCTGTATCATCATGTATATCAGTATATGATGCATTGTCGATTGGTCAGGCAACGCGATCTAACAGTGTGTGCAATACCCGAGTGGAGTACCGACCAAACCGTTACAAGATTTGGGTTCCATCTTAGACACTGATAGGAAGAAAAACTTAAATATTGTCTAGTGTAAAATGACTTGTCAAAAAACATATGGTGACTTCAATATCGGTGAAATAAGCAAGTCAAAGGCATATGTATTATGCTGATAAGCATTAAGCTGAATAAGCCAGGCATTGTATTAGGCTGATAAGCATTAAGCCGAACAAGCCAGACATATGTATTATGCTGATAAGCCGAATAAGCCAGATTAGACTACCAAACAATGCATATTTAAGAGACAAATCCCAAAATTACCATTAGAAATGCAATCTTCATAGGGATTCAGCTGAATCCCATTTTGACAATACTTTGCAGGTCATCTTCAAATGCCAATGGACACTGGAATACACACATTCAGAAAGAAATCATTAATAAATAATACTACAAGGCACTATAGCCCACAACAACATCTCAGCCTTATTCACAAACTCCTAATTTATCTCTTTTTTCTATTTTTCTTTCTTTAAGAATGAAGAATCACAAATGAGCTGAGATAAATTTTGATATGAGCCTCGAATAGATAATGTTCATTAGCAGCTAATAACCTGAGTAAGATTTTCAGTGAAAGCATCTATGGGAGGGAACTGCATTGCTAGGCTGCAGTTTGGAGAGGCATCAATCGAAAAAATGGGAGGGCATTGGCTTACTGCCCCGCTTGGAATACTCATATTTAGTTGGGGAACTTGTGAATGTGCATACTGATGAAAAGTGGAAGCCGGTGAATCCATTGGATACATCAGAGGAAGTGGCAACGCCACATTTGGTTGACATATCTGAACACAAAGATGTTCCAAAATTTTATAAACATTTTCAGGAATTTACACCAAAAAGAAAACTACCAAATCCAGTGCAGGGAAAAATTACTGACTTCCTTTGGGAGCAGATTAGCTGCGTTACAATCCGCCCTCGGATTTACTGTCGCTAACTTCATGGATAGGAACTGCAATTTCCAAAAAACACAGTTAAAACGTAAAATAATCAAATGGAGATGGAAATATCGTTACAGTTAATAACCTTTGGTGCTATTTAGGAGTTACCTCGACCTGACGTTGCAGTGACTGCACATAGTTTATAATTTCATCAAGCATTAGTGCCTTTCCAGTGACCTAAACCAAAAGTTTTTATTTTATTAAGTTCACATTTAGGGCCCGCTTGGTAAGTATTTTTTTAAATTTTGGCTTAAATGACTGAGTTTGCTGAACTACGGGTATTTGAATAGAAAAGCATTTAGTAACATTAATTTCAACAAATAAGTCAAAAGCTACTTATTTCACTAGTCAGCATAATAATCAAGGACTGGCCACCAAACGGAGCCTTAATTTGACAGCAAGTAATCTCTGACAAAAAGATCTCCTGAAGAAAAGTTTGGTCACCTTATTACAGCCTGGTACAAGATCTTGCAAAAGCTTCATTCTTTCACTGATCTTCTCCCTCCTTACCTAATTCAAAAGAGAAAATAAGCTTTCAATGCACAAAATTAAACCCATTTTGACTTTGTGTTTTTGTCATAACTAAGTTGGGTGTTTTTGTCACAAAAAATAACAAAAAAAAAACTCACTCTTTCTGCAAGACTATGGCTATCGGTGGCTTGCCCTCTTCTTGCTCTAACATGAATATAATCCTTTGGTGGATCAGAAAGCTTCTGATTTGGTTTACCATTTCCAACATTATCACTACTCTTCTGATTATTATTCCCATTCAGTTCATCCTCTGCTTGAACACCATTACAATCATTGTAGCCACCCCTAGACACCTCTGTTAGTTTTGATTGTTTTGCATTTGAACAACTGTCCCCTTCAATTCCCTGTAATGTTAAATATTAAAACATTGGATAAAAACATATAATGATACAAAATAACATACAATGCTTCAAATACTTGATCATGTCTGAACTAAAAAGATTGTATACGAGAGTGATCAATGAAATATTCAAGAAAATGTCTGAATATGTAATCAGGCAGATAATATTTACTACCTTGCCATCTTCCTCGGATTTTCTCCCAGAGGCGGTTTTTCTTTTTCTGGGATTGAATTCGGCCGAACCGCTAAGAGGCTGATCAGAGACAGACAGTTCTGCATTGGAATGGTTGCCAGAGCCCGGAAAGAATGGGGGCTCGGGTTTAAATTCGGGTCGGGATTCAATTCCAGATTGCTTCAAAGAAGGGCTACTCAAAACTCTAGTCACCTTTCCATTTTTCAACCCGAATTGACCAGTTCTACCGTTAAAGCTCCGATTACCGAGGCAAGAAAACTTCGCAGCCATCTCGGCGCGATCGGAGACCGCCGGATTCAGGGGAGGTGAGTTTCCCAAACTGGGTACGTGCAACTTCGGAGGAGATTTCAAGGAATCCCCCAAACTGTTATTATTATTAACGTTATTATCATCGTTATGAACGTAAGGGGCGGCGAATGTCGAAGTGGAACTACACATATTGCTGAGTTCCCCGATCAGTTCGCTAATTGCGAAGCCACCGGGGACGGCGGAGTTCGTGGTGGCGATTGAACTGACGGGTAGCTCGAATTGGGCGTACTGATGATCTTGGGAACATCCCCAACTTGAATTCAACTCATGCATTTTAGTGGGTTCAAAGTGCAATGGCGGCGGAGCTCCTCCGCCATTCAAGAAGTGATCTTTCTGCATCAATGGTGAAAGGGGGGGGGTTACTGTTCGGAGAAGAAAGGCAAAATGGGAAAGTGAAGAGAAAAAGAAATAAAAAAGAATGAAGAGTTATATAGCCGAAAAGGAGAAGCTGTCTGTTTGACCTTAATTATTGTGTGCATTTGTGATATTCTTAGAACTGAGAGGAGACTGTAGCCGGAATGAGCGGAGGGGGTGGGCTGATTGCCGGGACTCGGTCGTCATTCAGATCAAACCGTCTTCCCCCAAGTCTTAGAATAAGATTACTGACACTGTTACCGAGATGTTGGTGGACTACCAGGATTACCAGTACTGCTTTACTTATCTTTAATTCATTAAAGCCTTCTTTCAAAACATACAAACAATTAAAGGGAAATAGTTCATGTTATATGGGAATATGGGATTCTTTGGGAAATTTTAATGATATTATGTAAGACTAGTATCTCATCTTGTGTGAGTTGAGTCTTACACGAAATGTTATTTGAAAAATGGTGTTTCAATAAACAATTCTCTTTTAACGTTTTCAATAATTGAAAACGCTGCTCGGTAAATAGAAACGTGCACTGCAAATAAGGGCGTTTTGAAATAGGTGGTCCTGACAAAGGATGGATAGCTTTTATAAGGAATGATGAAAAAGATGTGGTGATCCCTATGTGTACGATCACCTAATGTCGAGTTTGCATTGATCACAAGAAAATCAATATAGCCAAGTGGAAAGACCATTACCCCTCCCTTTATCGATAATATTTCAGAAAGTTTAGAGGGTGTAATTAAATTGAAGTCTTTCCTTTTTAAAAAAATATAAAGCGTTTCCTTGATGAGATATTTCAATATTTCAATAGCCCCAAAGGCAGGCCACCTCTACGTATAAGTGTTTTAATACCACAATGGTGAGGGAGGTCGGAAGTGTCATTTTTGAGGTTCTTACCCTCTAATTATTATAACACCGTGCATGAGCAAGAGCTTCAAAGATAGAATTATTTGTGAGTGGACAGACAATAAGGTTGATTGAAGTGGAAACAGAGTGTGAGGGTTGTGACCTAGCACGACTTTTACAGTGTGACAGGGTGGCACAGATTCGAGGTGTGATCAGACAAAAGGTGTATACCAAACCAGAGAACATTACGAGGCTCTAGCCACAATAGCACATAGTCATCCCCGAGTTACCTTACCTTCCGACGAGATTTGGTATTGGCAAAAAGGGGCGAGTGGTCTGAAAACTTGTGCTTGCTGCATGCACTCTTGTAGAAAATATGCTTGGGTAAAGACTTGGTTCGTGCTTCACCATTCTATTTAAATTTCACTTAGAAACGCTCATGGATAAATATTTTTATATTTCTCTTACCAGTATAGTACCCGTGCGATGCACGGGATATTCGTTATGTCATATTGAAACTATTTTTATTCTACAAAATTTAAAAAATGTTATATACAGAGTAAGATTTTAATAATGATGTTCAAAAGAAATGTTTAGGAAACTTAAGATATTAGATACCTAATACAGAAGTAAATTTAGTAAGGGAGTTTCAAAATTATCCCATCATTATTTTGAAATTATTGATACCACTATTTCAAAATTATCTAGCAGCCACTCTAATGTGAGTCAAGGTTCACCAAACGTCAACTATTAAGACTCTCATTATCATTTTATGAAATAATCACTACGAAACAAACACAGGATTGACACGGACTTATCGATTTTTCGCGCCAAATAGCTCATGCCAAAGCGTTTTTGGCACGACTTTGACAAATCCATGTCAAATCCTTCTTTATTATTTTTCAAATCCCTGTCAATCTCATTTTTTATATAGTGAATTAAATCTCTCAAATAATAATTTATCATCGAGAAAACAGGCAAATAAGCCCTCGAACTATTTGTGTTTTTGCAATCAGGCCCGTGAACCAGAAGAAGTACAAATACACCCCTCAACTCATTGAAAATCTTGCAATCAGATCCTTTTTTACTCGGTGGTGCAGGTAAGGAGATGAGAAACTACCGACACCAGCGGATAAAAAAGGACTTGATTGCATGATTTTTAAAGATTTGAGGGGTGTATTTGTACTTCTTCCGGTTCAGGGGCATGATTGCAAAAACGTAAATAGTTCGAGGGCTTATTTGCATGTTTTCTCTTTATCATCATATATTAAAATTAAACAAAAATAACAACGTAACCATCACTATATTATACTCATCCGGACCATCATCAAGTCTCATACCAAATTTAAGTGGTAAACTTATACATAGTATTATATTGTATTAAAAGCTCTATAATGTTCAAGAAAATAAGAGTTTTTAGATATTTCTTAAACATTAAATCAGACAATTTAAGAAAATATAATTATCAAAATGTATTGAATGACAAAATTAATGTCGGTATTAGAGAAAGCCTTTGATTTATATTTTGAGTTGATCACATAAAGAAAAAAAAAACATTTTTAATCCTTATAAATACAACAAAATTTTACACTTTTAGCCCAAAATACAAAGCATATCAACACTAATCACAAAAAAAAAAATCATATCCACTTATATACCCATATCATCAATGTACCCTTACCGTCCACACAAACTCAAAATAGAAATTATATACGACAACAACAACATGAAAGCCTTAGTTCCAAAAGATATTAAGGTCAGCTCACATGAATCGATACATGATATCATCACCAAAAGGAAAAGAAAGAAAAAAAGATAAAAAAAAAAAGATAAGCTATTATGAAAAAGATAATATAAAAAGAGATGAATATACCTAAAAAAAAATGATAAAATAAAAAGGATAAAAATAATGTTTATATATATAAAGATAAAGATTAAAAAAACAAGAAGGGGGGGGGGGGGATAATATGAGATCACTCCTCCACACAAATACTCTCCCTTCGCTTTTCTCTCTCCAAAGCCATACCCTCGTCTAACCCAAGAAGAAACATATCACTTCGGACTCCCCTAACTCACGTCTGTTTGGGTCTTCCTCTCCCTCTATTCCTTGCCTCTTCTCCACACATCTCAACTCGTCTAACAGGTGCATCACTCGGTCTTCTACGCACATGACCAAACCACCGTAGGCGCGACTCCCGCATCTTATCTTCAACAGGTGCTACTCCCACCCTTTGGCTGATTGTCTCATTCCCCACGTGGTCCTTCCTAGTATGCCCACACATCCAACGCAACATGCGCATCTCCGCCACACCCATCTTTTGAATGTGACATTGTTTCACCGCCAAACACTCTACGTCATACAGTAATGCATGCCTAATTGTTGTCCTATAAAACTTACTCTTCAATCTAGTCGGCATACCTCTATCACATAGAAATCTTGACGCACTCTTCCACTTCATCCACCCTGTTCTGATTCTACGGGATACATCTCCATCTAACTCACCGTCCTTCTGAATTATGGTGCCCAAGTAACGGAACATATTGTTGATCGGTATCTCTTTACCATCTAGAGTAATTCCGCTATTACTACTGCTTCTACATCCACCAAACTTGCACTCCATGTACTCTGTCTTGCTTTGACTTAGTCTGAAACCCTTGTTCTCCAAAGTTTCTCGCCATACTTCCAACTTTGCTTTAAGATCTGACTTTGTAATTTCATCTATGACTATGGCAAATAAGAAAGGGCTCAGAGCCGATCTTTGGTACACTCCGATAGTAATAGGGAACTCCGCAGTCCTCCCTACACTAGTATGGACACTTGTAGTACAATTCTCATACATATCCATGATGATGCTGATATACCTGCGTGATATGCCTTTTCTAGTTAAGGCCCACCAAAGAACTTCTCGAGGTACCCTATCATAAGCCTTTTCTAAGTCAATGAACACCAAATGCAGATCCTTATGAGCATCTCTATATTTCTCCATAAGTTGCCGAAGAAGGTGAATAGCCTCAGTTGTTGAGCAACCAGGCATAACACCGAATTGATTCTCTGAAATCTTAACAGTTTTTTGAAGTCTTTGCTCAATCACTCTCTCCCAAAATTTCATGGTGTGACTCATCAGCTTCATCCCTCGATAGTTGGCACATTCTTGTACATCACCTTTATTCTTGAATAAGGGGTTAAGAATACTCTTCCTTCAACTCGTTGGCATCTTGTTGTTTCTCCAAATCATGTTGAAGAAACTTGTTAACCACTCGATGCCTCTCTCTCCCAAACTTCTCCAAGCATCGATCGATATGTCTGGACCCACTGATTTCTTCCGCCCATCTTCCTCAGAGCCTCTTTAACTTCCGTTGTTTGGATCCTTCTCACATAATCACGATTTACCATACAATCTGGTATGGTCAAATCACCGATATCTTGCGATTTGTTCCCGTTGAATAGTGTATCAAAGTAGGGGTGGGCACGGTCCGGGACGGAACGGGAATTGGGTTGTCCCGGTCCCGAACCCGTTTTACAATAACGGTTCGGAACGGGACGGGACAAGACGTTGTCCCTTTGTTGTCCCGTTTAAACCGGTACCGGGACAAAACGGGACGGTTCGGGACATCCCAAAAAATTGTAGTCAAACAATTTCAATCCAAAAACAAAACAAAGCTATTTGAAAAAAAAAACTAGCGCAAGAAAACTCTATGACAAAAAAGCTATAGCTAATATAGAAAATTGTGAGAAAAAAATGCAACTTACCAGATTAGCTACATGAAACAAAAGTTGCAGCAGAAAAAACTATATCACAAAAATCTATCAAGAAATCTATAATAAAATGATAAAAGAATACTTTGAGAGTAAAATCAATTTTTTTTTGTAGATAGATGATAGTTCATAGTATGTGATAGTAGGTAGTTTAGAGTTTTTTTAGGTGTTATATTATTAATCAACTAGTATTTAAAAATCATTTGTATTTGGGTTGTGCAAAAAAAATAACTATTATTACTTGGATTACATAATGAGTTGTTAATAAACTCACTAACCTACTACAAAGTACTACGTACAATTTTGGATTCGGGACAACGGGACGGAACGGGATATATTTTACTTGTCCCGGTCCCGTTTTGTTTTAAAACGGTTCGGGACCGGTACGGGACAAAAGTAATGTATCCCAAATATAACGGGACAATTTCGGGACGGAACCGGGACATTCCGGAACGGACCAACGGGACCGGGTCTTTTGCCCACCCCTATATCAAAGTATGACCTCCACCTCTCTTTTATCTCCCCATCCTCCATTAGTACCCTTTGATTGACATCCTTCACACACTTAACTTTTCCGATATCTTGAGTCCTACGGTCACGAAGACGGGCAAGTCTGTAAATATATTTTTCACCTTCGTTAGAGTCCAATTTTGCATACAATTCTTTGTTCACTTTTCCTCTTGCTTCCTTTACATCTTTCTTTGCTCTTCTTCTAGCCTACTTATACTCCTCTATGTTCTCGCCGCTCCAACTTTTGCCCAATTTCTTATAGCATTCCCTTTTGATCCTTATTGTTTGTTTTACCTCATCATTCCACCAAGATGTGTCCTTTTTTGGTGGTAGACATCCTTTAGATTCTCCAAGTATCTCTTTAGCCACTTTGTTAAAGGTGGACTCCATTGATTACCACACATCATCCACATGTGCGTCATTCCAATGGACCATACATCTTCCTCCAACATTTTCTGTGCAAAAGTTTGTTGGAGATTCCCCTCGAGCCTCCACCACTTTATCTTTGGCTCCCCTTGTACCTTGACCCTCCTTCTCTTTTTACCTTGAAAATCAAGCACAAGCCTCCTATGTTGAGTGACAGCACTCTCACCTAGGATAACCTTACAATCAATGTAGCTAGTTCTCTAAGTTGTTCGTACTAAAAAGTAGTCAATTTGGGTACTATTAGCTCCACTTCTATAGGTCACAAGGTGAGAGTCTCTTTTCTTGAACCAAGTGTTCATCACAGCCAACTCATATGTCGAGGCAAAATCCAGAATGTTCTTCCCCGCTTCATTTCTAGTGCCAAAACCATGTCCCAATTAAAGAAATCTCTGGACTATGATCTAGTCCTCACACAGGCAGGGCCATCCTTAGTGAATTTGTGGCCCTAGCCAAAAGAGAAACACAATATTTATACAAATAAAAAATAAAAAATAGTGATGAAAGTGATGGGAATGCAATTGTTGAGAAAGTGACTTATGAAAATGATCATGAAAGCAAGGTGAAATCCGAAAGGGATAAGAGAACAACTTGGAGAGCATCCATGATTTCAGCAAAAGTTGAATTAAATATAGCTAGAACTACCCGTTACAGATTACAAAACAAAAAGAAGCAAAAAATTTGAAAACAATTAAGGAAAAGTTCAGTTTTTAGATTTCAATTGCAATGACATTATTATTGGAAAAATTAATGTGTAAAAATCAAGAGAAATAAAATAATCAAAAAAGTAGAGGGTACTAGAGCAAGCCAAAGCAAGCATGAAAGGGTGCTTGATCACATATTGTCATTGCTGAGGAACGATAATGTGTCACAGTAAGGTTAACGCCGATAATTAAAGAGAAGACCTATTATGAAACAAACATCTAATTCTAGACCTTTATATCTTTCTTAAACTTTCTAATTTTAGTGTAGTAACTGTATATAAACTTAAAGGATCTTTCACACAACTATGTAGAAACCCCAAAAAGCCTCACAAGTAATTCATACATTGGTGAATGTGAAAGTTGAGTTCTTTTAGATGAAATCTTCACATTTGAGAAGCAACAAATAATGATCAGCTTTGCTGCCATTAGTTAGTCAGGGAGCAAACCAAGGAAGACTAAAGTGCAGTACATTTTAATAGTATGTATAACTCATCCAGAAAGATTGCATGTAGCAGAGGTTAAAGATCAGTTATATAATTTCTACTGACCTACATTATAAGTGAAAATAGTGATAGTAAAGTTAGTAATTAGTTATGGACTAAAATGTGGAGGACTTTCACCTTTTCTATCATCTACAGACTATATGGATTCTAAAGACTATGAAGATAAACACTAATGTGACTGTATGAGTAACTGAGAGGAGCAATGCATTTCTCTGATAGATTCAATTAGATAGCCAAATAGCCTATTTTTTTTACTCTGGAGGAAGCACTTATGAAGCACTTATAGTATTTATCCAGAATTCAGCATTTATGTGCACTTATGAAAATGATCATGAAAGCAAGGTGAAATCCGAAACGGTTAAGAGAACAACTTGGAGAGCATCCATGATTTCAGCAAAAGCTGAATTAAATATAGCTAGAACTACCCGTTTAAGATAACAAAAACAAAAAGAAGCAAAAAATGTGAAGAATAGATAGAAACTCGGAGTAAAAGCAATTCAGGAAAAGTTCAGTTTTTAGATTTCAATTGCAATGACATTATCATTGGAAAAATTAATGTTTAAAAATCAAGAGAAATAAAATAATCAAAAGAGTAGAGGGTATTAGAGCAAGCCGAAGCAAGCATGAAAGGGTGCTTGATCACATATTTTCATTGCTGAGGAACGATATTGTGTCACAGTAAGGTTAACACCGATAATTAAAGAGAAGACCTGTTATGATACAAACATCTTATTCTAGACCTTTATATCTTTCTTAAGCTTTCTAATTTTAGTGTAGGAACTGTATATAAACTTAAAGGATCTTTCACACTACTATATAGAAACCCCCAAAAGCCTCACAAGTAATCCATATATTAGTGAATGTGAAAGTTGAGTTCTTTTAGATGAAATCTTCACATTTGAGAAGCAACAAGTAATGATCAGCTTTGCCCCCATTAGTTAGTCAGGGTGCAAACCAAGGAAGACTAAAGTGCAGTACATTTTAATAGTATGTATAACTCATCCAGAAAGACTGCATGTAGCTGAGGTTAAAGATCAGTCATATAATTTCCCCTGACCTAGATTGTAACTGAAAATAGTTATAGTAAAGTTAGTAATTAGGTATGAACTAAAATGTGGAGGATTTTCACCTTTTCTATCATCTACAGACTAAATGAATTCTAAAGACTATGATGATAAACACTAATGTGACTGTATGAGTAACTGAGAGGAGCAATGCATTTCTCTGATAGATTCAATTAGATAGCCAAATAGCCTATTTTTTTTACGCTTGAGGAAGCACTGCATTTATGTGCATTTATCCAGAAAATAGTATATTTTTTATCCAGGAAGCAACCAATTTCCGCATTCCTCAATTGGAATTGATATAGTACTAATTGCAAGATCAATAGAAACCATGCATTGATTTTGACTATACTAGAAGCAATCATTTTAGTGTTTAGGAGGCTAGGTGTTAAGACATGAGGTTTCATCCTAAAAGGTTAACATGATAAGAGGAGTATCCCACAATCTTTTCTTGTTTTGAAAAATCCACATTTCGGTCACATAAAATAATTGTATGTTTACACAGGCATTGTATACATAGAGATTGGTTTGCACATCAGTTTCAGACGGTTATCAGTATGCTTTTGACACGAAAATTAATGTATGTGTTCACAAGCGGCTTCGATGTGCCAGCACACCAATTGTATGTGCTGACAGGCAGCTTCTTTGTGTTAGCACACCAGTTGTCCGTGTCTGATATTTGTGTATAAGTTGTGTACAAGAAGCATTATTGAATGTATATAGATGGATTATCACCATCATGATGACATAAACAAATGTAGTAGGAGATTGCGTCGTTGTATCCCATAGATGCAAGCACTTGTCATCTCCAACACTTCCAAACGTGTTCATACTAATGCCATTCCAAGCTATACCTTTAATAGCACAAAATGCCTCAAATTGCTTCAAAAGGTTAATGGTTGTTGGCATATTTACAGTGAAAATGTCCCACAAATTCGAAATATCAACCACTTATCGAGAGATAACCCAATATGTATTTTTCGATGATATACCGTAGCACGTGGGTATGTGGCTGATCATGTTCCCAATCTACCAGAAGAGATAGAAATGACTAACATAAAGTATTTATATCCTATGATAAAAGATGTGATCCATTAATGAAATACGGACCAAAAGAGAAGATGAATGATATGAGGGGAGGAAAAAATGTAGATAAAGAGAAAGAAACAACTAACATCTAGAATACTCAATTCTTTAGTAAAATACGAGTAATATTTTTATTTAAACTTTGAGTTAAAAATTTGAGATTAACATGGATATTGGATCCTAAGTAAGTAGTGCAGTTGACAAATACCCCCGTTTTACATATATCAAGTATATATTGTGATGAATGTATTTAATTGGTGTAGAATCTTACCATGTTCTAGAGAAGCAAAGTTGTCCGTGTTCATAAGTCTGTACGTTCTACATGTTCACAACACACTTAATGACGGATTTGGATCCTCTGCCGCACGGCAGAGGTGCCTTGCGGCAATCCAACGGCAAGCAACAGAGAAGAAGAGAGCTGCTGGAAGAGGGAGAGTGAATCGTGTGGCTGTAATAGCCACGCACCCTACCTGGCTGCCAAAGCCAGGCAGAGAATCCCGATCCCTTAATGACTATCTAATCGTTGGTATACACATCTGACATATTTATATGCAATTGTCAGCGTACATAAACAATTGTGTACACATATTTATATGCAACCTGTGTACACAAGCTATTAGGAGTGTACATATTGTCTAGAGAGAATAGTATTATGGGAATACTGACTTACCAAACTAGGAAGTCTCATGTGCATTTATAATAAAATGATAATATGGAAGGTAGAATAATTTCCTAAAATATATCGGGCTATTACACCCCCTCAATCTGAGCAGAAAACATGACGCGCAGATTGGATTTTAAAAATTCAAAACGCTGACTAGATAAGTTTTTCCGAAATATATCAACTAACTTAAACTGTGTAGGAATGTATTTAACAATAAGGTCATCATGAGCTACCCGTTCCCTGACAAAATGATAATCAATTTTCATATGCTTTCTTCAATAATGTTGTATGGGATTCACTGCTAAATATGATGCGGAGACGTTGTAACAATAGAGTTGGACTGGTTTGAGCACAAAGAAGCCCATATCGGCAAAAAGAGAGCGAATAAACAGTGTATCCTGAACGGTATATGCCACAACCTGATATTTTGCCTCCGTAGAAGATTTAGATACTGTGGGCTGCTTTTTAGACCGCCAGGAAATCAAATTATCTCCCAAAAATGGCATAATCTGTAGTAGAACGGCAACTATCAGGACATCTTGCCCAATCTGCATCTAAATATGCAACAATAAGAGACGTATCACTCCCTTTCCGCAGCCATATGCCTTCAGAAACGGTACCCTGCAAATATCTGTAAATACGCTTCACATTCATTAAGTGAGTCGTGCGAGGAGCATGCATAAACTGGGAAACTAAATGCACAACATAAGTAATATTCGATCTAGTAATAGTCAAATATTGCAAAGCACCAACCATGCTACGGTATTCAGTACCATCGGCCAGGAGTTCTCCATCAGTCAAAGAGAGAGTAGTACGTGAAGGAAGTGGTGTATGAACAGGTTTGACTGTGTGTAGATGAAAGCGACGCAAGAGATCGGAAAAATATTTCTGTTGTGACAAAAAAAATCCCCTTAAGAGTATGAAGTGTCTGAATACCGAGAAAATAATGGATCTCACCCAGGTCTTTCATGGCAAATGTGTGAGACGGAGTAGAAATAAATGAAGAGACTACGGATGAGGAATTTCCTGTGATAAGTATATCATCAACATACAACAGAATATATATGGAACATGAATCACGATGATACACAAACATAGAGGAGTCAGACTTACTCTGAATAAAACCATGACTGAGTAAAAAACCACTGAAGCGGTGAAACCAAGCTCTCGGAGCTTGTTTTAAACCGTACAAGGCTTTACAAAGCCTACAAATATGATGAGGAAAAGAGGGATGAACAAAACCTTGTGGCTGACGCATGTAGACCTATTCAGTCAAATAGCCATGCAGAAATGCGTTTTTAACATCTAACTGACGGACACTCCATCCAAAAGAAGTAGCTAAAGAAAGTAAAAGACAAACAGTAGTGGGTTTAACCACCGGACTAAATGTCTCTGAAAAATATACTCCTGCTTGCTGTTTAAAGCCTTGAGCAACCAACCGAGCCTTATGACGTTCAATGGACCCATCAGAATTGTATTTAGTTTTGTAAATCTACCTACAACCTACCACATTTTTGCTAGGGTCGTAAGGAACTAAATCCCAGGTCTTATTGGCAATTAACGCATTAAACTCTTCAGCCATGGCTGCCCGTCACTTTAAATTTTTATTTGCTTGTGAAAAACAAGTAGGATCCGGGGGACACTCACTAGTGGTAAGAGAAAATATTTTAATTTTAAAAATACCATCTTTAGCCCTAGTGCGCATGGGGTGGATATTTTGACGTGGAGGAGGAGGAGAAGGAGATGAGGGGGCGGACGAGCTAGTGGACTTAGACGATCTGGACGAAAGACTGGCCGTAGACGAGCTGGACGAAGGACTGGCCGTGGACTGTGTACTAGGTGTGGGACTGTGCAGTGGAGTGTGTGTTGGTGATGACGGGCTGGGGAATAAGATGGGGAATGTGTTGTAACACCCCGGCCCCACCGGACCCGAGGTAGTTACTCCGGACCAATAGTACTGTCCTCACAAACCACCACGAGCCTTTACCGCGCACTTTGTCCTCACTCATGCGCGCCCTGAGAAACTTCCCAGGGGGTCACCCATCCCAAGACTACTCTTGTGCAAGCACGCTTAACTTTGGAGTTCTTGGTGATGAGCTCCCTTAAAAGGAGATGCATCTTGTTGGTATGAGTAGTACTATTAATCCATTTATATTAAATCTCAAGTGTTACAATCACCCCCACTTAGGATCGCAACGTCCTCGTTGCGCCCTTAAACCAATCTCAATCACATCCCAAAATCTTTCCCCCTGCTAAGTGCTCGTCCGATATCCAACGGATCAACACACTGTCGCAGGGTCGCTCTGATACCACCTGTAACACCCCGGCCCCACCGGACCCGAGGTAGTTACTCCAGACCAATAGTACTGTCCTCACAAACCACCACGAGCCTTTACCGCGCACTTTGTCCTCACTCATGCGCGCCCTGAGAAACTTCCCAAGGGGTCACCCATCCCAAGACTACTCTCGTGCAAGCACGCTTAACTTTGGAGTTCTTGGTGATGAGCTCCCTTAAAAGGAGATGCATCTTGTTGGTATGAGTAGTACTATTAATCCATTTATATTAAATCTCAAGTGTTACATGTGTCTGGTCTGCCGTGTGGTTAAAATCGGGGGAAGAGGAAGGAGTGTGGCTGGGGATTGACGTCTGGAAAGTAGGGGACAGTGAGGGCATATGGAGAGTGGGAATAAGAGAGGGGGTGGAAACTAGACGTCTAACATTACTCATCCTATAGGGAGATATGGTATTGGGTGTATAAGGGGGAGGAGCTTGAGGAGAGAGTTCGACATATGGAAATTTGTCCTCATGAAAAATAACATCACGACTAATGTAGACTCGACCGGTGATGGGATCAAAAGAACAGTATCCTTTGTGTCCGGACGCATAGCCAAGAAAAACAAAACGGATAGACCGAGGTGATAGCTTATTTGCCGAGGTGGCAATTTGATTAGGAAAACACTCACACCCAAAAACGCGCATAAAGGCATAGTCCGGTATTTTATTTAAAAGTTTATGATACGGACTAAAACCATGCAACACAGGAGTAGGTAATCGATTAATTATGTATGTAGCTGCATAGAGTGCATCAACCCAAAATTGAGGAGGTAAATGCGCCTCAATGAGCATGGTACGAATTAATTCTGAAAGATGACAATGCTTACGTTCTGCTACACCATTTTGGGCGGGGGTATCCAGGCAAGATTTTTGAAAAATAATACCACACTTAAGAAAATGATTATGAAAAATAGTATTATCAAACTCATCCCCACTATCACTTTGAAAGCACTTGATTTTACAATTCAAAAGATTTTCAACTAAGTTCTGAAAATGGCAAAAATGAGTAAAAACTTCAGATTTCCTACGCATGGGATATACCCAAGTAAAACGAGAGAAATCATCAATAAAGCATACATAATATTTAAACTGTAAATTAGAAAGAACAAGGGATTGTCAAACATCCGAATGAATTAATTGTAAAGGAGCAGTAGCAAAATGTAAAACATCATGAAATGGCAATCTATGAGATTTGCCCAGTCTACAAGAGGTGCAAGAAAAATTAAAAGTACTAGTATTATTTATTAAATGTGTGCGCCGTAAAGTAGACAAAACGCTATCACCACAATGACCCAACCGTCGATGCCAGACTTGACCAGGTGCGGACGAAGTGAGTAAGGCAGTAGACACACTGGGTGGGTGAAGGGATAGATCCTATCTTATGAGAAGCTCGGAGTAGAGTTGCCCCCGTGATTGTCCATAACATAGAAAACATTTTTGTCAAAAATAACAGTACAATCATTATCCTCACATAACTTGTGTATAGAAAGTAAATTAAATTTCAAGTGAGGAACAACCAAGACCGGACGGTTTGATTAATGTGTAACCAATGTTGATATTCAGAATTAATGACCTCTCTACCCGAGACATCCAGCATGTACATAGAAGGAGCCATAATTGTGTCATCTACAATTCCAAGAAGACCATGCGATACCAAAAAAGATCCAAACTGTGTCCTCCATGGAAGGTAGTCTTCAACCGCATCAAGACGTGTAGTCACAATGTTAGTGATGTTGGGTGTGGAGAAGGTCAATTGGGATGCTAACTGGGACATGAAGGGAGGATTATTACCGAACCCCGGCAGCCGAGTAACAGGAGAAATGCGCATAATTAGGAAGGTGTTGGGCTGCCCTGCGAGTGTACTGCCAGCAAAATTTGGGAATTCTGGACCGGAGGTATGGATGCCGAAGGGAATAACGCAGGGGGCACCGTTGGTGAAGAAACCCATGTAAACGGTTCAGGCATATTGAAGAGGGCATATGAAGAATCCGGCTGAGTTAGCGGAGGTGCCCAGGACGAGTATGGTGGTGGCAAGACAAAATTTTGGCCTGAACATGGTTGCTCCTGCACCGTCGTAGATGCGGGCGCCTCAGAGAAGAACTCTTGTGCAGCCGTGGTACATACGGTGGTAGTAGATGGCGCGCCAGATGCGGCGATCGAAGACGACAGTGCCTGAGTAGAGGTCAGCGGCCATGCATCGATCGTGAAGGTAGAGTCGGTAGAGGATGCCGTCATAGAAGAATAGGGTTAGAACCGTGCGACTGATACCATAAGAGAGAATAGTAATATGGGAATAATGGCTTACCAAACTAGGTAGCCTCATGATGTATTTATAATAAAATGATAATATGGAACGTACAATAATTTCATAAAATATATTGGGCTATTATATCTATAGATAATACATTTGAGAGATACAATTATGGAAAGTTTTTGCCATGTGTCATCTTCTAAATAATCATTTATTATAATATGCTAGATTCTCTTTCTAATCTATAGATAATACATTTGAGAGATACAATTATGGAAAGTTTTTGCCATGTGTCATCTTCTAAATAATCATTTATTATAATATGCTAGATTCTCTTTCTAATTTAGTATATATTATAATTATAATTCTCTTTCTAATTTAGTATATATTATAATTATAATTTAGTATATATTAATGGTTACGGTGCGTTGCTTTAGGAGTTAAGTGAGATTAGAACTCTAATTACTATTTTCAAAAAAAAAAAACTCTAATTACTACGTAGTAGTAGAATTCTACGTCAAGTAGGTATCACTTCATGGGACTCCAATAAAAAACTCTATTTTTTAAATTGATATTACTTTTTCATTTGTAATTAAATTTTTATAAAAAATATATCAAATTCATTATTTTTTATTATCTTTCATATGACACCAATCTATCTATCTATAGATAATACATTTGAAAGATACAATTATGGAAAGTTTTGCCATGTGTCACCTTCAATTCTAAGCAAACATTAATTATTATATTCTTTTTGCTCTTTCTAATTTAATACCTTAATTATTCTTCCGATACATTATTAGTACGTATTCAACTTAGATTAGAACTTATATGTTGCCATTAGTTTAGGACTAATCTACCGGTTGGAATCTTAGGTAACGCAATTATTTAAAAAAACTTCCTAAAACTTTGCAATTCAAATAATAACATCCCATGTTTATTTTAAACTACAGTAACTTTTTTATGTGTATTCTGATGATTACAAAAATTACATTAAATTTCATAACTTTTTATTAGCTTTCATATGACACCAATTTTGCATATATAAAAAGTATCTATTAATATGTGCGGTTCATATTCTTGCATATATATAATAGAATTGATTTTTTTATATTTTTATACATGCAGCATTTGTGTCATATGAAAAAAATAAAAAGTTTGGAATTTTGATATAGATTTTGTAACAATCGGAGTATAAAAAAGTTGTAGAAGTTTTAAAAAACGGATGTTATTTTAAAGTGATCAATTAGTTTTTAAGTTTATGTATCCAATATTGGTATCATTAAAAGATAATAAAAAGTTATTAATTTGATATAATTGTTGTAACAGAAGGAGTACAAATAAACATGTTATAGCATTTATAAGACAGGTGTTTTAAGGTGTTATTTTTTTTAATATATTTAACATTGGTCTCATATGAAAGATAAAAAAAAGTTGTGAATTTTGATACATTTTTTGTAACAATTGGAGTACAAATAAAAAATGTATACCACATTATAACAAATATGTGATTTTATTTTGGTGGAGCCCTGATGAGTTATAATTCAACACGACAAAATTTTGATAATTTATAATTTTGATCTCATTTGGTAACACAGAAATTGGCTTAATCGACTTATTCTACTGAAATTTATGAAATTCTGGCTGAAGTGGCTGGATAAACTGATTCTGTTGACTTATGAAAATTTATATTTAAAATATTGTTTATTGATAAATTAAAGATTTTTTTAATAATAGCTAAAATAATCTTCCACAATAACTTCAGCCAATACAGATAGAAAAATAACTTACCTTATGTTGTCTTATTACTACCTCCGTCCCACTAATATTGAGACGGAAGGGGGGACACGATTATTAAGATAAGTGAGTTTATGTGGTTGATATTAATTGATAAAGTAAGAATATTGATAAAGTAAGAATGATTCAGAGGCACACAAAATTTACCAAATTTGGTATGAGACAATTTTAGTGCGATTTTCCGAAAATTTAAAATGGGACAATATTAGCAGGCCGGAAAGAGTATTACATAATTCAGCGCGCGAAATCAAAAATCACATGTTTGGTAAAAAAGTTGGCTGATAAGTCGAAAATAGAGTTATCAAACGGGCTCTGTAAATTTAAAATTTTTAAAACAATATTTTGAATAATTCTTTGTAGTACATACTCCGTATATGATGTGATATATTATGAGTAATAAAGAGCTATTATAAATTATCTTTAGGTAAATGTAATCCAAATGTAAAACAAGTATGATAGTATAACAGTTTTTTTTCAAAAAAATTAATTTTCTTTCCCATAATTTCTAATGGATGTTTAGAATGTTAATTGTGTCTTCATGAATTTTAAAATATTTAAATTATGCAATTAACATCATAAATTTACATTTTTGAAAGAAATAATATTTGACTATGATGCTAAAATAACTTTGTATATATATAAAGTTTGAGTATTTAAATTACATATGCAAATTTGAGGTATTCATCTCACACCCCTTCAAAGTTTGAGGTAGTTTATTTATTTTTCTCATGTAAAAAATACATTTTGTATTTTACATGGTTAACAATGGATTTAAGCTGCTAAAATTTGAACTCCCCTAATTTAATAACATAACCGGGAAAACATTTTAATGATTTTTCTTTGACATTTGGGATTATATTATTTGAGCTAATTGGACATTTTAATTTGTTTTTTATTGGGAGTAATTATGTTGGCTACAATTTTTTCTAATGGATCATAGGAGATTATTAGACCTTTAAAGGGGGCAGCTGCCCCCCAATGCTGGTTGTACATCCACCCTGGGTGTGAACTAGAAAATATTGTCTAGAGCTGAGATATATTATTTAATTCAATATAATAACTACAAGCACTAAACGGAAATGAAAGTGGAATATAACTAAACAAAAAAAAATTAAGCACCCCCAAATAATTTCAATAAAATTGTTTTAAAGAAAATCTAATAACTTCCAAGTCATTCCTAAAATGAAAAAAATAGCAAAACATCATAAAATGAAAGTGGGAAAAAATAAAATATATAACAAGGCTGCACATATAAGAATTTGCTAAATATAAATTTGTGTTAATGCTATCTCAAATTTATGTTCACCTTTCTAATTAAGGATATTTCCAATAGGAATCAATTTTTTTATCTCATTTATGAAAGTAAAGGTTATTTTTACTTCAGTGTATATATTACTACCTTTGTCCCAATTCGATGGTACCAATTCTTATTCACATGGTCAACACAAATCACTCTTAATCTCTTACTTTATATATCCATTTTTTTATATCAAATTTGATTAAGGTGTTTGCGACTTTGTAAAGCAGTTAATGTGGTTTCTGAATATGTAATCTTCTAAAAATAAGTTGGGTGCGGGCAGAGATCTGTTTGCTTTATCGTTAGTCAAACATCACAAACCGCAATGGTATCATCAAATTTGGACGGATGGAGTAATATAGTTTTGATATATTTTGGTCGAGAGTTTCAGCTCTCAGAAAAGTTTTATTACTTACATACAGAGTATATAACAATCATATCGTGAGACTTAAAATGTTATTCAAGAGCTAGATAAATAAGGTAGACTGTATATAAAAGTTACGGAGTAATTCTTTTACTCGTGGATGTAACTTTAATATGATATGTTTATGTTTCGATTATGGCTACTTCTTGATGTGATGAGAATCTTTTTATAGGTTTTATTCATCTGACCTTCTAGGTAAAAATTGTCTAGAAGTCTAAATCATGCAACTTTTCTTTGTGCAATAACACTTATTTTACTTAATAAAATCATATATAGCTTCAATATAATAACTCAATCTAATGGAAAATAAATTGTATGTTGTCAATCACAATATGCACCCTAGCTATTGTCTCCTTCATTAAAATCGGAATGTCACAAAAAATATATTCTAAACTCTTTTCTTAAAGAAAGAGATCAAAAGACTAAATTGAATATTTCTAAAACTTAGAAGGACTAATATCTTAAGAAAAATTGATAGCACCCATTTTTAGATAAAGAAATTACAAAAATGTGTAGTTAGTTTACAAAAAATAGTAAGTCGCCAATGAAATTTAATGGATAAAAATAGGCACTAAGCATTTTCTTTTTGTTTAAGTAAATATATATTAATTTCAATTCGATGCAACTGTGTGTTACTAGGTTTAGACCGCAAACATGATTAGATAATTAGTTCAAAAATAAGGCATACTCAATAAATTAGAACATGCATTTTAAACCAATGTTATAATCGATTAAATAAGTGATTTCCCATTAGTAAAACTAAACAACAAAATCATTTTATCCCGTGCACGGCACGGGTAAAGATACTAGTATGTACAAATTTCATCTTCACATACAATTTTTCCTCTAGACCGCTAGTGAATGGGAAAAAAGTTGATCGAACAGATATATATAGAGGCATAGAGCCATAAGCAGTCCTGTAAAATGGGTCATATACTCCAATCCGCACAAAATAGTGTAATTCCTAAAAGAACGAGTGTAGCTAGTGTAGGTGGGTTGTGGGGGTGCCAAGCCTTATACCTGCAGACTGAGGGTGTCATATCCGTTTTTATTTAGGAAAATTCGCGAAATAAGATATAAAAAAATTGAAAAATAAGAGTAATTACTGTTAGGTTTCAAAATTACTTCCATGTTTAAAGTCAGATATTACCAAAATATGACAGTAATTAATAATATTTTGAGAATAAAAACATGATAATCATATTTTTTGGAATATATAAATGTTTTTAGTCTTGTTTAGAATAAAATCACTTTTATTCACTCGTAAATTGTAACATTGAATTTCATAGTGATGATTGGTACAACAACCAATTAACGGGCCGGGTGAGATTCCGTTCTCACAAAGCACTTTATTTGTTCATTGACGAAAATTATATACTCCGTATCATCTTTAATGTAATTTTATTTATACTTCGTACTAGGTAGTATGTAACATTTTTATAAAACACATGCGGAGCAGTAGTTTCAATTTTTTTAGAGAGCAGTAGTTTTAATTTGTAATACATGGATAAACAAAATGTGTATGACCAAAATATAATATGTAAATAATGTAAAAATCAAAGTGTTGCAAAGATTAAGGAACCCGGAAATTATTGACATTATGGTAAGGAATAAGGATCTTGTGTAAGATTGAGATTGTCGTGTTAGATAGTTTTAGATGATATTGTAGCTGAATTAATTAAATAGCAAGTGACTTATTTCTTCAAGTAGTAATGACACGGAAATGTAAAAATATTAGTTGTAATATGATAATATCACTTATGCGTGTCAATTTATGCAACATACCCATTACCCATATCTTAGATCAACTTGAAATGAAATGAAATAATATTGTTCTATTTAAAGAGCCCCTCCAATTCGGCAATATAAATAGGACTTTCGTTATGACCAACGAACAGGCCCTCCCACACGCTAAGTACTCTTTCAAAGATGCCTCTTATACGTACGTACCAATTACCAAAGCACGCATTTTGTGCAATATAAAGTAAGCTACCATCCCACACAAAAGTATAATTATAGTACCTTTACAAAAATGTCTATCAAACTACTACAAATTTTGTGCACAATATTAATTATAATAATGGCCTCAGCAAGTGCCACGGCGGGCATTCCATGTAGCAACGTTGTCCCAAAGGTTTTCCCTTGCTCAGGCTACTTAATCGGTGGCGACTCGTCTCCAAGTGAAGCATGCTGTGGTGGGGCCCAAGATTTGGATGCACAGGCGGCGGCGTCTAGACCAGACCGCCAAGCAATATGCGGGTGCTTACAAGCCGCCGCCGCCGTTTTCCCAATCGACGTTGAGAAGGCCGCCACTCTTAACGACTCGTGTCATCTCAAAAATAAGATACCAATTGATCTTAGTGTGGATTGCTCCACGTAAGTATACATACATCCTAAATTCCTAATGTGTAACCTGTTATATATGACCACCCGATCACCCTTTACGTAACTGGCATAGATTGATCGAGTTTATTTGACATTAATCATAACAATGTTTTTACATGACTATGTCAAATAGCTTGTCCTAAAACGGCATTATCACGAAGTTTGACATGAATTTCACCTATTTGTGCCCAATATCGTATAAGTTTTTACTAATCTCTCTCAAAGACTTGTGCCACATTTGTGCTAATGCCATTACTTTTTGAAGTAGATCGTGCTTTCCATAGCAAGTTTCGTTTCAAAATATCTCTCACATTCCACTTCATATTAATCGCAACAAATTCTTTATGTACGATTAAAAGATAAACATAGTTCAAAAGTAACAGGACTTACAGAATTTCTTTTAATTTCTAGACTTATATACTACCCTGAAATACATTTTAAAAATCTTCGAATTCAAATTTAATAAACTTTGATTATTTGTTTTTTTTGGAAATAACTTTGATTATTGTTGGGCCGAGAAGAATTAAACTATAAAAAGAATTCAACCTTAGCTTAGGAATGCGACGGGAAGGAATCATTAATCGGGAAGGGTTTTTGCCCACCTTGAGGCTTGAGCAACCACTTCTCAATGGTTACGTTTTCGCAAATCATACTCCGTATAAAATTTAGGAAAAATTGAAAATATTAATCTAATTATTGATTATTTTTGTATAATCCCAACTGTATGGATCATCCGCCAATAATGGTCCATGACCAGATAACAAGTGAATTTCAAATAGAAATTAAGCGTAAAAATTAAAAGTTGAGATTATTTATAGGGATTACTTGTTATATCTCTTCTCATCCACTTTAGAAACTATAGGAATTTATTTATAGTTGGTCACATCGGACCATTATTGGCAGAAGGTCCCTAAAGTTGGGATTATTCTGAAATAATCGATAGTTGGGATTATTATGAGCGGATCGCTAATAGTTGAGATTATTACTATCAATTTTTTCTAAAATTTAAGGCCTTTCAAAATCATTTGTACAAAAGCAATTTTTTGTATATTCTAAAACGCATTTTGATCAATTCCTACTGAGCTTATGTTGTTGCATTTGGAAAGATTTACAAGCATCCATTTTCTTACCAACATGACAACATGTCTTGTTTAATTTATTTGAGTCTTATTCTCAAACAAACACTTATTGATAAAATACTAAATCTATAAAAACTTCATCCGACTCCACAATAATTGTGCTATTTGACAAAATGCGATAATTTTCTCACGCGTAAAAAACATTTCGATACGATA
Source organism: Cuscuta epithymum (assembly GCA_945859915.1). Taxonomy (NCBI): domain Eukaryota; kingdom Viridiplantae; phylum Streptophyta; class Magnoliopsida; order Solanales; family Convolvulaceae; genus Cuscuta; species Cuscuta epithymum. The sequence continues at coordinate 303,416 of CAMAPF010001025.1, forward strand.
AATATATAAACATATTGAATGATGGCAGTGCCAATACAAATTACCATAATATCATGTGTTGCATTGCGTGCATACACACATGCTCCTAAGCAGCGGTTTCCCGTCGAAACAAAAATAAAAACAACAAAATAAGATATGGATATGTTACCCACCGTCTCCCAGCACCACCCCCACCGATCGGTGACAATTCTACCATTTGTTTTTTGCAAAAAATGTTTTTTTCTTTTTGAAAATGCCAAGAAAATGGTATTATTACTCTTCAATCTTCATAATGCCAAAATTCTGATTGAATTTGTCATTATTATGACATTACTAAATTAACATTTCCATCCAGTGATGGGAGCTGGTGGTGCTGGGATGGCAGAGGCGGTGGCATTTTTTATTTACGTATTTTTATTTTTTAACTTTTTTAAAAAAAATTAATTTTTTATTTTTTAATATTTATAATTTTTATTATTGTTGGGATAATGGGCCGGGTCCAAGACTATTGGCCCGTTACGCCCAAGCTTTGGCCCGACCAAGCTCAGAACACAGCCCGGCTAGCGGATATTGGTCCGGGATTATTTAATTACTTATCGGGTTGGCCGGCCCATTAGCGTGAGTGTTAGTGGATAAATCGGGCCAAGCCCATGTTACACTTAATTGGTGGGCTATTGTGTATGTCTATAAATAGGCCACCAACCCCTTGTATTCGACTAAGCTATTCTCACTATACTGAAATGCTGCCAAATTCTCTACCTGGGTTATTTTCTACCAACATTGGTGCTTTCATTGAGAGTCATCTCTCATATTTTTCGGTAGAAACAGAGAGAGATTTGGGCAAAAAATCAATGGAAAATTCGTCCCAATTCCAACAAAATTCAGCAAACTTGAATTAAGTTCTTAACAAAATAATTGAATGAAAAAGAAATTGGGAATTCAACCCCTTAGTGGATTTTGTTCTAAGGGTTGCCGTAAATTTGGGGATGAAAAAGAAATCTGGAACCAAAATCGGTCGATACCGATTTGGGATTTCAAATCTGATGGAGGAACCGAAGAATTTGATCTTGTGGCCAGAGGCGTGCGTTTCCTTCGCAGCAGTGACGCTTGCAGGTCAATCATCCTCTTCAGACGCCGCTCGAAGCTCATTCCTCCAGATCCTAGACGTGAGGTCACCATCCAAGCCTTCATCGTCCACGCCATCGACGTCAAGCTTTGTCCGTTGCTTCACTGCTCTGTCTCTGTCTAAGCGCGGCCATCTCTACTAGGCGGGCCAGATCCTAAGGTCGTGGCCCCTCGTAAAGGTCAGAGTTCCTCTCCTCTGCCTGTTGGCAGCAGCGACGACCGAAGGAGGCACCCAACTTCAAGCCTAGGATCCATCTCCAAATACGTGACCGGGTCCATGGAAATCGGCGCTCAACATCAACCTCGTGTGGTCATCGCTCGTAGCTCGCTCGTCCACATACGTCGCAGCATCGTAGATAGCAGGTCTCTCCACCACCCCATAGCTATGTCGCCGGTCTCAGCCTCTGAGCCTCAATCTCTTCTCTGTTAGCCGACGAGTTGGGAAGGCAGGAGAAGTGTGATATTCAGGGGATCGGTCGCTATCTGGAGCTCCGCCTTTTCTCGGGCTCCGATGCTGGTAGGAGATGGTGACTGCCGCTGCTGGACTTCTCTTTCAGTGGGCCTTAATTTTGCCCTAGTCAAAATTCAACCAAAGGACATAATCAAAGCAAATTAGCAATATCAAGACTGACAATTCGCGAGATCTAATTGGCGAGGCAGACGTGGGGCCACATCCCGGAAGCTTGGTGGCACGGGCTCAACCCGGTGACGTGAACCTCCGATCTCCATCGAGAGGCCCGTCTCTGCCGGGAGGTCCGGATGCACAACCTTGTCCTGGAGCGCATGTTCGGGGTCGGTACGCCTGTACGCTGAAGCTTGGTGGCACGGGCTCAACCCGGCGACGTGAACCTCCGATCTCCATCGAGAGGCCCGTCTCTGCCGGGAGGTTCGGATGCACAACCTTGTCCTGTAGCGCAAGCCCGGGGTCGGGACGCCCGTACGCCCATATGCCCGGACTCCCGTATGCCCGGACTCCTGTACGCCCGGACTCCCGTATGCCCGGACTCCTGTACGCCCGGACTCCCGTATGCCAGGACTCCCGTACGCCCGGACTCCCGTATGCCCGGACTCCCGTATGCCCGGACTCCCGTACGCCCGGACTCCCGTACGCCCGGACTCCCGTACGCCAGGACTCATGTATGCCCGTACGCCCGGACTCCCGTATGCTCGGACTCTCGTACGCCCAGACTCCCGTACGCCCGGACTCCCGTACGCCCGGACTCCCGTACGCCCGGACTCCCGTACGCCCGAACTCCCGTACGCCCGGACTCCCGTACGCCCGGACTCCCGTACGCCAGGACTCCCGTACGCCAGGACTCCCGTACGCCAGGACTCCCGTATGCCCGGACTCCCGTACGCCCGGACTCCCGTACGCCCGGACTCCCGTACGCCCGGACTCCCGTACGCCAGGACTCCTGTATGCCAGGACTCCCGTACGCCCGGACACCCGTACGCCCGGACTCCCGTACGCCCGGACTCCCGTACGCCAGGACTCCCGTACGCCAGGACTCCCGTACGCCAGGACTCCCGTACGCCAGGACTCCCGTACGCCCGGACTCCCGTACTGTAACAACCGTCCCCAAACGACCATTACGATACTCAAACATAACAGAGACTCGATAAACCAAGCAGAAATAAAGATACAAAGCCTCGAGCTGAGACTCTATTTCTTTTAAAACATAATCAAAACTTACATCCATAACGAAAGACATCCAAAAGAAATCGCCTTTAAAAATCACACACCTGATCAGGATTTTAAAAACATTTAATAGCCCTTTTAAAGTACCAATGTACTAAAGCAAAATATAACCGACGCCCAGATCTTCTCCGTTAACCCATCCAGAACCTTGTCACCCGCTCCATACATTCTCTCAGGCTTTCGTACTTCATTTATTACCTATACATGAGAACATAAGAGAATAGAATTCTCGTAAGCAATAATGCTTAGTAAGTCACCATTTTATCCACTAAAAACATTTAGGGAATCTTAGCTAATTATAAATAGATACCCATGCTGAATACACCACACATATACTATAATCATACATGATAACAACACATAAGCATTCATGTATCAAACACCAAGAGATTTCCTTATTCATCATTCTTTCTTCTTATCTTATTCCTTGACTTTATGGGCCCGTAGCTCGTGTCCTGGCCCCTCGCTTATGACTTTGGGTAGCTAGCCCTCAGCCATCAGAAGCAACCCCGAGACTCCCCGCGGAAGGAGATCCCGCTACGCTCAGCTCAGGTAGTTACTTGGGGGCACGGCTACCTTGTAACATTACTTATCTTTCATCACTTTCATTATGATCATAACTTCCTTTCACTGTTGGTTCCATATGAACCCAACCTCAAATCAAACATAAAACTTGAAACACACATATCTTATGCCATACAATTTCAAGTATTAACGCACATACATCAAATTCATAATATTTCGTAACTTCACAATTTACAAACACACATCAATAGATACATATAACTTGAAACTCACATATCTCATACCGTATGATTTCAAGTACCCAAGCACATATATCATATTCACAATTAGCTAATCTTCCATCATTTATTTAGAACTATCATGTATAGGTGGTGGTGACTTACCTGTAGAAGCTGAGCTCAAATTACTCAGTTAAGAGTGGCACCTTGATAACATCTTCCGATAAGCTCTTCTTAAAACTCCTTATATTAAATGAATTTATGATATGAGAATCTGCCAAGTATGAAGATGGCCATACTATTGAAGTCTTAGTAGAATTTAAAATCTTTCTTGCTGCTACGGAGAATAGAACAAAAACTTAAAACTCGAAAACCTTTACGCAGCAGCTCCTTTTGAATTTAAAATACAAAGCAAATACATTTTTATTAATACTAAAACTTAACCACCGATCAACTCTTAAAACTGAAGTTTGTATCACAAAAACCAAAGGTAGTGATGCTGATCTCAAAAGATAGATGGAGTCCCCTAAATCATAAGATTACAGTAGCAACACCCACCCTAGAAGAAATCATGCAGCTGACTCAAAAAGCTTCTGGTATAACATTGTTTTTCTTTATAAAACACACCCAACTCATTAGAAATTCCTTGGGACTATTAGATTTGAAAGACAGCCAGAATAAGAAAAAAAAACTTAGTTATTTGCTGATGAAACAAAGCTAACCAGGCTGGGATCAAAGAAGCTGAAACAATCATGAATATCAAAAGAAAGCATGGAAGCAAGGTAAATTCGACATACCAATTTCAGATTGTCTCTAAATCCGAACTACAACTTTAAACCAAAAGTTGAATCGAACAAGAAAGGAACCCGTCTGGAACAAATCAGGGAGAAGTATGGCGGTTGTGAAAGAAAGGGTGGTTCTCTAGGGATTTAGTATAAAAGAGATTTATTTGGGCTCAAATAACTTATTCGGGCCTCTTAGCCTTCTCAAAATATGATTCTGATCCAGCTGAATTATTAAATTTTCCCTTTCAATAATTTACTAAATAAATATTAACATGGCATTTATTTCTTCGATTAAAATTATTATGAGCTTACCTGTCAACGTTACCCGCCACAATTAAAACATGATAAAACAATCCATCACATTAGTCATAGAAGAAATTTATTTAATTGACTAAAATAAATAATAATAAATGATTAATATAACTAGCTCATAAAATCGGGGTGTTACACGTACGCCCGGACTCCGGTACGCCCGGACTCCCGTACGCCCGGACTCCCGTACGCCCGGACTCCCGTACGCCTGGACTCCCGTACGCCCGGACTCCCGTATGCCCGGACTCCCGTACGCCCGGACTCCCGTACGCCCGGACTCCCGTACGCCCGGACTCTCGTACGCCCGGACTCCCGTACGCCCGGACTCCCGTATGCCCGGACTCCCGTACGCCCGTACCGTCGTACACTCTACACATCACTAGAGCACCAAGTCTGAGATAGCTGAGCTCGGACTCAATCCTTTCTGACCGAGCATTGCATTCAAGCTGAAGATACTCATTGTGCCGACAAGTCGCAGTCACGAAGCGTCGAGTGAAGATTGTGCACGTTGTAAGCCCAAAGATTTCGAGTGGAGTGAGTGTGTGGATATCTAGCCCAACAACTTTCAGATGGATCAGGAAACAAGAGAAATAGCAGGCAATGTAAGTAGGTATTATTAACTTCGTAATAACTCCCCTAAGTACAATCTACTCGCTAAAAAGGGCACGTCGGCCGTTCGTCTTACAAGGCACTTAGAAATGCTGCAAGTAAGAATGCTGAAGCTAGTATGCTAAGAATAGAAAGTTGCCAACCCTTTACAATGAAATAAATGCTTCTATTTATACCCGCCAATGGGCAGGTAGCTATGCTGACGTGGAAGCCTGTGGACCGCTTGTGTCCCAACCACCAAATCTTCAGCATTTAATGCACTTCCCGCCAGAATCTAGGTTTCCCGCCTGATTAGTGGGGACGTTCGTCCGCCCGGAAAGTGAGTTGGATTGCTCCAGGTGACCCTCCGGAGATACCGGCTGTTCGTCTCCTGGTCTTGTAGATATTCACCATGTGGACTGGGTCCCCTCCGATGACTACAGGCTTGCCCCGGAGACGTTCGTCGCCGTCCCTGGTGGCCCGTGGCCCTGCTCCTTGTTCCTGCACAGACGTTCGTCGGGATGAGTCTGCTGGGCCTGAGCCCCCAACATCAGACGTTCGTCCATCCTCAAGGGACATGGGCCTATGGGCTGGCCTGGTGTTCTAACTGGACGTGCGTCTGGCAATATGGGTTAGTGGGCCGGACCTCGGCTTGGGCCCTTAACCCAACACAAGTCCCCCACTTCTGATGTTCTGGGCTCGCGCAGGACATAAGGAAGTAGGAATCCCCTCAAGATAGACGTTCATGTCTTGATACTTTGTGTTTTCTGCACCCGTTGGGAGCGTACGCTCGTGGTCATGGTGCTTGACAGCTGTTAACGGTTCAGGAAACGAGGTGACGGCTGATGTTGCGGCGGAGCATTTCCCGAGGAAATGTCATCATTACGTTTTGCCCCACGCACAGCGCGTGGGCCGGAATACGCTCCTTGCCACGTGTCAGTCCCTCGTTGGCTTCCCCATCGGCGTTCTCTCCTATAAATGCCGGGTCTTCCCTCTGGATTAGGGTTCCCAATTTCTGCTCTCTTGCTCTCGATTTTCCGCAGCTCTTCAAGTCTTCCCCTGAATTCGGCTAACCCCTTCGTAAGGTAATTTCCCCCCTCTGCTTCTTTTCTTGTTCTGATTCTTAGCCGAAATGACTTCGATGGAGATTTCGTCAAGCTCTGATTCCGGTTCGTCGGGTTCCTCCTCGGGCTCCTCTTCGGTCGATGTGAGTGCGCGCTCCCCCGGGAAGGCCAGTATTTCCGGGACCTCTGGTTCAGCCACGACGGTGGGGACCATCCGGGCTGATGGCGAGCCGGATGATGTGTCTCAAAGTAGTGGGAGCGACGCCGGGGACGGGGGTGCTGACGGGGCAGTAGATGTTATTGACGCAGTCCCCCTGAATGAGCGTCCTGCTGATTATGATTCTGGAGAGGAGGCCGAATCCGGTTCCGATATGGAGGTGTATGACCTGGGCATCCCTACGGATATGGAGCGCCACATCTGCCCGATCAGGAGCGCCCTTGACCATGACCATGTCCTCTCCCGTGTGGCCCTCAACAAAATCCGTACCTTCTTCCCCCCGCCGTTCGTCTGGAGTGTGAGAGGCGCTGAACATGTGATGAGGAGACGTCCGGGGATGATCGTGCTCCATTTGGACTCCGTTGAAGCCGGGCTGCGGTTCCCGCTCCATCCGTTCTATGTGGAATTCTTCCACTGCTTCCAGGTGGCCCCGGCGCAGTTCATGCCAAATTCCTATAGGTTCATATCTGCCTTTCTGGTGCGCTGCAAACTAGCGGGAGCCACTGCCACCCTGGAGCTTTTCCACTACTTCTATCGCATCACTCCCCAGAACTCCGATGGTTATCTGAGCGTGGCCGCACGTCCAGGAAGGAAGCTTTTCAAGAACTACCCTTCGTCCATCCACGACTGGAAGAACCGCTTCTTCTTTCTTAGATATGATGGGCCTCCCCTCCCAGTTCGATGGAATGGTTATCCCCCAAAGATTGAGTCACCGGAGCCGTCCGACGATCTACTTGGGGATGTGGAGAAGGTGTTGGAGGGTGGCGTCCGTCCAATAGCCGAATACCTGACCTTCGAGGCACTCTCCGGGGCAGGCATAGGTACCGCCCGTGTCCTTGGACTCTTTTCCACCCTCCGACGCTCGTCTCGGGGCACCGGGCGGTCCTGTCCTTCGAGGTGAGTGTCCTATTGTATTCTCCGCTCGTCTTCTAATCCTTTGTTGTTTCTCGCAGGTTCACCACCAGATAGAGATCAGATGAATCATGCCGAGTGCCTGAAGACGAGGAAGGCCAAGGCGGCCGCTGCTAAAGCCGCACTGGCGAAAGCCAAAAACGCCCCCCGCCTCGGAGTCCAACTCCTCGGCTTCTGATGCTGCCCGGCGAACTGCTGAGGGTGAACAGCACCTGATCGCCACTGTGCTGGCTCAGGGTTCTGGGGCCCCTGCTCTGGAAGCGGCCCTTCCACCGCCGGTCGTCCCGTCGAAGGCGGCTCCTCAAAAGGGGACGGAGAAGGTCCCCGAGAAGAAACAGAAGAGGGGCCGCGAGGCAGGCTCCACCGGGCCCCTGCTTGAAGACGCCGGCTCTTTGCCATTGCGCCGCCCGGCGGAAGAACTGTGGAGGGAGATGGCCCTCCAGGCCGGTCTTGAACTGCCCCGCCGTTCGTCTTCTGAGGCGACCAGCGCTGCCCTGGCGGCCGCTCTTCAGGTAATTCCTCAGTGCTAGATCTGAGTACATTCGCTCCTTGACGTTCATCTCCTGATCGTTATTTTCTCTTCTGTCATCCAGTCTGGACTTCTAGTCCTTCAGGCTGAAGCTGCCAGGGAGGCCGATCTGAAGGAAGCCAAGGCCAAGGCTGATGCGGCCGTTGCTACGGCCCGGGAGGCCACCCGTCGAGCTGAGGCGGAGGCTGCAGCCAAGGGGAGGGAGATTGCAGCCCTGCAGGCTGAATCCCGCAGCCAACTGGCCGGTCTCGAGAGAGCCGGTTTCAAGCTTGTTCCGGTGCTCCCTGCCGCCAAGGATGCCACTCCGGAGTGGTTGGTCGACACTTCCGGCTACAGGAACACCGGTGAATTCATGGATTCCGCCAAGGATTATTGCGTCGGGGCCTTCGGTGATGTATTCTCTGCGGCGCTGGCGAAGATCCCACCCCGGCAGCGTCTGGCGAGCGGGGTCCGGATTTTGGAGAGCTCCCCCTTGTCCCACAAGTTCCTCTACGAGGTCGGCGACAGCACCTTCGCCGCCGGCTACAACGAGGGGGTTAAGGCCACTCTCCCCATCTTCTCGAGGTTGCAAGGGGCTGATTTTGAGCTGGCCGCGAACACGGATGATGATCTGCTGCTTCAAGCCCTGGGGAAGCTGGGGAGGGACCAACGGCGGGCGGAAGCAAAGGCCAGAGGGGAGATTCCAGAACCCCCTACCCCTGAGCCCGAGGCCGAGGAGGAAGAGCAGATTCCGGGAGGCAGCCGGCCTGGGTCCCCTTTCTTCGTATAATGTAAATTGTATTTTCCCATTCATGCTTTTGTAATGTCCGGCCGTTAGAGCCGAAGAATATACATGCCCTTTTGCCCAAAATTATCTCTACGCTCATGATCTTTTACTTCACACTTGTGCTTTTGTTGTATGGAAACTCCCCTTGTGTTTCGATATTCTCTGTTGCATAGCCTGCGTGGACGTTCATCTCTGTTCCCCACTTGGTGTGGGGGCATGGGCGTCTCTTTGCCGAAACCCCATACACATTAGTGCGCGGCGCCAGTGTTAAGGTCCGTCTCCGGATGGCGACACCCAGCGCCGACGCCGGCTGCCCCTCCTGCACAACATCCTGATGGCGAGACGACGTTCGTCGGGGGTTGGCCAAACAGCACACTTTGCAAGTGTGGTCATACGCACGTCGGGGATTGCCTCAATGCTTGCTAACGACGTTCATCTACTGTCGCGCGGCATGAATGCCAAAGCTTTTCGGGGCAAGGATGTCCGTCTGTCCTGCATGCTCAACTGGCATGGAGTGTGGAAAGGCGACGTTCATCCTCCGTGCGTCCCCTAAGGACATGATTTTATTTCATCATTTCGTGTCCTCCATCGTTCGTAGCATAAGAGATCCTTCCGGCGCCTCGACACCCATCTGTCGTACGGCGTCCCCCTACCGAAGCCGGCTTGCCGCCCACACGATATTCTGACAATGGGAAGACGCTCGTCGATAGCTATCTTGATAGTACGCTCTTCCCTGAACAAGTATGGACATATGGACGTATTCCCTGAACCAGCGCCCGGTGACGACGTTCGTCGACAGTTGCGTGGCATGAAAAACCGGGGTGCCGCAAGACAAACGTAGCCGGTTATTGCGTGTGTCTTCATCAGCCGCCGGTGTTAGGGACAGCCGGAGAATTGCGGAAGTACGGAGAGGCCATGTCTCCAAATCCCGCCGAGCCGGTAAGCCCTCTTCAAGGGACGTCCGTGGCACGGACCTGGGTGTCCTTGTGGTGGTTATGTGGCGACGAAATCGAGGTGCCCTAAATGTCGTGGTAGGTACCGGTATCCAGGCGCCACGTGTCCTTCTTCGGTTGGCGCGATTCCGCGGTGTCGCCTATAAGTACCCAGAGTCCATGTGATCCACTCACATTTCTCCTTACGCTGCACAATTGTCTTCTCTCTCTAGACTTTTCTCAGCCGTATCGGAAATCTCGAACCCCAAAGGTACCGTTCGTTGTCATGTCTTCCGAAAGTCGCCTTGACGATGGATGTTGTTCCGGTGATGACCTGGAATATTATGAGCGGGGAATGCCACCCTGGCCTCCCCGTTATAGCCTCAGCTTTTCGTACGTTCGGCGTCAAGTCCAACGCCTGACGAATGCTGACAAGCGTCTGATCAGCCAATGGTTCTATCCTCCGAGGACCTACGACGATCGGCGTCTGCGCAACCCCATGCGCCATCTGCCCGGCTATGTGGTGGTCCATTTGGATTCGGTGATAGCCGGGCTGAACTTTCCCTTACATAGCTTCCACTTAGAGCTCTTCAGGGCCCTTGAGATAGTGCCTGCGCAGTTCGTCCCCGCCGCCTATCGGATAATCGCTGGCTTCATTATTAGATGCCACAGCGTCGGTGTGACCCCCACCGTGGACCTGCTGCACCATTTCTTCCGGCTGTCCCCCTTCGGACGCACGGGGTATCTGACCCTGATCGCCCGTCCGTCCATGGTCCTATTCTCGAACAATGCTGGGAATCCGGATGGTTGGGAAGAGCGCTTCTTCCTGGCCGGAGTAGGCTCACCGATGCCATTCTCTGACCGGTGGAATGCTTACCCGGTGAAAACGATCCCGCCGCCCATGACGGACGAGGAGCTCGGATATGCCAAGCGCATAGCCGGACTTGGCATCCAGAACCTCCGGTTGCTGGTGGCCGAGCCTTTCAAAGCTCGGGCTGGGTTAGGTGCGTCCGTTTGTACTTGTATTGTTTTAACCTCTCTCCACTGTTATGGCTCTGAACGTCTTGGTTCCCCTTGTGCAGGAATTTTTCCCTCCACGTCTACGATGAGCCGAGTCAACGCTGCTTCGACTGCCGCCGGCCGTGAGCACAAGGGGCATGACAAGCCCGGGAAGCCGCTCGTCCCCAAGGTCGAACCTCGGGTGACCAGGGCACGAGCTGATGACGCTTCGGGGGTCGGCGCCTCCAAGAGGCCACGTGTTGAGGGCACCTCCTCCAAGGCCATCATCGTGGCCGATGACTCCGATGGGGAGCCCGGAAGTCCCCTCAAGCGGAAGCGCACTTCGCGGACCAATCTTCGTGCCTCTCCTCCGAGGAACTCCGACGTCCGCCGTCTCCGGGATGATGATACCCCAACCGCCAAAGGTTCTGACGACGCCCGTCCAAACTCTCCCCCAGGAGCCAGTGAGTCTTCTCTTGGCCTGATCGAGTTTTCTGGGGTTGGCCCCCGCAAGGAGTCTATGATGCTCTTCGGCCAGACAGCGTCCTCCATCTAGTGCGGCCTGAATCTCAAGGTCCCCCAGGATTTTGCTGCTCAGGAGGCACCCGAAGACCTCCTGGAGTGTGGTCAGAGCACTCTGGATAAGGCCGGGCTCTACTTCCACAGGGCTCGGATGGCTTTTGAGCATCAGGGCAGGGAGATGGCCAGAGTCCGGGCCGAATGTGACGCCCTCCTGAAGAATGCAAAAGGCAGGGCCGGAACTCTTCAAGAGAAGGCCGATGCCTACGACAAGCTCGTCCAGGAGAATGCCTCTCAGAAGGAGCTCCTTAAAAAGCAGGAGGCCGAGCTTGTGGATCTCCGTAGCCGGATGTGGGCCGTAGAGCAGGCCAAGGTGGAGCTCCGCCGTACGGGCGTGGACAATCATGTCCCTATATACGAGGCCGATGTCGCCAAGATCAAGGAGTCTGGATCCATAGCGTTCCAAAGATCCAAAGCTTACACTGGCGCCATCCACACTATGGCCATGAAGTTTCTCCCGAGGCTCGTCGGAGAATTTCTAGCCACCTGCCCGGACGCCTATCTGGATGGGGTCAAATTGCTCCAGGCCACCCCCACCGGACGGCGTTTCCTTGATGATCTTGCCGATGATACCTATCGCAAGGGCATGGTTGGGCTTGTAGCGGAGAATCTCCCCACGTTCGAGCGTCATTTCGGGGCTCCTTTCGATCCGGAGGCGGCTGGCTTTGATGTTCTGATGGCGGACGCTCATGCGGGGGCCCTCGAGCTGCTGAAGGAGCAGGCGGAAGCCAAAGCTAGTGAAGAATGCAAGCAGGCTCTTTCCAAAGTTCCAGCTCCGGACGTCGATCGAAAGTGATTCTCTGTTCATGACCTTGTACTTGTACAATTTTTCCCATTATTTTCATTGTCTTGTAATTTCCCGGCCAATAGTGCCGAAGAATAAAAAAGAATCATTCTTTGCTCCTTGCTCTTCTGGCATTTCTTTTTTTTTTTTTTTTTTGGAGTCTTTTAGTCTTCGTTCGTCCTTGGTCCCTGGTTCCACCGGCGTCCCTACTTCGAGGAGACGTTCGGTGTCCGCCGACATCGCAAGGATGAACAGGTTTATCTACATCGAGATCCCCCCCTTTTTTCGTTCGTCCGTGGTCCTTTTAGCCTTACCGACGTCTCTTGCTTCGAAGAGGACGTTCGGTACCCAAGGACTCGCAGGGACGAACAGGTCTACCCTCACGGGTCCCCGACTTTGTTACCCCACGTCCATCGATCTATGGTCGTTTGTGGGATAAACAGGTTTATCTTGGCAGGCTCCCTTGGTTCGTCTAGCCCCCTCCGCGTCTCTACTAACCTCTACACCGAGAGGCGTTCGTCTTCGGCGGTTGGAGAAGATCTAGCACACCCGGGCAAGATTCCCTTCTACATAGGAGCTCCTCTCCTCTTCTCCCCATCTTTTTTTTTTTTTTTTTTTTGGTGGAGGCAATCCATACTCTTCGTTCGTCATTGGTCCCTGGTCCTACCGGCGTTCCTACTTCGAGGAGACGTCCGGTATCCGCCGACATCTCAATGAGGAACAGGTTTATCTGCATCGAGATTCCCTGGTGCTTCGTTCGTCCTTGGTCCCTGGTCTCACCGGCGTCCCTACTTCGAGGAGACGTTCGGTATCCGCAGACATCACAAGGAGGAACAGGTTTATCTACATCGAGATTCCCTGGTGCTTCGTTCGTCCTTGGTCCTTGGTCCTACCGGCGTCCCTACTTCGAGGAGACGTTCGGTATCCGCAGACATCACAAGGAGGAACAGGTTTATCTGCATCGAGATTCCCTTCTTTAACGGTCGTTGGCAAGAACAGAATTGATGAAAAAACAGGGGCCTTATTATTGACGACGTCCGGCCATTTTACATGGTAGTGGGAATAATACAAGGACAACAGCCCCTAACTATTGATAGAACTTCTTCAAGTGTTCTACGTTCCACATCCCGGCATGGTTCCCCTCCAGGGTGTGGAGGAGGAACGTCCCCTGGTTATATCTTCTGATGACCCGGTAAGGTCCTTCCCAGTTCTTCGCCATTTTGCCGCCTTCGAGCGGCTTGCTCTTCTCTCTTTTCCTGAGTACGAGGTCCCCGGCCTCTATTTCGCGGAATTTCACGGCCTTGTTGAAGTATCTCTGGGTGGCCCTGTGATACTCTTCCATGCGACGAGCCGCTAGGTCCCTCCGTTCCTCGATGAAATAGAGCTCTGCTCGTAGGTTGATCTCGTTGTCCTCCGGCTGGAAGTGCTTGGTGCGATGGGTAGGTACCAGTACCTCCGTCGGTACCTTAGCCTGGAATCCGTAAGCCAGGGCAAAAGGGGTTTCCCCAGTCGCCGTTCTTGGCGTCGTCCTGTATGTCCATAAGACATAATTCAGCTGCTCCGGCCAGGTGGAGGTGTAGTCTTCCAACTTCTTCTTGATCCCGTCCATGATGGTCCGGTTCATGTTCTCCACTTGGCCGTTGGCTTGCGGGTAGGCCACCGAAGCCTTAGAGTGCCTGATGCCCCACTTTGCCAAGTATGCCTCAAAACCTCTGCCGACGAACTGCCGACCGTTGTCTGTGATGATCTGCTCCGGGATCCCGAAGCGGCAAATGATGTTCTGCCAGACGAACTTCTGGCACTGGAATTCAGTGATGGAGGCCAATGGTTCGGCCTCGACCCACTTCGTGAAATAATCAACCGCCACAATGACGAATTTCCTTCCACCAGCAGCCGTGGGCAGAGGACCCAGCAGGTCTACGCCCCACCTAGCAAAAGGTAGCGCGATGGTCATCGGGGTGTAGAAACTCGCTGGGCGGCCAGGGACAGGTGCATACTGCTGGCATACTGCGCACTTCCGCGTGTGGTTGAAGCAATCTTGCTGTATGGTCGGCCAGTAATAGCCCTGCAGGATGATTTTTCTGGCCAAGGTTCGGGGGCCCTGGTGGCTGGAGCAGATCCCTTCATGTATTTCCTCGATTACCGCCGCTGCCAGGCTCGGCGGGAGGCATCTGAGGTAGGGTCCGCCGAACGTCTTCTTGTAAAGTTGCCCATCAATGAGTTCAAAGTTAGGGGCACGCCTCTTTATCCACGCGGCTCTTCCTGTACTGCCATCACCTTCAGGCTCGGGGAGTGTTCCATCTCTGAGATAATCTGCTATCTCCTTTGCCCAGTTAGGTTCGGCAACGGAGATAACCTCCACCTGGATGACGTCCGTCGCCGGTGCTGGGAATACCTCCTGCCTAACGAAGCCTCTGATGTGTCGGGGGATGCTTGATGCCGGGTCATCGGTTGGGGGGTTGCTCAGTTTTGACAGAATGTCCGCCTCTGCATTCTCCACCCGCGATACCTGCTCAAGCACCACCTGCTCAAATTGTGCGGTCTGTTCCTCCGCCAGCTCTTTGTAGACCTTCATTCTCTCTTCCCTGGTTTCTGCAGTGCCGTTCATCTGGGTTACCACCAGCTGGCTGTCCATTCTCACCTTCAGACGAGCTGCTCCGAGGGCTTTCGCGCATTTCAGCCCTGCGATAAGCGCCTCGTACTCAGCCTCGTTGTTGGTGACCTTGAACTCAAATTTCATAGAGTAGTAGGCCTTGAAACCTTCGGGGGAAGTGATCACTGCTCCTCCGCCGCAGCCCCGCGCACTCGAGGCCCCATCGGTGTACATCTCCCACCAATCGTCAAAGTCATTGTTGTCATGGGTTCCGTCCTCGGTGCGCGCGGTGCATTCCGCAATGAAGTCCGCCAGAGCCTGCCCTTTGATCGTCGGCCTCGGCTTGAAGTCCACGTCATACTGGCCGATCATCAAGGACCACTTCGTTATCCTTCCGCTTGCCATTGGGTTCCTGAGGACTGTGGCGAGGGGCTGCGTCGTGTAGATAGTCACCGGGTGTGCTTGGAAATACGGTGCCAGGCGCTTGATGGATGCAATCAAGGCGAGGATCGTCTTTTCCATCAGTGTGTACCTCGTCTCGGGACCGTTCAGCGCCTTACTTACAAAGTATATTGGCCGCTGAACGCCTTCAGATTCCTTCAGCAGCACGGCACTTACGGCCAGGTCGGCTACTGCCAAGTACATGTATAATCTCTCCCCGGGATCTGCCTTGGTGAGGACGAGCGGGGAGGAGAGATATACCTTGAAATCTTCGAAAGCAGTTTGGCACTCCGGGGTCCATTGAAAGGGATTGGCCTTCTTCATGATCTGAAAAAAGGGAATCGCCTTATCAGCCAGCTTGGATAAGAATCTGCTCAGGGCCGCCAGACGCCCGGTGAGCCGCTGCACGTCTTTTAGGTTCTTTGGGGCCTCCATGTCCATAATCGCCTTCACCTTCTCCGGGTTAGGCTCGATCCCTCGCTCGCTCATCATGTAGCCGAGGAACTTGCCGCCCCTGACGGCGAAGGCACACTTCTTCGGATTGAGCCTCATGCTGGCCTTCTCCATGATGCTGAACACCCTCTCCATGTCCTGGACATGATCCTCCTTTTTCTTGCTTTTGATCAGGATGTCATCCACGTAAGCTTCCATTGTCTTTCCAAGTACGTCCTTGAACAACATCCCAATCATCCTCTGAAAAGTAGCCATGGCGTTCCTCAGACCGAACGGCATGACGATGTAGCAATACACGCCGTCCGCCGTAACGAACGCCGTTTTTTTCGGCATCATCGGGGTGCATGAACACCTGATGGTAGCCCCTGAATGCGTCCATGAAGCTGAGCAGCTCACAGCCTGCTGTTTCATCCACCAGCAGGTCGATCCTCGGGACAGGGTAAGGGTCCATCGGACAAGCTTTGTTGAGGTCCGAGTAATCGACGCACATCCGCCAAGTGTCGCCCTTTGGGGCTAGTACCACGTTGGCCAACCACTCCACGTGGATGACCGGCCGGATATGTTTGATGCTGAGGAGAGTTGCCGTTTCCTTCCTGATGAAATCGCGTCGGTCGGCCGCCATATATCTCTTCTTCTGTTGTATAGGCTTGGCATCCGGCCGCACGGCGAGTTTATGGCATATGAGGTTGGGGTCGATGCCCGGCATGTCCTCCGGCCCTCTGGCGAACAAGATCCTGAACCTCCGGAGGACGGCTATGACCCCTGCCCTGATTTCCGGCTCTAGATCCGCACCAATGGACACCTTCCTGTCCGTCGGATCGTCGAGTTCAATTTCCTCCACCAGAGTTGCTGGTTCCAGATGAGCGTCCCAGTCGGCTTGTTTGGCCTTCTCGGAGATGCTGTTGACCCGAGCCTCCCGCTCGTTGAGCTTCTCCATGGCCTTCGTGTAGCAGGCTCTGGCCATATGCGGGTCCGTACGTGCTACTCCCACTCCAGTGTCGGTGGGGAATTTGATACATGAGTGCCGTACGGAGCATATGGCCCCCAAGTCTTCTAGGCCGGGTCGGCCCAAAATGGCGTTGTGGGCGCACTTCAGGCGGACCACGACGAACGTCATTCCGATCCGGGCGGTGTGGGGGCCATCGCCGATCTCCACTGGCAAGACGATGGTGCCCTCAGCGTCAATGCAATCCCCGGTGAAGCCGGACAGCGGGGTGCGCAGAGGGTGCAACATGTCCTTCCTGAGCTTCATTCCCTCGAAAGCCTCCCAGTAGAGGACGTTCACACTGCTCCCGGTATCCACAAGGACGCGGCGGACTATGGCATCGTTCACGTCCATGCTGATCACCAGCTCGTCCCTGTGCGGCGCTGGTGACATTGGCAGATCGGCGGGATCGAAGGTGATCGCCTCGATTTTGTTGCGCTTAGCGGGGGGTGCTGATACGGAACCCACATAGAGCGATCTCTCAAATTTTTTCCGCTCGGCGGGTGTATCCCCTGTCTCAGCGCCCCCGAAGATCACCTTGATCTCCAACTTCTTCTTTTTGCCCTTCGGGCCAAGGGATCCCTCCGGACGTTTATCTGCACTCCGATAATCCACGTCCTGAGGTTCCGCCTCGCGCCGGTCGTCGCGGCGCCATGTCCTGTGCCTGGGGTTCGGCTTCTGCTGGCTGTTTTTGTTCAGCAACTGGGTGAATTCGCCCAAGTACCCCTGGCGGATTAGCTCGTCAATTGCCTTCCTCAATTGGCTGCAATTGTCTGTCAGGTGGCCGGCCCTCTGATGGTATTCACAGTAGGCCGATTGGTCGTGCCCCATATGCTTCTTCATGTCTTGGGGCTCTACGAGGAGGCCCTTGTCCTTGATGGCCTCGAAGATTTGGCTCACTGGATAGGCCAAGGGAAAATAGCGGTCGTCCGGCCGCGTTTGACTGTCTCCGGACGGAGCCTTCCAAGGGACCATTGCCCCGTCCACCTTTTTCTTTTTGTTTGGGGGGGAGGGCCCGGTTCCTGGTCCGGGTCCGAGCCTGTCCGCCATCTTCCGTGGGTGGGCCGCGGGAACTCCGTCCCGCTGCCTGATCTCCTCCTCGATGGAGGCATACTTCTGGGCCCGAGCAAGAACCTCGGTGTAGCTAGTGCCGGGATTCCTCCTTAGGTCCCGGTATAGATCCCCTGTGGCCAGCGCATTGGTGAACATGTTGGTGGCCAGACGTTCGTCCAGATCGTCGACCTGTAGGACCTCGTCCCTCCACCTTACTAGGAACCTAGCCAGCGGTTCGTCCCGCCCTTGTTTGATGTGGGCGAGAGCCGTGACGTCCTTCCTGGGGGTGGTACTGGCAGCAAACTGCGCCATGAACTGCTGGGAGAGCTGTTCATATGAGTCGATGGTGCCTGGCCTCAACTGGCCGAACCATTCTTGCGCCGGCCCCCTGAGGGTGCTGAAGAACAATCTGCAGATGGCCTCGTATGACGCTCCCAGCATGGACAGGTTCCCTTGGTAGCTTATCAGATGGGCCTTGGGATCGCCAGCCCCATTGTACACCAAGTTGCCCGGGGGCCTGCAGTCCCGGGGAATCTCGACGCTCATCACCCGTGGAGTAAAGGGAGATGTGAGAGAGAAAGAGGGTGTGGCCGAGCCAACGTCCGCCCGCCTATTCATCTCGGCTATCTGCCTTTCCATGGCCTCCAACCTTGCATCCTGTGCGGCCCTTCCGGGGGACACAGGGGGCGCGGCTTCGGGGACAGCGTTCTGCTGAGCGGCCACAGCATCGTGTGGCCGCCTAAAGATCTGCGCACCTCGCCGTTGGAAACGTCGTCCAACGGTGTTGATCCTCGGGGTCTCGTCTCCCCGCGGGATTTGGCGGGGGATCGATGGTGTGTGAGCCCTGGATGCAGCGATGCTGACTCTGGTTCGCCCTCCCGTTCCACGGGAGCCTGAACCCCCACCTAGCCGCTCGTGGACTGAGGGCCGGTGGTCGCTGGATCCTGTCGTATCGTCATACGACTGCATGCGGCGTATGGGAGAGAGGGGCGTTCGCTGGGTGCTTGCAGAGTACACCTGGTCTCGGGCCTCCCGCTCGTCTGCCAAGCGACGCATGGTGTCTGCGAGTTCCCGCATGAGGCGGGGATCCTGCCTGGCCTCCAGAGGAATGAGGTCAGTGATACCCCCGTTTCCCCCGGAGGTCCATATTGTTGCGGATAGTTCCGAGTTCTGGCCGCGATTTCGGCGGCTTGATTCCAGGCGCTCGGAGAGATCATGCTGGTTGTTGCTTCCTGACATCGTGCTTGCTGTAGGTAGACTTAGTAGCTGTTTGGGAGAGTTTCTGGAAACTTTTTGCTCAGTTTCCCACAGACGGCGCCAGTGTTGAGGTTTATTCCTTCAACCCTTGGACCCAACACGTAAGCCCAAAGATTTCGAGTGGAGTGAGTGTGTGGATATCTAGCCCAACAACTTTCAGATGGATCAGGAAACAAGAGAAATAGCAGGCAATGTAAGTAGGTATTATTAACTTCGTAATAACTCCCCTAAGTACAATCTACTCGCTAAAAAGGGCACGTCGGCCGTTCGTCTTACAAGGCACTTAGAAATGCTGCAAGTAAGAATGCTGAAGCTAGTATGCTAAGAATAGAAAGTTGCCAACCCTTTACAATGAAATAAATGCTTCTATTTATACCCGCCAATGGGCAGGTAGCTATGCTGACGTGGAAGCCTGTGGACCGCTTGTGTCCCAACCACCAAATCTTCAGCATTTAATGCACTTCCCGCCAGAATCTAGGTTTCCCGCCTGATTAGTGGGGACGTTCGTCCGCCCGGGAAGTGAGTTGGATTGCTCCAGGTGACCCTCCGGAGATACCGGCTGTTCGTCTCCTGGTCTTGTAGATATTCACCATGTGGACTGGGTCCCCTCCGATGACTACAGGCTTGCCCCGGAGACGTTCGTCGCCGTCCCTGGTGGCCCGTGGCCCTGCTCCTTGTTCCTGCACAGACGTTCGTCGGGATGAGTCTGCTGGGCCTGAGCCCCCAACATCAGACGTTCGTCCATCCTCAAGGGACATGGGCCTATGGGCTGGCCTGGTGTTCTAACTGGACGTGCGTCTGGCAATATGGGTTAGTGGGCCGGACCTCGGCTTGGGCCCTTAACCCAACAGCATTCAAGCTGAAGATACTCATTGTGCCGACAAGTCGCAGTCACGAAGCGTCGAGTGAAGATTGTGCACGTTGTAGTTCTCACCGTGTACGTTCGTATGCTCTGCGCTCGTGCTCCCCTACGTGCCAAGCATAGTCCAAGCGACAATTTGCGGGCCGGGTATCATCCGCGCGAGCCCCACCTGGTGAGGTGGACGCAGTGTCACGGACTTGAGGCTTGGTTTTACGGGCCCAATCCGCCGAGACAGGGACACATTCATCGTCTGGAGACTTGGTTGCACAAGCTCAATCCAGCTGATATGATAGCGTTGGAAACCATGCTGCCCAAGCATGCACAGATAGGTCCATACCATCAATATCAAGACTACCAAGTACGGGCGCGGGGCACCTTGTCAAATCCTATAAGCGAAGCATAGCAAGATTGTGATCAAGCACGAAGTGTAGAACTCGGGACAACTCCTCAAGTTCTCAAATTCATTCATTACTTAAAAAAAATTGTTTTCAATCTAGAATTTAATGAGGTCTACCCTCACTTGGAAATGAACAGGCGGTGGCAAAAAAAAAAAAAAATTGACGCCCTGCTCTCGGTGTTTAGTCGACCACGGCTCGATCCTCGGAAAGGGAAATGATCAAACTCTTTTCCAAGTCTAGGAATAGCTGCTCGGTCAGGGCGACCGTAAGACCGGCCCCCTGGTCGAAAAGGTATGCGAGAGGTCGTGCTCCGAGCCCCTCTCGTACATCCGTTGTCCGATGTTGCTGTCTAAACAGCTCGCATACTCGTTTGACCTAATCAACTTTGCGGCGACTATATGACCGGTCTTCAGACCGAAGGTATGCGAGAGGTCGTGCTCCGAGCCCCTCTCGTACATCCGATGTCTAACGTTGCTAGGTTTAACAGCCCGCATACTCGTTTGATATGGTCAGTGGTGCGGGTCCGTTCTGGTCTGATCATGTAGGGCCTTGCCCTTACGTTTGGCCGACTTCAGTTCGACTTTCGGAAAGGGAATAACCAAATATTTCCTAAGTATGAAATTAGCTGTACAAGTCAAGGTGGTGTAAGACCGACCTCCGGGTCGAAGGTATGCGAGAGGTCGCGCCCCGAGCCCCTCTCGTACATCCGTTGTCTAATCGCTGGCCAAACAGTTTGCACAACTCGCTGGTCCTAGACCGACAGTGTGCGGGTCAGCCCCGCCTTACCCAGCAGGGCGCGGTCAAGGTCGACCTTATCGACTTTCCGCCCCTCGCGGGATAGGTGGGGAGCCAGATCCCCGATTAGTTCTCCAAGTATTCTTGAATGAAAAACGGCTAAGTAAATTGAATGAACAAATGATGCACACATGCAAGCTCAAGCGAAAAATCAATCACAAAGACCAGCTCCAAGATCATCATTGCCCGATTTTCTTTGCCTCATCACAGGTAGTCTGCATATTAGGCCAACCAATTGCAACCCTCCTTGTTCCGCAGCTAAGCTCGGATATACTCCGAACACCGGTCTTCAATCTTGGAAGTGATGAGCTCCGAAAACTGTAAGGGGATTTGAACAAAGCAACTGCCTCATCTCCCACATCCTCGTGCCTCTCGTATGCCAAGCGAGACGTCGCTGCATCACGGCAGACCCCTCGGTCTCAACGTGATCATTTATCTGAAGACCGACCTCATCCCCTCACTTCATGGATGAGGACCGTTGTGTGGATTGCCGGACTGACCCCTCAGTGCCGATGTCCTTGCCTCACGGCAGACCCGTCGGTCTCAACGTGATCATTTATCTGAAGATCGGTCTCATCCTCTCACTTCATGGATGAGGACCGTTGTGTGGATTGCCGGACTGACCCCTCAGTGCCGATGTCCTTGCCTCACGGCAGACCCCTCGGTCTCAACGTGATCATTTATCTGAAGACCGGTCTCATCCTCTCACTTCATGGATGAGGACCGTTGCGTGGATTTCTGGACCGGCCCCTCAGTGCCGACGTCCTTGCATCACGGCAGACCCCTCGGTCTCAACGTGATCTTTTATATATCGACACGGCAGGCCCCTTGGTCTCAACGTGGTCGTCATACTCTCAAGACCGGTCTCAGTCATCCCTTCCCGGATGGCGACCGTTGCTTGGATCTTTAGATCGGCCCTCCAGTGCTGATGCCCATACATCACGATCGGCCCCCTCAGCCTCAATGTGATGCTATATATCAAAGACCGGCTCCTCAGCGCCGAAGTCTTGATCTAGCGACCGGTCTCGCCATCCCTTCCTGGATGGTGACTGTCGCCTCTACATGATGACTGGCTCATTTCTTCCCCGTCATCATTATTCGGATCGGATACCCCGGATCGCCATCCTCAGCGTACAAGTGTACAATTGCGACCCGCCTTCTCCAAGCATATCTCAGCTCAACACCATCAACAAACAAAGTTGCTAGGTGGTCTCTCCCGAGCATACCCTGGCTCGACCGACACCACTGACAAACAACCGTGTGACTGGTCTTTTCGGAACATATCTCGGCTTACCAGTAAAGCAGGCACTCAACCAAGAACCGAGGGGATTGACCTTTCTTTGCTTTATTTTAAGGTTCTAGTGCACTCTTTTTCCTTCACTAGGATTTTTTCCCATTGGGTTTTTCCTAGTAAGGTTTTAATGAGGTACTCCATCATCATGAACAAAGGAAGAGGTCCCTGGTCGGAGCAAAGAAGAGTCCATCCTTTCACAAGCAATGGGATCAAATTCAAGGCTCGATAATGACCGGCCGACCGGACCAAAAACCGGACCAATCCAAAAACAGCTTAACTACTCCCTTTTAGCCGAGTCTACTACTCGACTAAGGGAGTGGGGACTTGTGTTGGGATAATGGGCCGGGTCCAAGACTATTGGCCCGTTACGCCCAAGCTTTGGCCCGACCAAGCTCAGAACACAGCCCGGCTAGCGGATATTGGTCCGGGATTATTTAATTACTTATCGGGTTGGCCGGCCCATTAGCGTGAGTGTTAGTGGATAAATCGGGCCAAGCCCATGTTACACTTAATTGGTGGGCTATTGTGTATGTCTATAAATAGGCCACCAACCCCTTGTATTCGACTAAGCTATTCTCACTATACTGAAATGCTGCCAAATTCTCTACCTGGGTTATTTTCTACCAACAATTATTATTTTCTTTCATTTTTTTATTATGGATTATTTTTTATGATTTTATTATTAATTAAAACATTTCAAAAGCTACAAGGGTATATTTGTCCAAACACACATAAATAGTCCTACTGAGGGGAATTTAAAAGATGTAATCCTATTTGTGCTCTTTGGCCCCTTTTTTTGTCATATTTGGGTAGTTCACTCTTTTAGTTATTTGAAAAGATCTTAAAAAGGATATATTTTCTTGATAAAACTGATTAATTTTATTTGATATAATAAATTATTGTGACTATTATATTTGTGCAATTGAGAGTTCTAGACTTCTATTATATATCAACTAAGTACAAGATTATATTTACACAATTAAATAAAATACAAGAGATAATTATTTAATATATATAATGTTCATTTAAAATTATCTCTATCAATAAAATATCAAAAAAGTACAAAATATTACTCTCTACATTATATTCAGTATTTATTTTAGTCCTGCCTTTATCGTTATTGGAAAAAAAATATCAGTTCGTTATAAAATTTTATGTCTCTCATCCTCTTCTAGTATGCAAGATGCATAACTATATACTTTTTGTTGTTTTTATTATCTTGAACAGTTAGTTAATGTTATTGTTTTTGTATAAAATACAGGATTTGAAAGTCCTGTTGGAGACGTTTTCCGCACGCGTGCTGCACAAGAATTGTGTTAGCTAGAATGGAATAGAGCAGTAGAATATATAGAAGTTAATTGGTTATGTGAAATATACTACGTATAATATGTCATGCAGGAGTATGTTATATATTTATTGTGTTATTGAGCATGGCTTATCTACGGAAATTTCGAGCAACTTCCTTGGGGTGGAATCGGGCCGGGCCGAGCCCATCCCGGCTTGTACCGGTTTCATATACTTAAAGCTCGGTACTGACCCG
The DNA here is from genome assembly GCA_945859915.1 of Cuscuta epithymum. NCBI lineage: Eukaryota > Viridiplantae > Streptophyta > Magnoliopsida > Solanales > Convolvulaceae > Cuscuta > Cuscuta epithymum. The sequence continues at coordinate 327,100 of CAMAPF010001025.1, forward strand.
GTATCCGTGCCGATCCCGTTTTTTTTGTAGTATTTGTTCCGGTACTGGGCCAGGCCGCTACCAAACAATACCTGTACCATTCCTCCGATCGAGCCGTCCCGGTCTCAGTCTTTTAAGTGTTTTATACTTTGAAGTTTGAACCCTTCCACCTCTTCACACCATTTTTCACCTTTTAAATTTATTTACACGGTTTACGGTTACATCTCTTTTTTTTTTATTTGAAGCAGATTTACACCTCTTACAATGCTTACAAGTTACAAACCTACAATGGTTGAAATGCATAAAAGTGATTGCACCGGACATGCCGCTAATCTCTATCCGATAAACTAGAGTTAGGACCGCTCCTCATGACCCTCCCCCAGGTCCAGTCCCATATCTGAACCACCCCTTCTGTTACTGATCTAGCCCGACAATCGGTCGGGTCCGATTCGGGCCGACCCCGGGACCGGGTCCACCTTTATGTACTAGTACTTGTACAGTCGTACTATAGTACTATACTGCTAATAGTAGTATGTAGCAAGTGGCAACTTGTGTTATCTGTCAGAAAAAGGTACGCATTTTTTTTGTGTAGACACTTTTACGCATGTCTGTGTAGGCTTTTTTCGTATTTTGACAAAATATGTTTTGTCTGTGCAGAACAAAAAAAACATACACAGACATGCGTAAAAGTGTGTACCCAAGTCCAATTCTATCTGTCAAACTTACTCCATAAATTTATTCTTTGGGTTTGAGGTTAGACTTCCTGACTTATTTCAGACTTTCAATCGGAGCAAAAACCAATCAAACTAACCTAAATTTAAATTGACTTATACCAAAAATTTAATATTTTTAGTATAAAATATTATTTCAAAATTTTACTATATATTTAAGATTCTATCGAAAATGTGCTAGCATATGTATTGCAATGTAAAAAAAAATAATTTTACATTTTTTGCACTATAAAATTACATATTTTGTATGATGATAAATAGCCCAAAAATTACAAAATAGTGAATTTATATACTAAAAATATTTAATTGTGATACAAAAACGAAAAGGGAGAATTGGACACAATTACATTTTTTAATTTTTTTATATTTTAATTTCGAATTTTTAATTTTATGGTGTTTTTTGAAATTTATTTTATTAATTTTAAGTCGATAAGGATTAATTTGCTCCTTTATAAGAACATGAAAGATATTTTTGCACTTTTTTCAAAGTTAAGGGGTATATTTGTTCCGAAAAATAGAACAAGGATATATTTGTTCCTACACCTATACTATAGGGGTATATATGTACCTTTTTCCTATTCTTCAACAAACAACATACAAGATCGACGACAAATAAGTACTGTCCAGTTTCGTGATCTACCAAAATGAAATCAAACCAACCGGTTTTTGTTCAATTCTCCTATACATTAATTTTATTGAGAAATTACTCTAAATACGACTAAAAACGTTTGTATTCCCAAAATATGATTATCATGTTTTTATTCCCAAAATAGGACTAATCACTGCCATGTTTTGGCAGTATCAGACTTTAAAGATGACAGTATTTTTCAAATCTGGCAACAATTACTCCTATTTTGGGAATAAAAACATGACAGTCCTATTTTGGAATTTTCAAACTTATTTACTCCTATTTCGGGAATTTTCCCTAATTTATTTTGTAAGTAAAAACTGGTCTACTACTAAAACAGCACTTGGTTGATACTGATATGTACAATTGTCATTCTCGGAGACCATATTTAGATTAAAAAAAAGGCCACACCCAGGTATGGACCCGGGCCGGGCTTAGGCCCGGCGAGCCTTTGAGTTTTAATGGGTAGACCCGGGACTGACCTGGGTATCCACCGGGTCCGGGCCGGGTCGGGTCGAATGTATTTTTTTTTTTTTGCTTTCCTAACTACCCCTCACCCCCAAACCCCCCCCCCCCCCCCCCCAAAACACCCAGCCCAATCCGATGGAAACCCAAAAATAATGAGAAAAAAACAAGGAATTGGGCCCGAAACAGGTCCAGGCCGGCCTGGCCGGGTCCCCATTTGCCCTACCCATTCCCGCCCCCCGCTATCCCACCGGTTCGGGTCACCACCCGGTCCCGGACCGCCAGACTGGGCTGGTCCCGGGCCCACACAGTAGCGGGCCGGGCCGGTTCACGGGCCGGGTGGCCCAAACCAGGTCCACCACTAGCCACACCATCCTAGTATCCTACGACTATGACCTTTTAGATACTCCATATTATGATTATTGTTCTTTCGTTTATCAAATTTAAAATTGTAGAGCATATACATATGGGTTGACTGGGCCGCGAATGGACCGGGCTCCGGGCTCAAAATTATCAGACCCGGTACTGGCCCGGGTTTGTACCGGGACCGGGTCAGGCCAGGCTACCTGGCGGGCTTCGGGATTGGTTCGGGTTGAGCCAAACAATTCCAAGCCCAATCTTTTTTTGAACTCTTAACCTTTAGGTCCGGACCGGGACCGGTCCGGCCGGGCCAGTCCACTAAAATCAAAGCCCGGTACCGCTTGCTTCTTCATCCGGGTTGGGCCCTAGGCTTGGTCCCGGTCAACCAGATCGGGTCAGGCCGGGTCCCGGGTCAAGCCAACCCGTCCCAGTAAAATTTATTCAATTTATTCAACAAATCTAGCCACTTAACTCTTAAAAGATCTCAAACCATTCTGTCATGTGCCTCTGAGCCCATTTTTAGCACACCAAATGCCCTCGCATACATTCAGCTCTCTCAACTACTGGTCTGTATGCAAAAAAAGAAAAGTGTGCAGTATATGTTGTACATAAATATCATCATCATAATCAGTAATCACTGTACAGACAAGAGCCCAAACATATACACTGAACAAAACTGTATGAATGACATAATGATATGTGAATCTACCATGCACCAAAATGTTAACTATAGTTATCTATCTGGTAAGCCCAGCCACTTTTATCCAAAAATGCCTGCACTGCTTCTTTAATGGCCAAATTTGGAGCCAACTGAGATGCAGATAGGGATCTTGAAGTCATCAGATCAAATCCCCCCACCTACACTTGTTCCAAAACATATGATCAATGTATCATATACAGAAAGTAACAGAATATGTAAGATATTTGAATCCAATATGTCAGGAATGATTACCTTCTCCAAATGTTCAAGGATCTTTGACCGCTCATACGTGATCCCACATGGAGTAATCACAGGGACCACAGGGTCACGTAAAATGTCAAGTGTTATCTTACAACATAAGTAATCGGGCACCTGAAAATGTTGCATATCCCACTTTAGTTAATTGTCTTATAAGGTGTGGTTGGGAACAGAAAAAAAAATGAAAGCTACATGAAAATAAAGAACTACTCGCCCATAGCAGAATCGGGCTGCTGCTAGGAGGAATTTTAGTATTTGGCCATGCTGGGGACGCAGAAACTAACTCCTAAATAGAACCTCAATGGTGTAATCAATTAATAGAATTATAGAACCTCTCTATATACTAACCAAGAGTCTTCAAGAACAACTATAGAAAAATATTTGTTCTTTTCATCTACAAAACCTTCCATGTGTGACATGTCAAGTAAATGTTTCTCCTTAAGAGCTGTCTCACAGGATTCTCTGAGGAGAAATGGAAGTAGAAACAATTAACTTATAGTTGCAGAAAACCTTCACGGGACAGATTAGTAACAGAAGAGGGTAGATTAGCAACTTATGGCTTGTTTTATTTGGTCAGTTTCAGCAAGAAGCATAGGTGTAGTTTTCATCCATTCCAATGATTCTAAAAAATCAGCTATTAACTGCCGGATGCATCCACTAGCTTGTCCCTCTGTTATGGACTTGATGGCACTACTAATAGAAAGTCTGAACTCGGGCCAGCATATGGACAAGCTAAATGCATTACATTATTCATATATATTAGCAATGTCAACTAAAAAGAACGCAAATAATAAGAAACTAGTATTTCTTACTACGTATTACTAATAAGAAACTAGTAGTGCTGATTACTAATAGGAAACTAATAACACTAATGAATTGCATTCATAATTCTAGTACTGATATCCTACACATGCCCATAACTGTAACCCGTCGCATCTTGAGGATGCTTCTAGGGTGAGCTGGGCATACTTTCACTGGTACCATGATTGGAGCAGTGGTTGTTTTTAGGCACCCACCTACTAAAAGGCTTGGGCAGCCGGTTTGAAGATGATTTGGGCCCATTTGTTCACTTTACTATTGTCCAGGTTGGCCTGGACTTGTGGGGTGGTTTGAGTATCCCACATCATGGTTATAACTGGTTTAAGTTTTATAAACATTTGCAAGGTAAATAGCATCTTCTTGAAGATCATATATGATTAGATTGAGATGGGCAAGAAAAAACATTGGTAAAATACTCACATCATCTGGGGTGTCATCCTCTGCTGCTTTCCTGAACACACCATTTAAAGCAGCAAGTTGCTTAGAAAAATATTTGTTCTTTTCATCTATAAAACCTTCCATGTGTGACATGTCAAGTAAATGTTTCTCCTTAAGAGCTGTCTCACAGGATTCTCTGAGGAGAAATGTAAGTAGAAACAATTAACTTATTGTTGCAGAAAAGCTTCACGGGATAGATTAGTAACAGAAGAGGGTAGATTAGTAACTTATAGCTTGTTTTATTTGGTCAGTTTCAGCAGGAAGCATAGGTATAGTTTTCATCCACTCCAATGATTCTAAAAAATCAGCTATTAACTGCCGGATGCATCCACTAGCTTGTCCCTCTGTTATGGACTTCATGGCACTACTAATCGAAAGTCTGAACTCGGGGCAGCATATGGACAAGCTAAATGCATTACATTATTCATATATATTAGCAATGTCAACTAAAAAGAACTCTAATAATAAGAAACTAGTATTTCTTACTATGTATTACTAATAAGAAACTAGTATTGCTGATTACTAATATGAAACTAATAACACTAATGAATTGCATTCATAATTCTAGTACTGATATCCTACACATGCCCATAACTGTAACTGTCGCATCTTGAGGATGCTTCTAGGGTCAGCTGGGCATACTTTCACTGGTACCATGATTGGAGCAATGGTTGTTTTTAGGCACCCACCTACGAAATGGCTTGGGCAGCCGGTTTGAAGATGATTTGGGCCCATTTGTTCACTTTACTATTGTCCAGGTTGGCCTGGACTTGTGGGGTGGTTTGAGTATCCCACATCACGGTTATAACTGGTTTAAGTTTTATAAACATTTGCAAGGTAAATAGCATCTTCTTGAAGATCATATTGGATTAGATTGAGATGGGAAAGAAAAAACATTGGTAAAATACTCACATCATCTGGGGTGTCATCCTCTGCTGCTTTCCTGAACACACCATTTAAAGCAGCAAGTTGCTTTGAAAAATATTTGTTCTTTTCATCTACAAAACCTTCCATGTGTGACATGTCAAGTAAATGTTTCTCCTTAAGAGCTGTCCCACAGGATTCTCTGAGGAGAAATGGAAGTAGAAACAATTAACTTATAGTTGCAGAAAAGCTTCACGGGAAAGATTAGTAACAGAAGAGGGTAGGATTAGTAACTTATAGCTTGTTTTATTTGGTCAGTTTCAGCAGAAAGCATAGGTGTAGTTTTCATCCACTCCAATGATTCTAAAAAATCAGCTATTAACTGCCGGATGCATCCACTAGCTTGTCCCTCTGTTATGGACTTGATGGCACTACTAATAGAAAGTCTGAACTCGGGGCAGCATATGGACAAGTAAATGCATTATTAAATGAAGCCTTATATGGTTGAGTGCTTCTTTCTGGAAGTATTACTGAGCTTCTAGCTGCTTTGCATAGTGAAAAGATGGGTGTATTCACCTACAATGGTAGCAGATGTAAAGTGAGGATCTCAAAACTATGCCATTAAAAGGCGAAAAAACACCCATAAAAAATGTACGAGTCAACCTGCAATAATTTTTCAAAACACAAAAATCAAGATGTAATTTAATAATCCTTTCCTCCATAGTACCTACCGTATTTGATTCACTCTAACTCTCTAAGTTGTATATATTGGGTGAATTTCAGCTTTCACTTATGCACTGTTAAAACCATAGTTGTTATGGCGTCGATATATCGTCGCCACATCGTCGACATATCGTCGTGGCGCGAAGTGAAGATCGCCATGGGAGCTCGACTCGCCATAAAACCTTTGGCGTCCAAGATTCGTCGCTGTGTCGTCGGCAGACGCCAAAAACGCCTAATCGACGACCCAAGGCGTAAAATTATTTCATTTGGAACAGGCCCAAACCCAACTGAATTTCAAAGAGGCCCAAAATAAAATTAACAAACAAACCTATCTGCATCGACGACATACGCATGCTTCATTCTTCAGTCCGTCGTATGCAGTCGTCCGCACACTCCACTAGTTCTAATCAGAAATCTCCGTCGCTCTCTATAGTTCTAATCTGTCGTCACTCACTCATGTCTGCAGTCGTCTGCACGTTCCACTAGTTTAGCCCCTTTTTTATGTTGTTTTGTTCACGTATTTGTTGTATTTTTTGAGTCGGTTACTGTTTAGTGTTTAGTTTTGTTTTTATAATTTCCACCCCTTTACTCCAATATTAATTGTTTAGTTGTGTACAGTTGTTGTGTTGAACTCCGTTTAGTGTTTAGCTTTTTTGTTGTATTTACTTTGTACAGTTTGATTCAAAATTTAAAGAAAAAACTCAGTTCTCTTTTTATTTTATATTTCATGATGTTTTTGGTGTCTTGAATTTATGCTGAAATTCATATTGTGTGATTGTGTTGTCTTACATTTAATGTTTTTTTAATAGTTAGTGACATTTCAGTTAAATTATTTTAATATTTTATTACTTGATTTAGTTCATTAGTAGTGTTGGCTATAAGTGTTACATGTAGGCTTTTTAGTATGTAAAACTTATTATGAATTTATTAGTCTATATGTCGACTTATCGCCGCGACTCCGCCACGACGGGCGCCATATCGCCATGGCGGTATGGCAGTCCAAAGGCGCCACGCCGCAAAATCCCGCCGTAACAACTATGGTTAAAACTTAATGCATTTCCTACTTTCCAAGTCACTACGGTGGTACAAGTGGCGGATAGTGTACTTGGGGCCTGGCGAGATGCCCAGAATGTTCCAACGAATAGGGGGGCTGCCTCGGCAGGGGAGGGGGCTGCAAAATGGGAAAGACCTATGCCGGGGGTAATAAAAATAAATGTTGATGGGGCGGTTGATGAAACTGGGGGTACCCGTGCTTGGGGTTGGGTGGCTAGGAACGAGGAGGGATCCGTGGTTAAGGCCCGAGGGGTAGGGTGCAAAGCCGGGTGGACAGCAGAAGAGACGGAAGCGATGGGGATCCGGGATGCTATTATGGGAGCTATCGAGGCGGACTGGACACGGGTGGAAATAGAGACGGATGCACTTACAGTGCAGAGCTTAAAGAAATAGGAAGGATCATGTTACACTCACCTTATTATTGACGACAACCGTAGTTTGTTAGCGACAAAGAGTCTTTTTAAAATCTCTTTTTGTAAAAGATGTGCGAATCATGTGGCCCACGCTTTAGCTAAGTCACATGTTCACATCTCAGATCAAGTAGTTGATTATGATTATGCGCCTTCTTGTATTTCTAGCCAATTGGCTAATGACTTATTGATTTAATATAAAGTTTTCGGTTTGACGATCAGAAAAAAAAGTCACATGTTAACAAAAGGGGGGCTGTGTTTAGTAAAGGGATGAATATCAAGTTGTTTGCTTGGATAATCCTTCTATTTATTTTATTTTATTTGTGGGTGGGGGGGGGGGGGGTCTGGAAAACACAGGTTTTCAAAATCTACTAAAAAGTAAATCAGTGTGATTTCTAACTTAAGAAATGGATTTGGATTTAAACAATCAAATAGACACACATAACTCTATCTAACCAAAGAGGCCCTATGATGTTTTTACTATTCGAGATGTGGAATATTCAAGTGACGAGCTGAAAAGAAGAAACTCACAAACCTGTCTCAGTTCGCTATAGAGGTGAACCACTTTACATCCCAGATTTTGTATCTCCACGGATAACTTATCCTGATCAGGCACACCCACCAAAGAGTAGCTAAATGTTGTAAACGATATCACTGTTCCCCATAACCTTTCAAGATTATCTTCATTGGGTTCATAATCAATATCCAACAAGTATTGCATAGCATGAACCAGCTCCTTGACTATTAAAACCAGCACCCCACTGTTATCTGAAGCAAATGATGTTTCTAGTACATTAATAATGACTGACGGCTGGAGCATCTATCAGAAAGCCCTCTCTGAAGTTGCATGGAAACTGTTAATTGACGGCTTACTTAATTTGCATGGAAACTGCATACAAATCATTGCAGAAGTAAGAATCAATGCATGAAGGTGCTCCATAGATTCTCAATTGAGCACATTACTATTCTTCTGCACGCCCTTCTGTTTGAATAAGTCCTTCTATCAGCATAGTATATGTTTGAGGATGAATCAGGTTACCGTTTTTTTCCATGATACCCAAACCCTCGGAGCATCTATCAGAAAGCCCTCTCTTAAGTAAGCCATCAATTAACAGTTTCCATGCAACTTCATCATTATTATAACCACAGTTAAGGAGCTTTAAGAAAGCTTCCTCAGCCCTTCCCTTACGTCCTTCTTCATAGAGTCCACATACAAGGAATTTGTAGGCCTCAAAATGTGGTAAATAACCATGCATAACCATTGTATCAACCAAATTTGCTGCATCATCATACCTTTTTAACTTGCAGCAACATCTTATCAGTGTGTTATAGATATCTTCATCAGGAGACATTCCGCAATCTTTCATATGATCAACAAGCATCATAGCTTCTTCAAAGCGTCCTTCTCTACAAAGTCCATAAATCAGTGTACTATACGCATTTGTGTCAGGAGGGCAGCCATGTTTCACCATTTTTTCAAACAATTCGACAACAGTTACAAAATCCGTTATTTTCCACACATCCGCAATGTTTATAGATCCAACATCAAACCTATTGAAACATTTTGCTATTCGATTTTCATGTAACAAATGCTTGATTAAAACTGAGTAGGTATACAGAGAAGGTTTACATCCAGCACCAACCATAGATTTAAAAGTTCGAAAGGAGTGATCTAGTAATCTCAAACGTCCATACCCATCCATTAATGCTGTACACGTCATCAAATCTGGCGTTACCCCGTCCTTTATCATTTTCGCCATCAATTTTTCAGCTTCTTCCAACTTCCCTTGGTTGCAATATGCCACAAGAAATGAAGTGTAAGTGCAGACATCAGGTTTAGATCCCAAGGACACCATTAAATCAAGAACCCTATAAGCACCGCAAAAATCATTATCTTTTAGCATTTTCTCAATCAAAATACTGTATGTAACTACAGTGGGTTTGACTCCTCTTTTTTCCATACTTTCCAACAACTTAGTGGCTTCCTGGAGCTTATTTTTTTGGCATAAAGCACCAAGTATTACATTATAGGTGCTTGAATTTGGAATGAATTGCTCATCAATCATCCTTTTGAACAAAGTTAGGGCAACATCAAGATTTTCTACTCTACAATAACCATTAATTAAAGAGGTGTATATCACATCATTTGCTTCTACACCCTTATCCTTCAAGGAGTCAAATATGGAACGAGCATGTTTAACACAGCCTTTTTCACATAATGCATTGATCACAGGACCATAGGTCTGCTCATTTGGAGCCACATCACTCTCACCCATCAACGTAAGCAATCTGAGAGCGCTATCTATGTGGCCCTCACTACATTGTCCATGGACCAACAGATTGTATGTGACAACAGATGGAGAGAGCTTCTGTTCAAGCATTTTATCAAGTAGCCCCATTGCTTTGTGCACCTTTTTCACCAGACAAAATCCAGATATCAACTCATTATACGTGCGCACATTTGGCATACACTTATTTAACACCATCAAGTTGAATATCTCCATTGCAGAATCAACATTTTGCACTTTACAGTACCCATCAATCAAAGCATTGTAAGTTACCACATTAGGAGCTTGACCCCTTTTCCCCATCTCATCTAATAACCCTCTTGCTTCAACAAGCTTCTTTCCTTTACACATACCATTAATGAGAACAGTGTAAGTGTGGACATTTGGTTGGCAACCTTTCTCCACCATCTCATCAAACAGATTCAGCGCCTCCACTTCCCTATTCAATTCACACAATGCATCAATCAAAATTGTATAGCTCCGGACATTTGGACAACAATGATCAACCCCCATTTGGGAAAACAGCTTCAAAGCATCATCTACCTTTCCTGCTTCACACAACCCATGCATCAAAATGTTATAGGTAACATGGCTCCTTGGACAACTCTTCTGAGGCATTTCCTCGAATACCTTACGTGCACTGCTTATATCCATTTTCCTGCAATAACCTAAGATGAACGAAGTGTATGTGTGAGCATCTGGACTCAATCCAGCTTGACAGATCTTACTCATGTACATCTCAGCTTCAGTCACATTGCCCAGTTTGCAGTACCCGTTTATCATAGTATTAAAAGTGTATATGTTAGGTGAAATCTTAACCCTCAACATCTCCAGATACAAGCATTTCATATCCTCAATCAGCAGAAACCTCGACAAAGACATCAACATCGTGTTACAAGACCTAACATTGAGCTTAAATTTGAATTTTAGACTACTGCCGCCACCATCATCATGATCATCGATATTATGCATACCCAGAAACAAACTAACGGCATATTTCGCTTCATCCGGGCTTTGGCAGGATTTAATCATCAAAAGGCGTATTCGATCGGCGGCGGGAAACAGCTTACGGGGTATGAGAATGTGAAGGAGTGACAAATAGCACTGCACATCAAGCTTGAATGAAGGGACACGAGAGAGATAGTCGAAGAAGGAAACAGCAGTACGTGGATCGAGAGACTGGTTTCTAGAGATAAAAGAGGAGATATGAGAAGGGGACAGAGAAGGTAATAGTCTCTTGAGAGAATGGCTTTGTTGCCAATTCGGGAGGGACAGGAGAGAGAGGAGCTGAGAATAGAGCTCCTTGGGAGTAGCAGGGTCCTCGAGAATAGGTGACGAAGCAATCGAAAATGACAATGGTTTACCTGACAGAAATGAAAGGGGATGTGGCGGCTTGATGGTGGACGTGGCAGCCGCCGCCAATCTCATCATCACCGGAAATTGCCTTTCATGGGAGTGGAAGGCGATGGGAAACCGGAGAAGATGAAACGAAGGCCCATTGGGGGGGACTGAACTGAAATTTAGGAACTGACCCTAGCCCGACCCGAACACGTGTGAGCGGTCTCAATTTTCCTAATTTTGAAGGAAAAGACTCTCTTCCTAATTCTATTAATTTGCGGTTCTGCTCATTTCTGTCTCCTCTGAACAAACACCAATCACATAGTTTAATATTTGTTGTTTGTTTAGATCTTTGGTTATCTTTGCTACTTCTTTTAAGTAAAAAAATAGAGTTTTTTACATAAATATTACTAGGGGTCGTTTGGTACGGTATACCGAATATTTTAGCTCATACCTTTACCATACCGTAAATTTTCGGTATGCAAAAATACATACCGTTACCATACCGAAATTTCGGTATACCGAAATTACGGTAAGGTACGGTATCGGTAAATTATCATGATTTAACATAACAAATTATTATATGTCAAATAAAATATAGAAAATATGTGTTAATAATGATATACTAAAATCATTAATGAAATTAATTGTAAATTACCAATGATAACCTATTGGTGTTCTATTCAACTTTGAAAAGAAAATATTATATATATATTTAGATATTTCGACACATAATATATGAAGATAACATCACATTCTGCTAAAATAATTTAAACAACATAAATATAATTAAAAAAACACCGCTTGGCAACAAAAAGTATAAATAATTCAAAAAACATAGATATAAAGTCATTTATCCTTAAATTAATGTTGTGTTTCTAGTTATTTTTATAATTTTAAAGAAATTATTGGCTTGGAATTACGGTATGACGGTATACCGGTATACCGATTATTTTCAAAATATATACCAATACCATACTGAAGTAATTCGGTACGTTATCATACCGTACCGAAAGTGTCGGTATACCAACCATTTCGGTAAATTCGGTATTTTTCGATATGGTAAGTCCGGTATACCAAAATTTCGGTATTTTTCCCCACCCCTAAATATTACTACTACTGATTAGAAGGACAAAAAAGTGACTAGCATCTAAAAAAACCATCGGCTACCATTAATTAGGGTGATGAAAGTACATACCTGACCTTATGAAGTCTTACAGATGATAACAATGAGAATATTACCCGAAATAAGACTAAAATGATTTGAAAATTCCAAAATAGGACTACCATATTTTTATTCCCAAAATAGGACTAATTACTGTCATGTTTTGGCAATACCAGACTTCAAACATGGCAGTATTTTCCAATCTTGGCAGTAATATGACAGTCCTATTTTGGAATTTTCAAACTGTTTTAGTCCTATTTCGAGAACTTTCCCTAACAAATATTAAAGCTGAACTTCAGGGAATGAGCCGTAAAGGGAACCAGCTATGGTTTTGTAAAAACGTACTCAAGTGGAAGACAATCCAACTGAGGGCACTTCACCGATAGTGACTTCTAACAAAAGGAGGAAGAAATTGTGAAGGTAACTTTGATTTTTTCTGGATATTTTAACATGTGAACAATTCTCTATTAAGGTTGACAGAAACATGATAATAATTGAGTGTGTGTGTCAACCTTTCTTTGTTTTTTGGGCAAGAAATGGGGGTGAAAATAAGTGATGCGCTGATAGTTACCATAAAACATGGATATTGTAATACAGAGTAATATCCATGCTCACACGCATATGCAAACAAATTATTTTTTAGCGAGCACATATACGGAGTATGAAAATAAGGAATTGAAAACATTTTGAGGTCATGAATAAACTCGTTCATTATATTATGAGTTTTTTTTAACCAAAATGTTACCGTAAATTTAACTTGTTATACTTTTAGTAGTGATTACCGTTGGGTAATAGTAACCTTCAATGAGTAACTTTTGTGTAGTAATGGACATGTAAGTGAATTAAGTGAAGGAGTATGTTATAAAGTAACTCACATTAGTGTGAAGTGTAAATGGGGTGAAAGTAACTAATTGAAGTAACTTGTGTTCTGTGTTTGGTGGTTCATGATTACAGATTTTTATATTGATTAACACTGATTCTCAGTATGTTATAAAATGAGCGTGGAAATGTTATTGTAGGTGAATCAGACATCCAGCCATTTTGAAAATTTTACCCAAAAAAATTAACACTTTGTACACCCATTTTATGACCCAAAAGTATTAACTCATTATTTACACAATTGATGCAAAAATGTGTTGACAGTGAAATTGATGATTTTATAATTCTTTTTAATCCTATAAATGTGTTAGCATTGCCTGATTGTGATACTAATCCTAAATTATTACTTTCCATTTGTTGAGTATTGATGGAAGGAATTCACATGAGTCATATTTGTGGTAGACAGTTTCAGGAACTTTATGAAGTTGTAATAAGTATTTTGTTAGGCATTGTTACTATGAAATTGTCATTGCTTAAATGGTAAGAAGATGTATTGATAATTGTGATGAATAATTTACAAGGAAATCAAACATGAAAGCATTATGTATTTTTTCCTCAGGGAGATGGACAGATTGTTGGTGAGTGTATTGATAGGAGATGGGTGGAATGAAAATAAAGAATTTAGAACCAGATCAACACATGGCATGATGGTGAGGGATTTGTTGAGTGTGAATGAGGAGGTTCAAATTATGCGTATCTCGTACAGTCGTACTTGATCAATGCTACATTCACTCCAACATTTATAGAGAACATTGTCAGTCTTAGTTTTTATTTGCAATTGAAAGTTAGCGTAAGAGATAAAATAGAAGCATTTCCGATGTGCGTAGAACTTCAAGGCAGGGATAGTGAACTGTAGGAATGTGGGAATGGAGGGACTATTACCGGAGATGTGCATAACTCTTCTCAAGTAACACCGATCAAGGAATTGACAAGTATGATTAGTGATGAGCTTCCACTGAGTACTGAAGATGATTCATGGCCGGGAACACATATCAGCTGATTTGTTGGGTTCAAAACTGCACATTGATGCAATGTATCCAAGCAAACAACACTTTAAGGACACGCTCCAAATGTATGCAATAGAAAATAAGTTCCAATTCAGAACAAAAACGTCTCACCCGGCAGTATTGCACGTTGTGTGTTTCGATCGCAAATGCAAGTGGGCAGTGCGGGGGATTAAGGTGAAAGATACAAATTGCTTCCAAGTAAAAAGCTAAGGTAAGGTGAATGTTATTCTACACAAACTCCTGAGTTAAATAATAATATCAGCTTCATGTGTCAAAGAACAGTTATTTATAGTATGTAGTAACCGTAGTTTGAGATAGTTTTATAGAGAACTGTGTTGTTAGATGAACATAAGTAAAGTAAATACATGCATGAGTGAGCTGAACTGGATCTTTTACCACATATGTTTAAATCATTTGTTTGTGTTGTTATTGTGTTTGATAAATATTAATAATTTTTTAACGGGTTTGATAATGTGCATACTTGCTCAATCGACCATCGGTTAAGTGGTAGTCGGCAAGCAAGTGCATCCATTATAGGTATGTTAGGTAAGCATGAGTATTTGGATGCGTCACGAAATCCTTATCAAGCCAAAAGTATAATGTCAGACTTGAAAAGAAGGTTGGGAGTGAAGATGAATTACAAAAAGCATGGAGAGCGAAGGAGTGTGCGTTGAGGGAATTAACTGGTAGTGTTTTTTAGTCTTATATGAAGCTCCCTAGTCTCGGCTACGCGCTCGACAAAAAGAACCTAGGATCCCATATAGGCCTGGAGACAGACAATGCACATAATTTCAAATATTTCTTCATTTCACTTAGTGCTTGGCGGCAAGGATGGAAGTGGTGCAGGCCAGTCGTAATTGTTGACAGGTCTTTCATGAAAGCAACATTCAGGGGCACACTTTTGAAAGCGTGTACTCTACATGTGAATAGACAGATTTTTCCCATTGGTTTTGGAGTGTGTGATTGGGAGAAGGCTAAAGGGTCAAATAGGCCCTTGAATTAGCTTAAAGTGTTCAATTAGCCCCTTATATAGGTGGTTCATCCCGGCCGTCGCCAATTGGGGAGGTTCCCGGTGGAATTTTTTGATGAATTTTTTTGAGAATCTTCTTCATTAAGTCTAGTTTATCCATATCAAATTTCAGCTAAAAATTAAATCGGGAAGGCAGTCAAATGATTTTCCGAAATGTACCACAATGTTTAATTGCACAGTTATCTTCAAAAAATCATTTGACTGCCTTCCCGGTTGATTTTTTAGCTCAAATTTGATATGGGTAAACTAGATTTAATGAAGAAGATGCTCAAAAAATTTCATCAAAAAATTCCCCCGGGAACCTCCCCAATTGGCGATGGCCGGGCTGAACCTCTTATATAAGGGACTAATTGAACACTTTAAGCTAGTTCATGGGCCTATTTGACCCTTTATCCTTGGGAGAATAATGAGTCGTGGAATTAGTTCTTCACAAAATTGAAAGAACCTATTGGTGACCAACAAGATATTTGTGTATCCATATGCAGATCATGGATATTGTGTGCAACATATTTTGAGAAATATCACAACTAAATTTCGTGGGAAAAGAAAACGGGTGACAGAACTATTTAATGCAGCTGCTAGGGCACCGACTGATAAGCTTTGTGAATACTTGTTGGGATTATTGGATGCCGAAGATCCGAGAATAAGAACTTACTTGTATGAGATTGGAAGAAAAAATGGGTGAGGTCTGCATTTAGGCGCCAAAAGTACTTCATTATGACCTCAAATAATGCAGAAACAATGAATTCTATGGATCGGTTAGCAAGAGAGTATCCAACTATGGCTAGTTGAGAGTCTTGTTTTTATCATTTAAGTTCATTGACTATAATGATAGAGAGCATGAATTGAGTGACTGTTGTTGCAGTGACTATAACTATCTAGATATGTTTGGTTAAAGAAAATATCATAGTGACTGAAATATTTCAGATCTAGTTCTTTTAAGTTAGTTATTAGTATATGTGTTTTAATACTTCAGGTTTAATAGAAGACTTCAAGTGAAGTAAAGTTCAATGGAGCGCTGCAGACTTCATAGTTACATATTTGTATAATTGTATTTAGTGACTGGGTGTTAGAATTCTGATTTTCACTACTTAAAATGTTAATCTTTATGACAATAAAAATGAACCAACTTCTTGTAACACATTATAATTTTGTTTAAGACTGCTTCATAGTAACATGGGCAATTGTGTTGTTCCATTTTGAATTAAAAAAAACAGTATTTAGAAGATCCCACAACCACCAACAGATCCATTCTCTAGCTGGCTTGCTTAGCATATGAATAGCACCAAGCCACCCCCACACCCACTTCTGAACATGAAGAATTTGGATCAATGCTCATTTTTGGGAGCAGCCAACTTTTGTTAATTTATGTGCAAGTCTCTTTTCAAAACGAAAAGGATTTAATTGGTCCCTGAGAAACTCAAAACAATAACCTCTGATGCAAATGGAGCAGGGTCAACATTTGAGTTGCTGTTTTGTACATTGGTGGACATGTGTGTTGTCTACGAGATGTGTTTACTTTCCTGCACTTTAAATCCTTGTGAACCAAAGCATCTTTTCAGCGACCTCTTGCACATCTGTTTATACCAAAAGGTGAATCAGTAACTTAGTGAAGCCAAAAACTTATCAAGTGCGACAGAAACTTATATACTAAAAGAGCTTAAGAGACTCATTTAAACTATGAACATGCTTAGCACACTTACATGGCTAAGTTTATGTCAGAGTGAGATTTTAGTGGACAATCTAAAGATGATGGTGGGGGAGTAGGGAAGGAATTAGTATCTTCCGTTCTCTATAAAATGAACAAAAAAACTTTTAGAAAGGAAACAAGTAATGGTGATTAAATATTTAAATACTCCCTCCGTCCCTTTTTATTTAGCCAATCACTATTTTCCGAGTCAATGATGCTCAACTTTGATAGCTTATATATTTATACACGATAATATTGATAATATGAAAATAAATGAAAATATTCTTTGTTAAAAGTATTATCATAAAAGTATAAATTTATTAAGTTTCACATATATATTCGTTAAAATAATGGATTAAAGTTTATAGGATCATAATGTATGCAGTGCGTAACTGCGTAATAAAAAGGGACGGAGGTAGTAAAATTTTCTAATACTAAACCATTTAGGTGATGTTGGAAAAAAACTTATGAAAGCTAAATAGGATCATAATGTATGCCGTGCGTAACTGCGTACTAGACATCACAATATGTTCATAACATATGAAAATTCATAAATAATACTCCCTCCGTCCCACAAAACTTGACCAAAGTTGACTATACATAGATTAATAAAGTAAAAACTGTGTGGTTGAAATTTGTTCAAAGGAGAAAGAATTAATTTTAGCCACATATTTCTTACTTTAAATAGAAATGACAAAGTTTTTTGGGACGGTCAAAAAAGGAAATTTGATCAAGTTTTATGGGACGGAGGGAGTATTCATTTAGATGGGGTAACTAATGTAAGGCTGTGCAAGCAATGGTGTTCTCTGTGTAAGCATATAGTAGTACGTAACAAGTGGCTACTTGGTGCTCTCTGTGTAAGCATAATAGTAGTACGTATTAAGTGGCTACTTGTGTTATCTGTTAGAAAAATTCTAAAGGTACACACTTTTTTGTACACACTTTTACACATGTCTGTCTGTGTAGGCTTTTTTTGTCTATACAGACAAAACCAATTTTGTCAAACTCTGTCTCTATCTGTCAAACTTACTCCATAAATTTATTCTTTGAGTTTGGGGTTAGACTTCCTGACTTATTTCAGACTTTCAATCGGAGCAAAAACCAATCATATGAAATTAGTCCAAATCAGTTTTAAACAATTAAACTGATCGAACTAACCTAAATTTAAATTGACTTATACTACGATTACTTGATGTTTATTTTAATTGGTTGGGATGATAAGAGAAATAATGATGACATTACAGTAATTAGTAATTAGTAAGTTTGTTGTTGAATAAATGATGCTCCTAGCCGACTGCCGACAACGGAGAGCCTAGGACAGCGCCGGGTTGGGTGTCCGGTGCGGTGTGGACTGTGTGGCTTGGGGACGGAGTCAACTTTACATTTGTTTGTACAATGCCCGGTGGCTGTGGAAGCTTGGCGATCTTTGGGATGGCTGGTTCCTGGGTAGCTCTCGAGATCTATGGCTGGACTCGGGCCGGTTCGGGCCTGGGCCCGGCAGGGCCTCGGGCAGGGGCGGATCCAGTGTTGTTCAAGACTATGCACATGAACACCCAAAAAAATCAGTTTTCTTTACCATAAGTACGTCATTTTAGTTTTTTCTAAAAATTTCGAACTGTCGTAGACGCCGGCAGGGTGTTGTCTCCTTCAGACTCTAGTGGCCACCGCACATCTTTGCTCTGCTTCAGCATTCCTGTTGCCGCCGCCCGCCGCCCGACGGTGCTCTATCGTTTGTCGAGAGTTTCATCTCCCTAGTCACGAGCTCCAGATTCCCAGCCTTGGATTTTCTCCATCTCGCGAGTTGCAATGGTTTCCGTCGTCATCAGTCCACCAACGGTACTCTAGTCTCCTTAATCCACGGGATGAAGGTAAACAGTTCCACCATGGCATCCTCTTCTCGCGATCATGCCTGACGCCTCCACTCCACGTTAGTACGTGGTTAGACCTAGTTTTTGTAAATCTAGTACTCCGTATGAAATTTATAAATTCATTTTCTAATTCCCATTTCCCACTAGTCACTACTTGCCTAGTTGCCTTGAAAGTATTGGAATATATGATGTCAGGTTTAGTGGATTGAAAACATTTTATACAAATTGAATGTCCGAACTCTTGATGTCGACAATATAATTTTGCTTCAAGTTTTTGCTCAATATATGGGTGCTTTACTCAACATTTGCTTAATTTTTTGCTTAATTTATCTGTTGAATCCGAGTATGATTTTTGCATAAATAGTTTCTGTTGATTTCAAGGATTTATTGAGAAAAATTTACTTCATTTATGTAAGTATTACTAATTAATATCAATTCTAAAAAGAGCCAATAGCAATTCTTAATTCTAAATTTTAAAGTAACTTTGAACACCCAAATTGCAAGTGCTAGATCCGCCACTGGCCTCGGGCCAGAAAATTGGGTCACGAGCCCGAACCACCGGTGGCCGGTTCCGGTTCCGGGCCAAACCGGGCCGGGCCGGTCCATTTTTTTTTTGTTCTCCTATTTAACCCCCTCCCCCTCCCCCTCAACCCCAAACCACCCCAAACCACCTCAAATGGCCCAAAATACCTAATCCAACCCAAAACTTAAAAAAAATCCAAAAAAAAAAATAATAAATTCCAGCCCAGACCGGGCCCGAACCGGGCGGGCCGGTTCGCCTAAAGCAGGGCCCAAGCCCGGACCGCCCATCACCCGGGCCGGGCCAAACCGAACCGCTGGACCCACCGGGCCCCGGGCCGGGCCGGGCCGGGCCAAACAGTAACCGGGCCGGTTCCGGGCGGGCCGCCCGGCCCGAGTCCACCCCTATCGAGATCTTTCTTAGAATGGCTTCAGGAAATTTTTAAAGTAAAGAAAGAGGAAGAGTTGGCGGCTGTGGGCTGGGGATGCTGGGGTCTGTGGGCTGAGAGGACATAAGGGTATGGCAGGGAGAGTTTCTCGCTCCCAGGCAGTTCATGCACAAAGCCAAATCCTTTGTAGAGAGCTGGAGACATGAACAACAGAAAGGCAGTATGGCTGGGATGAGGTTGGAAGGGGGTAGGCCGAGGTGGTGCAGACCTGCTAAGGGCTGGCTGAAGGTTGCGGTTTGGGCTGGGTGATACGCAATGATGTTGGAGATTTTTTGGCAGGGGGCGCTACACCTGGGAGTGGCTGCTATAATCCTTTACAAGTAGAATTATTAGGCATTCGTGAAGCTTTAAGTTGGTTCAAGGATCATAATTGGGATTGCATTGAAGTAGAATCAGATTTGAGTTGGTCGTCCAAGGGTCTACTAGCGGAGGACATTAGAGTGTTGAGCTCAGAGTTTACTAATATATCTTTTTCTTTTATTAGGCGTTCAGCGAACTCAGTTGCTCATAAATTAGCTAGAGCGGCGGGTTCTATATCTGTTAGCCAGATTTGGTTATCTTTTCCTCCGAGTTGTATTTTTGAGGGCTAAGTCTGAAAAACCGAAAACCGAATCAAATTCAACCGAACCGCAACCAAATAAAACCGAAACCGAATGTAAAAAACCGAACCGAACCGTAGTTGTTTGGTTCGGTTTTGGTTGTAACCCTTCAAAACCGAACCGAACTAACCGAACTAATTAATATATGAAATTTTATTTGTTAATTTTTAAGCGTTAATCCTAATATCATCAATAATCTTTGATTTTCTTGTGCTAGAGAAATAATGTTTGTGTTATGTTTAGTTTAGTTTAGTTTATAAATGCATTTACAAATTCATTGCTCATAATAATGTAGCTATATTGATCGATTATGTCTTTTATGTATGTATGTTGTAATTTGTTGCATGATTATTGTTTTTAGGGGTAATTTGAGTTTGCACCCCAAAGTATTGTCTAAATTGGACTTTGCATCCCGTTTTTAAAGCTCTTTGTTTTTGCACCCCAACCCCATATGAAAAGACAAAAATGCCCCTCCATTAACAATTTTGTTGACCTTCAACATATTCCTGATTGAGGGCATTTTTGTCTTTTCGTATGGGGTTGGGGTGCAAAAACAAAGATTTTTAAAAACGGGGTGCAAAGTCCAATTTAGATAATAATATGGGGTGCAAACTCAAATTACTCCTTGTTTTTACTAGTTATTAGTAGTAATTAAATTTTATTTTTATGTAACGTACATTTTTTATATTGATAAACAAATAAATATTCATCTCAGCTATATCACATAGGATGTATGTATTCATAAACTTTTTTCAAACTAGTCACAAACAATGTAAATTAAGAATATATACACTTATATCTCTCCCACATACTCATATAATTCAAGACATATTTATTTATTCTTATTTTTACTTTATTTATTCTAGTATGCTTGCATTTTTTATGTACTATGTTTGATCCCTCCAACAATCAAACCGAACTTTTTTTATGTATTTGTCATTTAAATCAAATGACAAATTTTGAGTAAAAAACCGAAAGAACCGAAACCAAACCGAAACAAACTGAACCAATCAAACCGTGGTTCCGAATTTTGGAGTGCAAAACTGAACCGAAACCAAACTGAACTTTTACTTTGGTTCCGTATTTGGTTTTAGGTCAAAACCGAACCGAAAGAACCGAACTCACCTAGTGCTGGACTCGGGCCGGTTCGGGCCCGGTTCGGGTCTGGGCCCGGCCGGGCCTCGGGCCAGGAAAGGGAGGCCCGAGCCCGAACCGCCGGTGGCCGGTTCCGGTCCCGGTTCCGGGCCAAACCGGGCCGGGCCGGGCCGGGCCGGGCCGAACCGGCCCACTTAATTTTTTTTTTTTTTGTTCTCCTATTTAATCCCCTCCCCCTCAACCCCAAACCATCCCAAACCACCTCAAATGGCCCAAAATACCTAATCCAACCTAAAACTTAAAAAAATTTCAAAAAAAAAAAATAAAAAATAAAATCCGGCCCGGACCGGGCCCGAACTGGCCGGGCCGGTTCACCAAAACCTGGGCCCGGGCCCGAACCGCCCAGCAGCCGGGCCGGGCCGAACCGAACCGGTGGACCCACCGGGCCCCGGGCCGGGCCGGGCCAAACAGTAACCGGGCCGGGCCGGTTCCGGGCCGGGCCGCCCGGCCCGAGTCCAGCACTAAACTCACCCCTATTTTTGATGCTTTGACCTTTGATTTCATTAATGACAATTAAGTTTGTTGCTGTAAAAAAAAATGACACTCCTAGGCTCCTAGCCATTGATTCTCGGTCCTTAGTCCTAACTAAGGGACACCCGGTTATATTCTTCAACACCAATCCTCTGAACGGTCATAAACAACATACAAGATCGCCAACAAATTAGTACAGTCCAGTTTCGTGATCTACCGAAATGAAATCAAACCAACCGGTTTTTGACTTTTTGTTCAATTCTCCATTTCTCCTATACATTAACTTATTTTGTAAGTAAAAAACTGATCTACTGCTAAAACAGCCCTTGGTTAATACTGATATGTACAATTCTCATTCTCGGAGACCATCTTTAGATAATTAAAAAAAAGGCCACTACATCGTAGTATCCTACGACTATAGCTTTTTAGACACTGCATATTATGATTATTGTTCTTTCGTTTATGGAATTTAAATCTGTAGAGCATATACAGTGTAAATCTATTCAATTTATTCAACAAATCTAGCCACTTAACTTTTAAAAGATCTCAAACCATTCTGTCCAGTCTGTGAACCCATTTTTTGCACACCAAATGCGCTCACATGCATTCAGCTCTCTCAACTACTGGTCTGTATGCAAAAAAAGGAACAAAAGTGTGCAAAACAAGTTGTACATAAATATCATCATCATAATCAGTAATCACTGTACAGTTTGATAAAGGCCTTAAGAGCCCAAACATATACACTGAACAAAACTGTATGAATGACGTAATGATATGTGAATCTACCATGCACCAAAATGTTAACTATAGTTATCTATCTGGTAAGCCCAGCCATGTTTATTCAAAAATGCCTGCACTGCTTCTTTAATGGCCAAATTTGGAGCCAATTGAGATGCAGATAGAGATCTTGAAGTCATCGGATCAAATCCCCCCACCTAAACTTGTTCCAAAACATATGATAAATATATCATACCTAAACTTGTTCCAAAACATATGATAAATATATCATATACAGAAAGTAACAGAATATGTAAGATATTTGAATCCAATGTCAGGAATGATCACCTTCTCCAAATGTTCAAGGATCTTCGACCGCTCGTACGTGATCCCGCATGGAGTAATCACAGGGTCACGTAAAATGTCAAGTGTTATCTTACAACATAAGTAATCGGGCACCTGGAAATGTTGTATATCCCACTTTAGTTGATTGTCTTATAAGGTGTGGTTGGGAATAAAAAAAATGAAAGCTACATGAAAATAAAGAACTAGTCGCCCATAGCAGAATCGGGCTGCTGCTAGGAGGAATTTTAGTATTTGGCCTTGCTGGGGACGCAGAAACTCACTCCTAAATGGAACCTCAATGGTGTAATCAACTAATAGAATTATAGAACCTCTCTATATACTACCCAAGAGTCTTCAAGAACAACTAATAGAGTCCTACCATTACATTATTCATATTAGCAATGTCAACTAAAAAGAACGCAAATAATAAGAAACTAGTATTTCTTACTACGTATTACTAATAAGAAACTAGTATTGCTGATTACTATAGGAAACTAATTACACTAATGAATTACATTCATAATTCTAGTACTGATATCCTACAACTGCCCATAACTGTAATCGTCACATCTTGAGGATGCTTCTAGGGTGAGCTGGGCATACTTTCACTGGTACCATGATTGGAGCAATGGTTGCTTTTAGGCACCCACCTACTAAATGGCTTGGGAAGCCGGTTTGAAGATGATTTGGGCCCATTTGTTCACTTTACTATTGTTTAGGTTGGCCTGGACTTGTGGGGTGGTTTGAGTATCCCACATTACGGTTATAACTGGCTTGAGTTTTATAAACATTTGCAAGGTAAATAGCATCTTCTGAAGATCATATTAGGTTGAATTAGATTGAGATGAACAAGAAAAAACACTGGTAAAATACTCACATCATCTGGGGTGTCATCCTCTGCTGCTTTCCTGAACACACCATTTAAAGCAGCAAGTTGCTTAGAAAAATATTCATTCTTTTCATCTACAAAACCTTCCATGCGTGACATGTCAAGTAAATGTTTCTCCTTAAGAGCTGTCTCACAGGATTCTCTGAGGAGAAATGGAAGTAGAAACAATTAACCTATAGTTGCAGAAAACCTTCACGGGATAGATTAGTAACAGAAGAGGGTAAGATTACTTCAGTTTATAGAGTTCAGAAGAACGTAAAGTTGACTCGTGTTCCCATTCCAAATATTTGGCTTTCGCAAGCTCCTGCCATATCTCCTCTACCATGTAACTCTTGGGATTTGCACCTCTTCCAAGATCCAATGCCTACAACCAATTGAGTGAGAAAATTAGAGACTTATAGGCACATGAGATATATTCAATCATCATCCTTCTCTATAATCATCCATTATCCACATTCATAATTCTTCTCTACAATACTAATCATCTAAAAGGACACAATACCATAGCTAATAATGTCAGTTTGTGCAACTGAATGACTGAACCTTAAACAGCTTTCTCAAGCTATTCTAATCTAAGACGGTTCATTTTGTTAGCCAAAGAGTAAAGAGGGAACAATGATGTTAATGGTTATAGTGGGTAATTTGATCGACTGCCTCTATTTCTTCCCAAATGTTAACCAAACAACACTCTTGATTGATTCTCTTATGAAAATTAAGGATTTAATCAATTGAGCCAGGGAGAACAGGCCATACTTTTTCCAATTCTCTGACTCCTTCAGAAAACGATTGTTCCCTTAGCAAAGCAAGGCCAAGCATGTAGTGTGCCTGTAATTCAAACGCATCCTTCATTAAGATTAGATGAAATACGGAGTATTCCTTTTGGCAAACCAAGTAACACAGCAATACACAAATTCAACTCAATGTTATTTGTAATCAAAGAAATCCAAGGATTTATTACATAGAAATAGTAAATATTCAGGTCTGTCATTTCATTTTTGGAGTTCTCTTGCTATGGGAGATTAAGCGTTAAATCACTGAAACTGGAAGGTGTATATACAATGCTCAGCCCAAGTTCTTTTTTGAATACTCAGTCCTTTCTATAATAAGATGACAAATATATACCCAAATAGATTTCAAGAATTCTCTTTTTTAAATGAGATTTCAAGAATTTTAGGTATTAAAAGTAACAAACAAAAGTGAAATATTTACAGGCAAACGCACCTTACAAGAATTACAATCGAGCTGAATTGCTCTCCTGCAATCCTCTTCCAATCTTGTCCAATCACTATACGGAAGCAAGAGTAAACTTTACTCAGTAAAGGACAATAGTTCGGAATAATTACAAGTTCAAATACCATACTTACTTCCGCTTGAGATGGCACAGGGCACGATTAGTCCAATATACAGCAACATTGGGGCACAAGGTAATCGCCTACCAATTTCGGGGATAGCGGCGTTACTATCAAAATCGGGTCCGAAAGAAGTCATCAAAAGAAAGGAGTAGGCATCGGAAATGACAATTACCTCTGTATACGCATCGATGGCGGCTCCGTATCGACGTTTCTGAAAGTAAGTGTTGCCGTTTTGCCTCAGCTGTTCGGCTTGTTTGGCCGCCGCCGTGGCAGCCCCGTGCGGTGACATTTCTAGTCCAAGATAATGCTCGGAAAACGAACACCCCTCTCTATCTCTTTGTCAGGCTCCGCCTCCCGGTGTATGGGATAGATTGAGAAGTTGGGAGTAGAATCTCTGCTTAGAAAAAATTTGAAAGTCTTGGTCTGCAGGCGGGGAAGGGGATGCGTTTCTTCACAGACTTTCCAGATTGGATTCTACGATAACAAAAATTGAGACCGATAAGCAAGGGGAAGAGGTGGCTTGAACAACCTCAAATGGACCAACATGCCCTCGACAGCATTCAGTTTTTAATAGAGGGAGGGTAAAAGTTAAAATAAGGGTTAATTTGAGTTTACACCTCATTTAATTGTACAAATTGGATTTTACACTCTGTTTTTAAAAAATATTGTTTTGCACCCGGATTGAATATGAAAAGACAAAAGTGTTCATCCATTAACAATTGTGTTGATGTTTAACCTATTTCTGATTGAGGGCATTTTATCTTTTCACATGGGATTGAGGTGCATAAACAAATATTTTTTAAAACGAGGTACAAAGTTCAAATGATATGCAAACTCAAATTACTCCTTAAAATGATATGCAAACTCAAATTACTTCTTAAAATAAACTTGTTGTTTTTATTTTGGGTGAAAATGTGAAATTGAAAGAATTTTCCCAACTATTAACAATTGAATGCTATGTGTGTCTTATACACTTCCTTTTGTATGACATTCTATTTAAACTTTTCTCAAAAATGATTGATAAAAATGTAATTTGATAATTATATTTAAAAATATGATTTGGTAATCTTGAAAAACTCTTAAATCTTTACATTTCGTGCTTGATAATTATCTCAAAATACAAATGCATTTTTCTTTACCTCTTTCTTTTACTTGTCATTGTACTTGTCAAATGCTTCCAAGTACTGACCTCCCCTTCACGGGGGAGGCCACCTCACAGTTTCAGGTAGGGGCTAAAGCTTGCTATCATCGCCCGTTGCTTCGGGGAGCTCAAGGAGAGAAGACGTGGTTCATGCTTCCTCCGTATCTGTTTTCAAAACAATATTATTAAATGCTCATGGATATTATTTCCCAAATAATTATTTGGGGCTTGTATGCCCGTGTTTGCCACGTGTGGCTCGATTGCTTGTATTAATGTTTCCGCTGCTTAATTAAATATTTTACTTTATGATTGTTTATGGATGTACTATTGTGAATGGTATTCAAGACGCCTTGTATGGTATGGATGAGTTGGACTGCGGTTGACTATTCGTACTGTACGGCGGGTTGTTGACGTGTCCGGGTAGGTCCGGGGCGTGACAAGAGTTCCCGAGAGTTTCGCCCCACTACCTTATCTGCGGTCCTATGTACGTCCGCTAGTCGGTGTACACTCGGTACTCGGACAGATTTCAGCACGGAACCAGTTTACCCCAGCGGGATTCCCGAGTTTTCTGGGAGTTATGTCCCCCCCCCCCCCTCTTTTTTCGGGGGAAATTTTCATCATCGGCTTATTGGTAGAATTTCTTCAAGTGTTCAACGTTCCAGACACCAGCGGGGTTACCCCCTAAGGTTGAGAGGACGAACGTCCCGTGGTTGGACCTCCGCTGGACCCTGTACGGTCCTTCCTAGTTCTTTTCCATCTTGCCACCTTCGAACAGTTTGCTCTTTTCTCTTTTTCGTAGGACAAGGTCGCCGGTGTCAATTTCACGAGTTCTCACCGCCTTATTGAAATATCTCTGTGTAGCCCGGTGGTATTCCTCCATTCCACGGGCCGCCAGGTCTCTACGTTCTTCAATGAAGTGGAGTTCTGCCCGTAAGGTGGCCTCGTTGTCTTCCGGTTGGAAGTAGGGGTGGGCGCGGTCCGGTTCGGTCCAATATTTGGCCAAACTCGTACCCGTACCGTTACTATTCAAACGGTTCGGTTCGGTTTGGTCTTATACCTAAACCCGTTCGGTACGGTTCTATTTTCAAACGGGAGGGTACCATGCCTTACCAATACAAAACAATGCCATTTTTCCCCAAGTGTTTAAGGGGAAATTAAAGTTTAGTCATCCTCCAAAAATCCACATAACTTATCAATTTTCATACTCAATCCGTCCCAAATTGATATGCAAAGTCAATACTTTTTTGTCAACCAATGTTAAAGTTAAATCCTCTTTATTGATAATTAATTTAATTTTTAACAATTAAAATTTATATATTTAGAAACTACATTAAATCTCTTCAAAGTTGCAAACTCGAAATTAAATATAATTAAAAATTGACATCCTAATTAAGTGAATAAAATGAAGCTCTTTGACCAAGAAAAGTTAATTTTGCAAATCAATTTGGAGTGGAGGGAGTATTACATGATTACTAAATTTCAGATAAACTATAACAGTACAAATTCAAATAATTAAACCATACATTGGTCGGGTTCCAGACTTCATATGAATTAGCAAAGGCGGTGAAAGTGTGAAGGCACTAGTCAAAGTAATGGTATAAATGTAAATTTAAATAATTAAATCATACTTCGGTCTGGTTCGGTCCGGTACCGGTTCTCATTTTATGAGAACCGTTCATGGCATTGTTTAGAACCGGTACGGTACGGTTCGGGACAAAAAATTGAGATCCATTTCAAACCCGTTTTTCGGTCCGATACCATACCGGTTCGGTTCGGTACCATGCCGGTTCGGTATTTTTGCCCACCCCTAGTTGGAAGTGCTTTGTGCGGTGTGTGGGTACCAGCACTTCCGTTGGTACCTTGGCTTGGAAACCATAGGCCAAGGCGAAAGACGTCTCCTCGGTAGCAGTCCTCGGGGTCGTCCTGTACATCCACAGGACGTAATTGAGTTGCTCTGGCCAGGTGGATGAGTAATCTTCTAGCTTCTTCTTGATGCCATCCATGATGGTGCGATTCATGTTCTCCACCTGGCCGTTGGCCTGTGGGTAAGCGACCGAAGCCTTGGAGTGCCGGATTCCCCATTTTGCTAAGTATGATTCGAAACCCTTGCCGACGAACTGCCGTCCGTTATCTTTAATAATCTGCACTGGGATTCCGAATCGGCATATGACGTTCTGCCAGACGAAGCGTTGGCATTGATATTCTGTTATGGTGGCCAGTGGCTCAGCCTCTACCCACTTGGTGAAGTCGTCGATGGCCACGATGATGAACTTTCGCCCACCAGTCGTCTTTGATAGAGACCCCAGCAAGTCTATCCCCCACCTGGCAAAAGGCAAGGCGATGGTCATCGGGGTATAAAAACTCGTTGGACGTCCCGGAATTGTTGCATATTGCTAGCATATCGCACACTTCAGAGTCTGGTTGAAGCAATCTCGTTGTATGGTGGGCCAGTAATAGCCCTGCAGGATGATCTTCCGGGCTAGGGTCTGCGGCCCTTGATGACTCGAGCAGATCCCTTCGTGAATTTCCTCTAGGACTACTGCGGCTAGGCTCGACGTTAAGCACCTCAAGTAAGGCCCGTCGAACGTCTTCTTGTAGAGTTGCCCGTCAATGAGCTCAAAATTGGGAGCACGTCTCCTGATCCATGCTGCCTTCCCCGTGCTGCCATCAGCCGGAGGCTCGAGGAGGGTTCCATCTCTGAGGTAGTCCGCGATCTCCTTCAACCAGTCTGGTTCGGCGAAGGAGATGACTTCTACTTGGATTGTCTCCGTTGCTGACATCAGGAGCGTCTCATGCCTGACAAACCCTTTGATGTGTCGGGGGATGCTCGTCGCCAAATCATCAGATGGAGGGTTGCCGAGTTTGGACAAGATATCAGCCTCGGCGTTCTCTACCCGGGGTACTTGGTCAATAATCACCTGCTCGAACTGCGCGATCTGTTCTTCCGCCAGTTCCTTGTAAACCTTCATCCTCTCCAAGGTTTCAGCTGCCCCGTTCATCTGGGTAACTACCAGCTGGCTATCCATTCTCACGTTCAGACGAGCTGCTCCGAGGGCCTTTGCGCATTTCAATCCTGCAATGAGTGCCTCGTACTCAGCCTCGTTGTTGGTGACTTTGAACTCGAACTTCATGGAGTAGTATGTCTTGAAACCTTCGGGAGAGGTGATCACCGCTCGCCCGCCACAACCCCACGCACTCGAGGCCCCATCAATGTACATCTCCCACCAGTTGTCGAAGTCGTTGTCCTGGGAGCCGTCCTCGGTGCGCGCGGTACATTTGGCGATGAAATCTGCCAATGACTATCCCGTGATCGTCGGCCTCGGCTTGAATTCCACGTTGTATTGGCTGATCATTAGGGAACACTTGGTGATTCTACCGCTGGCCATTGGATTCCTGAGGACCGTGGCAAGGGGCTGCGTGGTGTAGATCGTGACTGGATGGGCTTGGAAGTATGGCGCCAAGCGTTTAATGGATGCTATCAAAGCGAGGACTGTCTTCTCCATCAAAGTGTATATGGTCTCTGGGCTGTTCAGCGCCTTGCTCACAAAATATATCGACCGCTGAACGTCCTTATCTTCTTTCAGCAGCACGGAGCTTACTGCCAAGTCCGCCACTGCTAGGTACATGTACAACTGCTCTGCTCCCCTGGGTCCGCCTTTGTGAGGACTAGCGGAGAGGAGAGGTATGCCTTTAAATCTTCGAAGGCCGCCTGGCATTCTTGGGTCCATTCGAAGGGATTCGCCTTCTTCATGATCCAGAAGAAAGGAATGGCCTTGTCGGCCAGCTTCGACATGAAACGGCTCAGTGCTGCCAGACGTCCAATTAGTCTCTGCACCTTTGGGGTTTATTCCTTCAACCTATGGGTCCAACACGTAAGCCCAAAGGTTTCAAGTGGAGTAGTTATGTGTGTATGAGTAACTAACCCAACAAGCAAATAAGATGGACTAAGAAAAGGTTAATAGCAAGTAAAGGTTCGGAGATTATTAATGGTAAATAACGCCCCGATACAATGTCTTGTTAAGGCCGAAGGCCGTTCGTCTAAACTGCAGAGGAAGAGCTGCGAGTTCTAGGCTAAGTGCTGATAATAAGCTGGAACGCTAAGGGTCATAAGTTGCCAACCCCTTACAATGAAATAAATCCTACTATTTATACCACCAATGGGCACTTGGCCATGCTGATGTGGAGGGCTATGAGTGGTTGATGCCCCAACCACCGAATCTCCAGCATTAAATGCGCTTCCCGCCAGAATATGGGTTTCCCCGCCTAATCTGTGGAGACGGACGTCCAGTTGGGCCTGGGGCCTGCTCCTGGTGATACTGCAAAGGGTTGTGGGCCGTTCGTGTTCCGCCCCTTGGTAGAATTTGTTGTATAGTTTGTAATGGACCTCACGTGGTTGTGGTCCGTGGGTGACGACATTCGTCGCCTCACCCTTGGGCTTCTGTGCCACGATACATTCTCATCCTTGGCTAGACGCTCATCGAGGTAAGCCACCTTATGGGCCAAGACGTCCATCCGATATGAGGGTAATGGACCGATCCTTTAATTGGGCCATTAACCCAACAACGTTACACAAACACCCCCTTGAAATTTTGCAAGTAATTCCTTATATAAGGCAAATGATAGTTTTTTGTTGAAAGATTACAAAGGATAATTTAGGGAAAATGTGCAAAATTATCTAGTATGAAATCTAGATAATTTCCCGGTGGCAAAAATCTTGTACACCGGGTGGCAAAAATCTTGTACAAAATTAAGGTGGCAAAGGATAATTTTCAAAATTAAGGTGCAAAATTATCTAGTACAAAATTTTCGGGTGCAAGATTATCGGGATAATCTTGTATAAAAGATTTCAAAAAAGGTCAAATAAGCCCTTATTTAGGAAGTTCTGTCCGGCCGTCGTCATTTGGGGTGGTTCCCGGTGGAATGTTTCGATGAATATTTTTGAGAATCTTATTCATCAAGTCTAGTTTGCTCATACCAAATTTCAGCTAAAAATTCAATCGGGAAGGCATTCAAATGAATTCTTGAAGATAACTGCGCTTTGAACTGCGCAGTTATTTTCAAGAATTCATTTGAATGCCTTCCCGATTGAAGTTTTAGCTGAAATTTGGTATGAGTAAACTAGACTTAATGAATAAGATGCTCAAAAAAATTCATCAAAAAATTCCATCGGGAACCACTCCAAATGGCGACGGCCGGACAAAGCCTCCTAAATAAGGGCTTATTTGACCTTTTTTGGTTAGTACATGGGCCTATTTGCACCTTTTCCCGATAATTTATTATACTAGTATGAAATTTTCTACTACTACAATTTTTAAAAATTTTGAAAAAGATTGATTAAGTCATAGAGCTCATTTGATGACTCTGTTTTTCGGCTTATCAGACTTATCAACAATTATTTTCACCAAAAATATATTTTGACTTCGCACGCTGAATTGTGTATTAATAAGAAAAAATAAGATTGGAGTTACTTTTTCTAGTTGTATTGACCGGAGTTACTGTAGAGGATCATTATAACTATTTTTACATATAAATTATTCTTTATATTATTAAAACTACTTTAGATACTCCCTCCGTCTCATTTTATCTGTCTTACTTTCATTTTTGGGTTGTCCCAAAATAAGCGTCATCTTTCCCTTTTTGGAAAGAAATATGTGATACACAACATTTTGCTTTACTATACTCAAATCTCAACCACAACTTTTACCTTTTCAACTAGTTTATTAAAAATTGTGCCAAAACCAAAGGAGACATATAAAATGGGACGGAGGTGGTACTTTTTTCCTAAATTAGCAAAAACTTCATAAAATCCGGCAGAATCAACCAATTCAACCAATTTCAGAATTATCTAACGAGCTCATATTTTTTTTTGCTAGATAATTTCATAATGTTAGGATGTTTTTATTTGGACCGTATTTTGCTGATCTTGTCTGGTCTTATCTGTGTAAGTCTGGTCTGGCCTAGTCTGATTAAGTCAAGTCTGGTCTGCTTAAGTCTGATTTGGTCAGGTCTAGTTTGCTTAAGTCAAGTCTAGTCTGGTCTGCTTAAGTCTGATTTGGTCTGATAATCGTCTGGTCTCGGTGTATTTTATAGCTACGAAAGTCAAATCCGGTCTAGTCAGTTTAAGTATGATCTGATCTGGTCTGATCTGTTTACATTTGGTCTAGTTTGAATTACTTAAGTCTAGTCTGGTCTGATCTGATTTGGGATAATAAACTATTGATGTAAAAACATCCTTATCATTGTTTATGACTCCGTATAATAAAAGGACCATTCTTGATGTACACAACTTGTACACAAAATGTGTACACTGCCTGTGTACACAGACAATTTGACATGAAATCCTGCCTCTTTTAAACGAATTACCTGTGTACACAGGCAACTAGGGGGTTTTGTGTACAATTTGTGTACAAGTCATGTACACTAAGCATTTTAAAAATACATTTATTTTTTCTCCAAAATTAACACCGACTTCTCTTTCTATAGGGACAGGTTGCAGTGTTGCACTCGGTTTGTGATCGCGTTGAATAAACACGTCTTTAGGCAACTACAACCTCAGTGCCTCGTAGTCCAACTCCTAAACTAACCCTACCTTCCAAAATCTCATCCGTCCGTTTTCTCTATAAATAAATACCCACCCTTTCTCGGACAGAGCAACCACCATTCCTCCATTCTCCAAATTGCCCAATCAGGACCACCATAACCGGCGGGCGATTCTCAGCCACCGTAGACGGCCGCCCACAATGTCCCCGTCTTATCTCCTCCTCCTCATCGGAGCTCTCCTGATTTCACCCGCCCTCTCTCTAACTTGCACCTCGAAGATCACAAATGTGTACGCTAACTGTACGGTCCTCCCCACCCTCGGCGCCATCCTCCACTGGAACTACACCGCGGCCAACTCCACCCTCTCCTTCACCTTCGGCGTAAATACCACGAAAGGGCAATGGTCCGCCTTTGGCATCAACGCCGGCAAGGGAACCGGCATGAACGGCGCGTTTGCCTTCGTCGCTATAAATCCGAAATCGGGAAATCTCACCGTGAAACAGTACAATCTCACCTTCAATTCCGGAGGCGGCATAACCGAGCAGCCTCTGCCGTGGACCGTTCGGAACGCCTCAGCGGTGGCGGGATCCGACGACGCCGTGTGGATTTCCGCCACGGTAAGTAAACTGCCGGCGCTGTCGCAGTTAAACACCCTGTGGCAGGTGGGCCCGTTGGCTGCCGGCGATGCTCCAGCGAGGCATCCAATGGGATCGGATAATATGGGGGCTATAACCACATTGCAGTTGACTGGCGGGAAGAGCGTCGCTCCGGGGGTTTCACCTTCCCCTGCTCCCGCCGGTGATTCCGGAAGTGTCGGACAAAACGCGCCGCCTGTCACGCCGGTGCAGAGCCCAGGGAATGCCACCGGCAGCTCCTCCGCGAGCTGGAAGAGCACTGCAAATCTGTACCCTTTGCTTTTAGTTTTCGGAATTTTTGGATTAGTGCTTTGATTTCGTGTGGTTTGATTGTATTGACTTTTTTCTGTTCGTACACTTTCTAAAATATTCATACTGCTCTGATCGGAATCATATCAGTATTAGAAATTGAGAACAGAGAGGATGCACACACGTTTTTAATTCATGTTTGATTTTGCTAATTAATTTCAATATTGTCATTATTCAAAAAATTAATTGTTAACACAAGAGTGATTACTATCATAGTCTCATTTATTCCTTTCATCCCGGAATGAAATTCTATGTTTGACCTATAAATACATCATAGTATTATTTCATTACCAAAAGACTTGCTCATATTTAAAACTTTGATCAATCATACGAAGTATATATTTATTGGAAATTATTTATAATATAAAAATGATATTATAAAAATTTATAATTTCCATAATATTGTACTAATCAAAATCATGATATAAATTTTAAGATTTGACTGTATTTTGGGACAAAAGTAGTACTCATATTATGTAAGATGTTTTTTTGTACTTTCTATGTATACTCTTGCATTATATCTAATCAAGTCAAAATTGAGTAAAAAGTAAGGGTAATTGTGACTTTTTTTATTAAAAATGGTTTTAACATTTTATATTATAGAAATAAGAACTTCTTTTTACGTAGTATAAAAGAAAGTGAGAACTTTTTTTCGGAAGAGGGGTATGTGACACTGAACTTGTTGAATTTGTAGCAATTACCATAAAATAAAATTATAAACATTCTAACACAAACATATTAATATACACACGTGTTTAAAATATTTTGAGTGATGATGAAATAAAGAATGCGTAAATAACACCCCCTCTAATAAATTCCCATTTCCCAGTTTATGATAAAATTTTATTTCCAATTTCTAATTTTACGATTATTTTTCATCAAACCAAGTGAAAAGTAATCAAACATTTTTAGAATATTCTTTCGTGTAAATGAAACTCTAAGTAAGGATGATGTAAATTTGTTTTTGCGGAATGAATTTGACTTGAACTTCATTCTAGTCTTGTGTGACATTTATTAACGTTATGAATAGTCAATGAATCAATATTTGATACCGACTATAACTCTATAAGATTCGTTAGTCAAAAAATGAGTCGGAGTGATTTTGGAGTTTGAAATATATGACAAAACGTTTACTTTTAATCCATGAATTGCCATCTTAGGGTATAAGGTGGACATAAAAATGGATACAATACTTATGTCATTGTAAAATTAGAAATATGACATTTATTTTGGGATAACCTAAAAAGGAAAACAGGATAACCATAATACATAATACTTTTGAATGAAATGCAAGTTTGATTTAGATATGAAATAATTATAACTTCAAATAAAAGAATAATAATAAACAAAACATATATTAATTAGTTTAATGATTAAAATGGTATTTCTTTTGTGATTGTCAAAAAAGGAAGTTAGCACTATGCCATTGTCTAAGAGTTCACACTTGCAACTGTGGGCTATGTTGCACAGACACGGATCGCCGATACGCGAATACGGGTACGGCAATACGACAATTTACAAAGGATACGCATCGGGGTATCGATATCGGATATGTATCGGATACGCAGATACAGTATCAGAGTGAAGTATCGGTGCAACATAGATTGTGGGTGGTAAAAACAATACTCATTCAATTATTCAAACTATATAAGTCAAGACAAATTTCGTACGCGTTTAAAAGTAGTCAAATTATGTGGTACCCTTGACATTAGAATATTAGGATGTTTTCTTTTGGACTGTTTTCAGTCCGAGACCAGACTAGACCAGACTAGACCAGACCAGATCAGACCAGACTTCCATAGTTCTAAAATACATAGGGACCAGACGTTTACCGGTCCAGACCAGACCGGTTCAAACCAGACCAGACCAGATCAGACCAGCAAATTTCAGTCCAAAAGAAAACATCTTTATTACCTCCACCTTTAACATTAGTACAACAACAAGATCTTAGGAGGACAAAGGGGGTGTGATTTAATGATTTTAATATTAACAAATACTCCGTAATAAGATTATAACTTGGGACAAATAAAATGTACAGTGTCATTTATTTGTTTGTGAACTATTGTAACACACCCTTAAAACAACAAAGTCAAATGTATCGGGTCATGCCATCAAAGGATGAGGTTCAACGCATAAAGAAGTTGAGAACATTTCCTCTAAAAAAAGATAAGTTGAGAACAAATTTATTGTGCAATGATGAGTTGGTGTACTGCTACAGCGTATACCAAAATGGGGATGACAAATCTAAAGTGGGTTTATTAATCTCATGAACCAATCTTTCGTTTCGGAGACTTTACTTTCCTCTAGAGCAAATTAGAGTGTCTTGCTGTTTTACGATCGTTTCATAAAAAAATCAAGTGAGATATGTTTGAATCCACTATTTCACCAATCTCGAGGTCGTCCTTGTCACTCTGCTGCCGTTTGATGCACAAGGTACCCTACCGTGTTGCAGAGGATCTCCATCCTTTCTATACTCCGTAGTATTTTAATTCAAGCATTCTATTGGATAATAAGTAGAATAAATGTGAGTGCACGCATTTGAATTTGTTGAATATGACTATTTAAACTTGGTTCATATATTTCTTAATTTATTTTACTAATGAGTATATCTTTTATAATATATATAACATGATCATTCCACTAAGTATGTTTTTATTTGGATTTATACAGATCAGCAAAATTTCCATAATTACAAAATCCACAAAGACAATACCATCAATCAAATCAAACTAGAGAGACCGCAAAAACATTGTAAGCACTTTCAATCAAAATTTCAATAATTCCAGTGAATTAAGTTCATTCATCAAATTTCGGTGTTTTAAATGGGTTCTTAGTTGCCTTTCATGTCATGATGTCAATAATCTTTTTCCAATTAATTGACACACTACTTGCTTAGTTTATTTAACAAATAACCAACTTTACCAAGCTTTTCCTTTTTCTAGTCAGATAATTGTTAGATTCAGCCATATAATATAATATCTCCCATGCACGTAGTTTGGAACTGTTTCGAAATAAAATAAAATAAACTGTACAAACAATTACTAGCCCTGGTATTCTCTTTAATGAAATTGATTCACATTTACTTTCCTTTTATAATACTACGTATAATAATAAAACGTAGAAATAATTAGTCGGTGCGCAAAGTTGGACGCAAAAGACACCAGCAATTGATAGTTTGGAGAAACAAAATTGTCCACAAATCACAAATGGAAATGACCCAATTTTCATAGATGCAAGTTGACGCCACTCCATTAATGTGGATCCATTATGCGTTTGGTCAGGGGTGGAGACAGGGAGGGACTGGAGGTGGCCACGGCCCCTGCAAGAAAAAAAATTCTTAAGTATATACTTCCTCCGTTCCTTTTTAATTGCAACAGTCAACATTTCACGTTTGCCAACGCACAAGTTTGACCATTAATATTTTTCATTCTTTATTAGTAAAAAACTTAAAAAATTCATATTTTGAAATTTTAGAATGAGAAGAATTTAATAATATTTTTTTAAAAATTTAATTTATTATACATCAATTAATAAAATGTAGTCAAAGTAGAACATGTGAATAGTGCAAAAAGTCCAATGTTGCAACTAAAAGAGAACGGAGGTAGTATTATATATAAATACTTTTAATCTGTAAAAAGTATGTTGATATTTTAAACTTTGGCCTCTGCAATGTAAAATTGTTAAGGACCGACCCCTTTAACCCTAAATGTCTGGCTCCGCCACTGCGTTTAGTCATGTTACCATCATTACACCATAATAATATATTTTATATGGAATAAAATTTTACGATTATCATATTGCAAAAAAAAAATTACGATTATCATACGATAATCATATATGCACAATTGAAAAAATTACGATTATCAGACGTATTGCAAAGTATATTCATATATGCACAATTGAAGATGCGATTAAGCTAATCTGATCACTGACTCACTTTCTTTTATGAAGAGTCTTGAATTCAATATTACATGGAATAAACTTGATCCCAACTTACTCCGGGTTCCCTCCTCCGACCTCCTTCGGGTAAAAAATGCTTTCCATCACTTTCAAATTCATGAGTTTGACATCGATGGTAGAATTTATTTCAATTTAGACTTTATAAAGATTTTTTATTGTCATGCACATAGTGGGAGTTTAGGTTGGATTATACGGAGTATAACTTATTTTATTATTGGAATTTGCCGTTCGGGTTATTCTTGATTTAATCAACACTAGAAACTACAAAATTGGGTTAACCCTTGAGATGAAAAATTTAATGACTTTAGATAAATCATCACGAGTTCAGACACGACTTCTAATTAGGATGTTTTCTTCTAGATCAGACCAGACTAGATAAAATCATACGAAGTACTTCTTTAGTTATAAAATACACAAATACCATACATATACCAAAAATCCGATTAATTCAAACCAGATCAGATCAATCAGACCAATAAATTTCAGTCTAAAAGAACATCATCATATCATATAATACTCAAAGTCAAAATCACCATTCTTATATAACGGTCCTATGGTGTAAAAAAAAACGGTCCTATAACGTCTTTGTATGTATACGGAAAATAAATTAAACTATATTCATACGTAAAGCATTACATCATGCGTACGCATACTATGGATCCACATCAAACTATATTCATTTTATTTTATCGTCCACTAAGAAGATTACATGTTGCTTAATGTTTAGAAAATGCTTTAAATGCAAAAATTAGATATTCAGTATTCTGAGATATATAATTTTCCAAAAAAAATTAACAGGATTAATCGACTTTAATTCCTCTTGGACTTGGATAAATCTTAGATGACACGGAGAGTTTAAAAAAAGTGATTTCATGTCTATAAAGATTGCACATATATAAAAAAAAAGATTGCACATATTTGTTTCAACATATAACAAATGGCAATTTATACCGTACACCCGGGTGTATAGGTACACCCAGGTATTTTTGAAATTCTTTCTAATCTGTATTCTTCCCGTGGTCGTTCTTCCCTGCGCGCATCTGCGATCATTCCCAATTTTATTTGCACTGTGAATTTATCTTAGAAGCTTGAGCCTGATTATTAATATCATTGTTTCTGATAATGAAATACTCCGTAACTCCTTACACGCTAATGATTTCAGCCGCCACCAACTGTTTGAGATTCAATACAAAGCTCAAACTTCAAAATTAATCTTCTACCTCCACTTTCTCTAAAGCTCCAATGTCTCCTTCCATAATACTTCGTATTTGATACTCCGTAATTGATTTTGCATTTAATTATATGTGTGTAGGAAGCTATGTGAGTGGCCTATTAGCTTGAAGAAGAAGAAAAACTGTAGGGATGATAAGAAGAAACTACTAGAGATTTTAGATAAGCTTTTAAATTTTTGCCTACCAACTATTTGAAAAATTTACAGAGTGAAAGTTCATTTATCTTTTCATGAAATATTTTATTGTTTATTGCACCTGTATACTTCGTATAATATTAAATGAGCATGCCCAAATTGATATTTGAGAATATATATCATACTAGAGATTTTAGATGATCCAACTTTTTAATTTTTCTATGCTCATTTAGTAAGTTAGCTATGCTCATTTGATATTGGTGTAATGCTCATTTTAAACTAAGCATTTTAAATGTCACATCCATACATATTGGTGTAATGTCCATTTTAATTTTTTTGATGCTCATTTCATAGGTTGTATTCTCATTTAATATTTGAGCATACTAAAGATTTTAATGTTAAGAAAGATTTATTCTAATTTATTCGTAATCACTATGTTACATGAGTGAGTTATACACAAATGATTTTTATATTATACATACATGAGCACCACTTTAAAAAAATGAGCATTGGTATAACATTATAAAATGAGTAAAAGAAAAGAGTTTTATGTTATACCAAATGAGAATAATTTTTACATGAAATGTACATCAATATAACATTTTATGATAAATACTATTACGGCTGATTATTCAATGAAGATTTTTTATGCTCAATAAGTTTTGAAATTTTTATGCTCAATTGCAGAGTTCCAATGTTCAATAGAGAAAAGTTGATGTTCAATGAAATGTCTTGATGCATATTCCAAAAGTTTAATATTAAATTAGATTCATATATTGGAATTCATAGGAATCTATGAATGTTCAATAGTTGATGTTCAATAGATATAATTTTAAAAAATTATATAAAAGAAAAAATAAGAAAAAGAAAGTGAAATAGCAGTTATGAAGAAGAATTTATGCTGCTCAACAATACTCAACATAATAGGTC
Organism: Cuscuta epithymum; assembly: GCA_945859915.1. Classification (NCBI taxonomy): domain Eukaryota; kingdom Viridiplantae; phylum Streptophyta; class Magnoliopsida; order Solanales; family Convolvulaceae; genus Cuscuta; species Cuscuta epithymum. The sequence continues at coordinate 367,170 of CAMAPF010001025.1, forward strand.
TGTTGCTCATTAAAAGTTCATTAATGCTCATTTAGTAGAAACCGTGAATTTCATCTCAATAGAGGATGTGTGATGCTCAATTAAAATCGTTATCTTGAACTCATTTAGTAAGTTATGTATGTCCATTTAGTACCTTTGTTATGCTCATTTTAAATAACAAAGCAACTAACAAATTCATTAATACTCATTTTGTATGTTACGTATGCTCATCTGGTATAGATCTTATGCTCATTGTCTAAATGTCATATCGATGCATTTTTAAAGTACTATTTTACACTAATTCACATATTGAAATTCACAGGAGTTGATTATAAATATATACGGAGTATAATTTAATAAGATTTTATAAAAGAAAAAATAACAAAAAGAAAGTGAATTAGAAGTTATGAAGTGGAGATCACAATTCTCAATATTAGACTCCTAATACTCAACAGAATGGATATGATACTCATTAAACGTTTATTATTGCTCATTCACTAGAAACCGTGAATTTCATCTCAATAGCGGATGTTTGATGCTCAAATATTAAATGTGAATATATAAAACGTGAAATGAGTATCAAAAAGTTCAAAATGAGCATTATGCCAATATGCATGGATATGACATTTAAGTTGTCTCGTGTAATGCTCATTTTAAAATTTACGAAATGAGCATTGAAAAAATTTAAAAGCTCATTTAAAATCTCGAATACGCTTAAATATCAATTTGTGTATTCAGTATGCTCAACAGAATAGGTCTGGTGCTCACTAAAAGTTCATTATTACTCATTCTCCAGAAGTCATGATTTTCATCTCACTAACACTATATAAAAAAAATTATAAACATATTTATATAAAGTAATAGTATGATTCATAGATCAAATAAATACTTCAAAAATATGAATTAGTCTTTTAATATAGTAATAATGAGCAAAAGCAAAAGAATAGTTAATATTATAATTACTATAATAATACGCAGTATGAAACTATATAGGATAAGTAAGATAAATGAACCAATTATTTCAACAAGACAAGTCAGTGAGATGGTTGGAAGGCCAAATATCTGACTTCAGGTTGCGGGATCGAATCCCACTGGGGTTTTTAATTTTTTTTAAGCTGAGGCCGCGATTCGCTGGGAGCCCACCAATCATATTTAATAATTGGACCGGATGTACATACACCCGGGTGTACTATATAGGCTCTCGTAACAAATGAAACCATATAGGGACTATATACTTGAACTAGGCTCAATTGAAATTCGCTTCGAACAAAAACTCACGCGATTCTTCTTTACTAAGCACGAGTCGATAAAAACTGAACTCGAACTTGACTCAGTCAACTAGCCCCTACACAACACTCCATATACTTAAGCAGTTAAGCCTATGCATTAATGAAGCATTGAAGTTCAAAATTTGAAGACTTAGAACCGATTGATGTAAATAATCACGTTTGGGTATAAAATAATGGACTGAAAAAGTTCTTCGCGTATTGAAAAACGGAACAAGACAATCTGAAACCAACGGGGCGATATTGACTTGCTTGTTTCAACAACCACAATATGCTAAGCTCATTCAAAAGACAAAGCACGACCCGTAAGTCACGGACAATTTACTATTTGACCTCAGACACGTGTCGTCGTCGTTGGACAAAATTTACAAAACCGCAACCCTTTGTATTTTGATTTTGAAAAATTCTTTCTTATACATAAGTATACCTCCGTGTCTGTGAGAGTTATTTTTTGTCTGTGAATCTCAATCGACAGACAAAAATTGACTTGTTTTGTCTATAGAATTTTTCACAGACAAAACAAACCGGTTTTGTCTGTGAACTGACATTCACAGACAAACATACCCCTCACAGACACGGAAGTGTACTGGTGTGTATAAGAACATGTACATCAAGAATTTTCCTTTGATTTTGTGTTGAGAATTTCAGTCTCATTTTATTTACATTTTCACACCAAACTTTAAGATTTATGAGTGCGTTTGAATCTACTTCTTAAAACTGTTTCTACTCCTTCAAAAAGCAGAAGAAAATATTGGAATGTTTGGGTAAAGTACAGAAGTATTTCTAAGTGCTCCAAATTGCTCTAAGAAGCAGTCTTTTATCGAGAACAAATTTAGATAAAAACGTGCTAAATACGGAGTAATACACAAATTTTAGACGGATTGCATTGACACTCGACAGAATCCAATCTGATGAATGGATCCTTAAATAGATTAGAGCACATCAAATGCATTTGGATAACACAAATCGTCCTGTCAAAGAAAACACAAAGAGACCCCCTCAACCGACCTAATAAAGTGGCATAAATGGCATAAGAAAGGCCTCACATTTTTTAAACATTAGATAAGTCCTAAAAATAAATTATTCGGATAGTTGTTGCTCTCCATCTCACTAAGATTGTTCGGTTTTTCTTATTTGGAAAGTCTCACTAAGATTACCCCATATCAAGTGTCTCTAAATCATTCTTACTATCGTATTTCATTTTTACTTTATCAATTCAATATCAACTACATAACCTCACTTTTTTTAATAATTGTGTCACATTTACATGTTTAGGCAAGAAATAATAATTTCTTCAAACAATCAATTAATTGTAGAAGGGATTGTGCAAGAGAATAATCAAAAGAAGTAATAAACTGAAACTAAAACTAATTTAATTTGCGGTTGGCTATAAGAACTTGAAAGTAAATAGATGTCGTTAAAATTGATCGTCCTGCTTTTTCCATGTTGCACTATATATTTATACTAAAGTTGAATCTACGTATTTGGCCTAACTGCCCGGCGAATCCGTTTCCTACTTCTTTGCCTCTATCCAGTAGTTGGGTGCTCCCCACTATGCCAATTCTTATCCGATTTTGACTGATTAAATTGATTACTGTACCTTCTCCATCATGGGGCCATATCCATCCACACGAATCCAGCAGCCCAATAACCGTTGGCCCAACAAATTGTCCCCTTTCGAGAAGTTGATGCGTTTGGGTGCACATGTCACCCGTTAAGCATCAACTTTTCGAAACCTGGAAAGACCCTAATTTGTCATCCTCGATTATTGCACATATGGCATATCAACTCGTCATCAGTCTGACAAGTCATGTTATCAACCCGTCACTCGAATGTCAAGATGTTTCTATCCACCCGTCATTTATCTGGCGAGATGCTTCCTTCAACTCGTCACTCGTCTGACGAGATGACGGAAGTATGAGAAGACGCTTCTATCAACCCGTCGTTTCAATTTGTATGAGAAGACGCTTCTATCAACCTGTCACTCATCTGGCGTGATGCTTTTGTCAACCCGTCAATCTTCAGATAAGACGCTTCCGTCAACTTGTCACTTTTCTTGCAAGTAATTTTTGATCAAATCTGTCTCTTTGACTGAAGCGAAGAAGAACGAAGGCTGGTCTCATATCCTCTTCCTCCAAATTTATGTTAATTGATCATAACTAGTTAGTGCTGACGAGATGAAACTTCGTCCAGGTTGATGTCGACACTTCAGTTGACAAAGAGAACGTCCGTCGTTGAAGATGACGAGTTGGATTGTGTGAACTTGGTCGATATCAAAAACTTTGAATAGCGTTACGTTTGTCGTTTGTACTATCTCCTTATGTTGGAGCATGTGCTTCTGTTGTGTAATTCTGTAGTTTTGTTGTACGTGTGTTGTCATATATGTTTTGGTTGCACGTGCGTTGTCATATATGTTTTGGTTGCACGTGCGTCGTCATATACGTGTGTAGGTTTTGGCCAAAACGTATTGTATGAGCTCTGTTAGGACTGTGATCCATGATATTCTCATGGGCAGCCTAACCCTTCCTATTTTGATGTTTGAGTAAAACGCTTGGCTGATGTGAGCCTGATTGACGTCTTGTAACCTTTGTAGGTCGTTTCTTTAGTTGTCTGAACTTACACTTCAACATATCCCTGCATTCGTCACAAACCGTCAAAGTTAGCCGTTGGATTTGGGCCAACGACGCTCCGATGGTTAAGTCAGTATAAGGTGGCTAATCAACCTTTAGGAAAAGGTCAAATCAGAAAGTGAGAAATAACTTGCAAAAAACGTACAGATTGATATTGTAACCTTCCAAAATGACGCTTTGCTTGGCTCCCCGTACCCGACACGTCGTCAATAATATAATGAACTTATAAAGAAGTGAAAAATATTAAAGTAACTTACAGATGATACTTCTTTTAAGTCGACGTCTCGTTTACTTTCCTGTGTTCAAAACGTCGTTAGGATCGGTCATTGGCCTTTAGGTCTGACATCTTGCATGAAGCTTGACAGATCGCGATCCCCGCAGATTCTGCTTCTACAGTGAGGAGTTGACAGTTCTGCCGAGACTGAGGTCATACCCGTTGAAGACATGATATTGGACGGACCGGGATCCCTACAGGTTCTGCTCCTGTAACGAGGATTTGAAGGCTCTGTCGGGGTAGAGGACAAAGTCGTCATAGGCATGCTATGGGTCGCCGAATATAGTCCGGACCCGTTTGATCTGATCCGGGGAAAAGCAAGCCGGAATATTGGCTGGAGGAGAGTAGTCGTTGGGACAAGAGGCGTGTAAGGAATAACCTGCGATATGACCGTCGAGTATGGCTCTCCGTACCGTGTTGGCGACTGGCCTAGCGTGAGTCTCACGCCCCAGACCGCATCTGAGCGCGTGCACAATCGCCGTATAATCAAGTGACATCACCCGCGAGTCAACCTCACTTAATCATACAAGGCGTTTGAGAAAAACAATTCATCCATACTCAGTAGTAAACATACATAACAACATCACATTTAAACCAATGAATAGCGGAAATATTCAACGGTAAGTCATAAGCCACAACCGGCCAACAACATGAGCATGCAAGCCCCAAAAATAGTTTATAGTAGAGCAAATATCCATGAGCATGTGTTCGGTAGTTTGAAAGAAAATAAGGAAGCTCGAACCACGTCTTCCTGAAGTTGATATCACCCATAAGAAGGTGCAAGTAGCAAGCCCTAGCTTCAACCTGAAAATGGTGGGGCCCCCCGAAGGGGTCAGTACAAGTACCGAGCGAGTAGTAGGCTGAATATAGAATAACTAGCGTTTCAAGTATAATACCCAAACATAGGGTGATACTTATGTAAATAGTCTTTTCCCCAAGTTGAGAAATACTTATTAGTATATATACACTTGGAAAATACCCGATCCGTGGATCACTGTTTGTTTGGGAAAATAATAACAACCAATATTCTTGACTAAAAACCCCAACCCACCCATATACCTATGAATGTATAGGACTCCTCTTTGTCCATATTTCAATATCATAATCTATGAGTTTTGAGGATATCATAATCCTTGGGTACTCCACCAATTTATATTTGAGTGTTAAGGACTTTTAGTCCTAGGGTCCTCCACCAATTTATAATCCGAGTGTTAAGGACTTTAAGTCCTAGGGTCCTCCCCCAAAATATGAGTGTTAAGGACTTTTAAGTCCTAGGGTCCTCCACCAAAATATGAGTGTTAAGGACTTTAAGTCCTAGGGTCCTCCACCAAAATATGAGTGTTAAGGACTTTTAAGTCCTAGGGTCCTCCACAAAAATATGAGTGTTAAGGACTTTAAGTCCTAGGGTCCTCCACCAAAATATAATCCGAGTGTTAAGGACTTATAAGTCCTAGGGTCCTCCACCAAAATATGAGTGTTAAGGACTTTAAGTCCTAGGGTCCTCCACCAAAATATGAGTGTTAAGGACTTTTAAGTCCTAGGGTCCTTTACCAAAATATGAGTGTCAAGGACTTTAAGTCCTAGGATCCTCCACCGAAATATGAGTGTTAAGGACTTTAAGTCCTAGGGTCTTCCACCAAGTTTAAAATATGAGTGTTAAGGACTTTAAGTCCTAGGGTCCTCCACCAAGTTTATAATCCTATGATCAACCTCCTATCAACCTAGATAGAGCCTATATCATATTTATTCATTCATAGCTAAATCAATACATAAAGCTTATGTATCACAATCCATGCAAAGCCATGCATTTATCACTACAAGAAAATAGGTCATTTACCCACACATGCATGTGTAGGTAAAACAATAGATATGTGTGGGTAATAGTATTTACCCACACATATATTAAGTGTTGGGTTGTGTGGGTAAAAGACCGCTGGAAAAAGTTATTACCTACACTTAAAATTATGTGTGGGTAATTGTCGTGTTTATAGCTACACATGTATGTGTAGCTAAAACACTTTTATATGTGTTACTATTGGTCATTTGAGCCATGAGACGGTGACATGGCATGCTATGTTCTGGTGTTGGTGAAGAAAACAAGTGATGGTGTTATTTTTATTGTCTGTTTTATTTATTTTTATTTCGGATGCTATGTTCTGTTTTTCTTTTGTGTTTTCAATCCTTGTAAGACTCTTGCATTAGGTTTGGGGGATGGAAAGTCTGCGGTAACCGTCATTGGCTTTAAATTGCCCAATTTTGGTCTAGCGAGTTATACTGCTTTTTTACAGGTGGTTAACTCTCAGTCTCGGCCACGGCGGATGGTTATATGTGGTTCTTTTCTATTTTGTACCCATGTTGAATGCTATTTCTATGAATTAAGCTCTATTCGAACAAAAAAATAAGCTTTATTTTAGTCATAAATATTGATATATGTAATTATTTCTCAACTTAATCCTGATTCGGCACCACATAAACCTCTAATACAAATAGACTTGGACCCAGTTCGGGCCGCCCGGCCCGGGACCGGCCCGGCCCGGGACCGGCCCGGCCCGCCACTGTGCGGGCCCGGAACCGGCCCGGTTCTCGGGTCCGAGTCCGGGTCGGGCCTAGGCCCAGTGGGGGGGGGGGTCCGGGCTCTAGCCTTGTATTTGGCGAACCGGCCCGGCCAGGTCGGGCCCGGGTCCGGGCCAAAAACTGTTTTTTTTTTCATTTTTTTGGGCTTTATTGAGTTGGGCTTGATGTTTAGGACTGGTTTGGGGGGGGTGGGGGTGGGGGGGGGGGAAGAAAAGAAAAAAAAATAAACTAACCGGGTGGCCTGGCCCGGCCCGGAACCGGACCCGGAACCGGTGGCCACCGGTTCGGGCTCGGGCCCAACAAAACAGACCCGAGGCCCGGCCGGGCCTAGGCCTGAACCGGGCCCGAACCGGCCCGGGGCCATCCCTAAATACAATTACAGATACCAAGCTATTGGGTCGGTTCTGAGCTGGGATTCTTCCCATATGCCACAATCCCTTATCCGCTTATATGCAGTATCTGACCTGAGCTCAACAAAGGGCCACCATTAAACTTTATTTACCCATGTCTCTCATATCCATTGCTAACACAATTGCATCTCATTGCCAATTTTGCAACACAACCACATGAAACAGATAAACTACACCTTATCATTTATCTAGGTCTTACATTCATTGCAATACTTTCGCTGCAAATTTAATAAATTAATTACTCATATATATTGAAAATATACCATTGCGTACATACCGCAAGATCATGAATAGAATTAAGCAGTAGGAGAAGCAAAAGTGCAATGGCAAAGGCAAAACAAAAATTATGTGGAACAGCAATTGTTCATGTTTTGCTTAGACGTATCGGTCCCATTTAAGAGGTTGACCCGGTTGACTGACAATTCAGCTTTGTAGGAATCAGAGTTGAGCAGCTTCCTGCTAACATTTTTGTGGATCTTGCGAATCACAATCTCAAAGGCGGTATTGACATTGGTAGAGTTCAATGCAGAGGTTTCTATAAAGAACAGCCCTTCTTCTTTTGCTAGGGCTTCTCCCTCTTCCACCTTCACGTCTCTAATGTCCTCCAAATCGCACTTGTTACCCACCAGCATCCTTGCTACTGCCGTGTCACAGTGAGCTGCATCGTTTTCATTAAGCCATGCCATTTGTTAATGTCTTTGCTACATGAACATATAATCTAGTCTATCTAGCTAGGAATACATGCATGCATATACACGCATAAGAAAATTAATCGCCTATCAAGTTTTAAATTTGATTGGAGTATTAAATGTGAAATTGACTATTCAATCCTTACAGGTAAAGTAAATTGCACTTTTGGTCTAATGAGTATCATACCAATCTCACTTTAGGTTCATGTCTTTTACTTTGTCCAGGTTTGGTACATGGTCCTTCCAGCTAAATTTTCAAAGCTTAAAATCGCCCTAAAGATGCGACAAAGTTAGCCAAAATGATCGCAAATAGGCGAGAAGCAACATCAATGTACTACACGTGGACAGAATCAAAGGCATAAACCTAATATCAGATGGATATATTACTCATAGGACCAAAAGTGGAATTGATTCCTTACAAATAGCATGACGAGTCTTAATTGATTATATTATATTTTTAGGACAGACTTGACCCAATTTGACCAGTAAATAGATCTGAAATGTCAAGGGCAACTAAAAAATTAGTAGTATTTTTTTTAAATTATGAATTCATGTAAAAATTTACTAGTATATGTTACACAATTTGGACCTGCTTTGATAAGCAAAACAAAAAATAAAATAAGAAAGATACTCATATATATTTCGCTAAGATATATATTTCATATGAGACAAGGTATTTAAATTTCAAAAATAGCATATTTTGAACATGATTTAACCGTCTACACAGACACAGTTCATCAAGTTCCTATCCTTTTCCTGTTTCAGTAGATGCCACCATGGGTTGGAGATTGTCACATCATAATCTCTCTATCTCTCTCTGTGCAAGAGTGCGACCTAATGATCAAAACCCTGTATCGGCACTACCCCGTGGTAATATGTACAAAAGCCACTACCCCTAAGTAGTCAACGACTCAAAGTCATCAACTTTGTACACCTTTGCTACCTGTAGATACTTTAATGGGTATACTTGACAAATAGCCTTTTTTAGAGCTTATATTTCATTTGATACCACATGAGGTTAAGCCAGCTAGCTGATGAAACTGCACTTTGTTGTTTGCCTAACAACCTATTGCAAGAGTTCATTGGGTCCAAGAGCTGTTATATGAAACACTCTACATCTCTGCTCACGGCTTTTTATATGACTTATAACTTTCCCTCTCACAAACAGGCAACAGCTAACTTTTTACTGCCCCTTCATTTCCCATCTATTTGTCCACTTATTTATGTTTGGTGTTCCTAATTATCTATCCATTTAGAAAATACAATCTTGCACCATTAATTACTTTTCTCGTTTCAACCCTCCAAAATCAATATGAAGCACATTGTAAAACATGAAAAGAGAATGTAAAATATATTGAACCGAATGGGTAATGAGTTCATAGATACAGGTGACTTTGGTAAAACAAATATATTGTGATTGACTCAAAATTCTATGAAGATTTTTTAGTCTGTGTACTTTAGGTAATGTAGACATATGAAAAGGAACAAAGGAAGTATGAAACAACTTAGTTATTTGATAATATAATCACCTTTCCAAACAAATCGACTATAAGCTAACAACTAAAAGATTATTGCAATATATGCCTTAATACTCAAAGTCATGAAGTTTCGACTTTAGACATAACCCTATTGTGTAGGCCGTAATCCTTTCCTTTACCTACATTGTTTTAGAAAACATTAGGTAACAAAGCTGTTAAGCTATTAAGCCCTACAAAATAGGGTTTTAGAAAAGATTAGGTAATAACTTAATTGCCTTATACTGTAATCTGTGACACAATCCTTAGCTCTTTCAATTGTGATTTTTGTGACTCAAAACTAAGCTCTTAATACCTTGTGTGTAACTTTTGTGTCACACAAAAGGAAGGGCTAAGTTTTTGAGTCACAGACTACAGTATAAGGCAATTAAGTTATTACCTAGTTTGTGTAGGGCTTAATACCTACACAAGAGTAACTAAACTGCCCTAAGAGCTAAGTTTTCTAAATAACATTGTTTGAATTTCAAACATTAAAAACATTAAAAAACATTGTCCTAGCTCTAACTTAGTTGCAATAGTTTGAATTTCACTTTTGCTAACATGCTACTTCAATCATAAGTGTATTTAAGATAAAAATTCCCTAAATAGGACTAAAATAATGATAAAGTTCATAATAAGCCCAAAATAGGATCAACAATGTACTACTTTTGCTATCATTGTTTTATTCCCGAAATAGGATTCATTCACTCATAGTTTGAGAAGTTTTAATCAAGTTACTCTTTTAGTAGGACTAAATAAGTCGTATTGAAGAATAAAACAAAACATGATATAATTACGTATTTATGACAAAAAGAAAGATTATTTACAAAAATGTGACTATTGACTAGAATATTAATGGAATTATAGTCACTTAAGTTCAATTTTTAAACTTAAGCTACCATGACACTACATTGAGTAACTATTAGTCATATTTGTGTAAATAAGTTTTATTTTAGTAATATTTAAAAAAAAAACCATAAAAGTTAAAGTATTGCAAATATTAAGATTAGACCACTAATATTTTAGTGCACGACTTCACGGTATGCTTTAACCAATTCAGAAATACCAAGCACTAGAGTACTCTAACTAACACAATACTCTGCAGGCACACATTAACAGATTCTAAGCATTAGCTGAAAATCAATTCAAAAGCACACCCTATCTGTAGATTAAAGACAACATTTCCAAGAAGAAAATCTATGGAAGTTCAGATCCTCCAAATGTCACACAGAATCATTTCCTTGTTCTGGATTTGGAAATCACGCCAGAAAACGATCTAACTACCCAATACCAATTTATATAAAAACAAACCAGATCAGGAAACCATTATAAGAAAAGGGGGCAAAGCTTACTGTTGAGCTCTTCGAGCCAGCGTTTGATGCTCTCAAAGGTAGTCCTGCGGGTGATGTCATAGACAATAAGAGCACCAACAGCTCCTCTGTAGTAAGCAGAAGTGACCGCCCGGAAGCGTTCTTGTCCGGCGGTGTCCCAGACTTGGGCCTTCACCTCCTTTCCGTCGATCATCACAACTTGGGTCTGGAACTCGACTCCGATTGTGGCTTTGGAGTGGTGGTCGAACTCATCCCTGGCGAACCGGGACAGCAGGTTGGATTTTCCGACCGCCGAGTCGCCGACGACTACTATCTTGAACAGGTACTCCTCTCCTTCCTCTTCCTTCATAATCTTTTCTAAAGCTGCAGCAAATTGATCGAAAGAAGTGAGGAACGAATTGGGATCTAATAAATACCAGTTCCTCGATATCCTTGTACTGTATAGTCTGTGGCTCGGTGATTAAGGCCCCAAATGGAAATTAAAACCTGCAGTCAGTTAATTAGAAACAAAAAGATGTGGATAAGTAATGATAAAGTTTGAAAGATGAAGCTGAGTAGCTCGACATTAAAGTGATCAATAGTCCAGACACGCTCTAAAGCTGCTTCACTTTCAACTTTGAAAACGACAGAACTCATCGGGGGGTATATTCTACTCCGCGATTGCCGCATTCAATGAATATTTACCGCAATTTCCTAGACTGGTCTGCATGCCCTGAGGATGTTTTTACTTGTCTAGGATTTCAAGTAGGAGTATTTACCGTGATTTGCTGGTCTAGTCTGGTCTGACTTGATCTGGTTTGAAATCTGATCTGGTTTGAACAAGTGTGGTCTGATTAAGTTTCTTTGTATTTTTTATAACTATCCAAGTCTGATCTGGTCTGATCTGATCTAGTTTCGGACAAATTACAGTCCAAGCAAAAACATCCTTAATCAGAAATGTGTAATGGTCCACACACCTTGATCAGATAAAATGGAGAAAGTGAATAATAGGAATAATATGATACTAGTGTTCAATTAACATTGAAATGAGGTGACACGATGATTAACAGAAATGAATTTATATGATTGATATTGAATTGATAAAGTAATAAAAAGTATTAATGATTTAAGATTGTACAAATTTATCATATATGATGTGAGATAATCTTACTAGGATTGATTAGAAAAGAAATATAAGACTTTCAAATAGTTTTTTAGTAGGTTGAGGCTTGAGATGATCACTCATCAAGCGTTGTGGATCTCATGTTCAATTTTATCTTAGGTTGTATAGTTGTTATAGTGTGAGAGCACCTCATGGTGAGCATTCTATTCACATTGTTATAACACGTGTGAACAACACATGAGATTTATTTTTTGTTTAAAAGAATGTAACTCTTTTTTATTTATTTATTAGAATAACCAGAATTTTATTAAAAGTAAATAAGAAGAGTACAGAAATATGAAAAAAGAAACAAGAACGCAAATGAGTGAATAATCCAAAAAGGCCCTGCATTTCCCTAAAGTAAAACGCTTAGCTCCCCGTCGAGATGTACTGAGTTACCCGAAAGAGATGAAGTCCCCAAAATATCCAAAAGCTAATCCAGTAAGCAGAAATGGCCCTATGTTTCAGCCAATTTTTTAGCCTTGAGACGGGCACTGCATCGAGGTAGCAATCTAGAACTGGCTGAGTCCCATTCAGTATCAGCAACGCGGTCAAGTAGCTCACGATCATAAAGTGACAGTTGAACAGGCGTAACTTCAAGATTGTTACCACCCGAAGCATTAGGTTCCAAAACTGCCGTCTGAGGAGAAACTAATCCACCCGCTAATAGTTTGGAGTGAGGTGAATAAGAAACTCGAAGAGGAGTAGTTTCAAGGATACTATCAATATCTTTAGCTTGAGAAACACCCTCTGAAAAAATAATGATCTTATTCTTTGGAAAAGAAACCTGGAGAGGAATAGTATCAATAACTCCCTCCTCATCGCGATAATTATTAATAATCGCCTCGTCAAAGACTTCCACATCAGCTCCTATGATCACCCTATCCAAAGAAGTTATATGATCTATATCAACTTGAAATAAAGCACTTGAAATGGAAAAATCATATTCCCAAGAGTGAATATTATCCCCATTTAAAAGAAAATCAAACTCATGGATATGTGAATCCGACACCTCCCCTGAATCATGCCCAAATGTTGGTTGCTTGGTAACGGATTCCTTTAACGAAGCAGTTGCTCTTTTAATCCCTGATAGAAAAAGAGAAATCTCTTTTCCATTCCGTCCTTCAGGAATGACTAAAGTATTTCTTCTTTTAATGCCCATCTCAACCAAAGTAATGTATCCACCAAAATGATTTCTCCCATAAAATAGTTGAATTTTACTGGAACCATGATATCTTGTGAAAGTCCACAAACTCCCAGATTGGATTTGACTAAGAGAGTCACACAGCCATGTTAACCCCTCAATACCCAAAAGAATACAACAACTTTGATTGTTTTTGTTTGGGCTAATGCGTAATTCGGAGTTTACCAATATTCACGGGTAAGGAACACATGCCATTTGGCTATGGAGCTCAATTAATTGGGTAACAAAGAACAGTCAGGCTAAAAATGGCTTCTCCTAAAGGGTTCTTTCAGGTGGGGTGGATGATTAATAGAAAATTCAATGGGTGACTAATGCCTTCATCCTTTCAACAACTAGTTAAAAAAATGTAACTCACGTTGATGAGAATGTAACTCGACACAAGTCAAAATGTAAGTTGTGTGATACGTAGTATAAGAAATAGAATATTGATTTCAATGTAAACAATAAAAAAGGAATCCAATTGCACTATTACTATATGTAAATAGCGAGTATGTTTTGTTTCTAATATCATGACTAAAAAGAATAGCTTCTTGGTCGTGTCGAACTGTTAGAGAGAAGGAAGAGCTAAAATATATATAGAGAGAATTTGCAATAGATGATTTTTGAACCCTTTACAACTACCCGGGGGGGGGGGGGGGGGGTATTTATATGGGAGATGTGGGTTGGGCTCCTAGACTTTGGGCACGGGAGGCCCGATTACAATAATGGGCCGCTAATAGGTTGTTTACACATGTTCTAATCCGCCAACAACATGACAACATTTTCCCCGTGCTCTAGTCCGAGGTGCATCGGTGCACCGAGGTGTGACCCTCCAAGGAGCGTGTGCTGAGGTGATGGTATGCCCACAATGTCCACTCTTTCATTCTCGACTGCTTCCTCTTGCTGGGCTTTCTAATGCTAGTGCAAGTTTGGTTCGTCCGTGTGCGCAAGGGTCTGAGCCCACATACTCTATCATGCGTGAATAGATTTTTTTTTTGTTTTAATAACAGAGATTATTTTGTAAGGTAACTTACATTATAACAAATGTAACTCGTGTTGATGGAAAATGTAACTCACGTGTATGCAAAATGTCACTTGTTGAGGCAAGTTCAAATGTAACTCGCACACATGAAGATGTAAATCGCGCACATTACAATGTAAATCGCGCATAATAAGATGTAATTCCATGTATTATCAAATTTAACTCTAGAAATCGTGTATTAATATAACTCACACATGAAAATGTAGACTGTGCATATGAAAACATAATGTCATATTTTATCATATGTAAACTCGAAATAAACATACTCAATGCCTTAAAAACTCAAAAAATATACTATTGTATAAAAGAGATAAAAATACGGAGTATAGTATAGAATACATATGCATGAATATGAAAAATATATCACAAAAAGTGTATGAATATAAAATAAAAATTATTATAAAAAACAAATTGTGTATGAATATGAAATGTCTTATACTTATTTTAGTAAGATTAATAAATTTTCTCTTAAGAGATTGAGTTGTAATTTAAGTTGAAGATAAAGGAAAGTTAAAGTGCCATTATATTTTTAGTACTTTGATGGATAAGGAGAAACAATTGAAGAAAAGAAAAAAAAATAAAGAAGAAGCCAAGGAAAATGAGAAATGATGTACTCCAGGGAGGAAACAGGGAGTCAAAATACGTTGAGATCGGCACACCCCGTGCAAAGTGTAGCGTTCTCACGATATTAAGTATGAATTATAAAGAAATTATGGAGAGTAAGAGCCCAATTTAGTAACAAACTGGATTGTCTTTTTTTTTTAGAGAAACAAACTGAATTGTCTAAGAATGTGATATTATGTAAAAATTATATTTACAAATATATTTTATGGCTAAACAAAGAAAAATTATACGTAGTACCTCGTATGACAAAACACATTAACTTCCAAGGAACTCAAACGGCCTAGTATTGGGCTCATTAAGCATAAGGGCATCCCCATCCATGCCATTATCTAGATTATGATTGAGATGTTGGAATTATTTGATAAAATAGGCTGGTATAAAATTCTAAAACTGGATTATTTTGAGATTATTTCCAACTTTTTGACTCCTCTCCCCATTTTCTAGAAATATATTCATAATTAAGATATGAGAAGAAATTGATAGGTTTGGAGATTATTTGAGATTTTCTTATGTGAAAGTGACATGACAATAACAAGCCATACAAAACCGTAAAATTGAGTATCATGAATGGAGATGCTCTAAGGGAAACACACCGTTAAACTAAGTTTTAACATGTTCAATTGAATATCCAAACACAATTTCATGCACTTGCCAAATCTACCAATAGCGCACCATACATTTTTGCTAGTAAAAAAACATTTCTAGCACTTATCTTTCTATTATGGACGCTCGGGGACCCAGAAAATCAGAGTTATGGGATCTCTACTCTAATGTAACTCTAATTAATATAAAACTAATATAAAATCAATAAATCACAAGTAATATACTACGTATTAAAGTAGCATAACGTTTCATAGTTAACGTACGTCCTGAGGTTGAAATGACCATGTTTGAAAATAAGCAATTTGATCCAGAATCAGCTTCCAAAGATTCCAAATCAACATGTTGATTATGTAGACTATCAAAATATAATCCTTTGATTTACATCTGAGGTATTCCCGATACTCCGATTTTTTTTAAATCTGGGTAGGCTATCGAAATACCCTTTGTCCTAAATCATAAAATATTGAAAAGACATTCATAATTATCATAAATTTAATAATTTAGCCTTAACATTCAAAGAAATTTTAATAATTCAACCAAAAACATAAAAAATCATATTTTTTAAAATTTATAATGAGAATGTTTTAATATTACTTTTCAAAAAAATATCTAAAACATAGATATAAATAAATAAATATAGTAAAAATAGAGTATGTGAATGTTATAGAATTCAACATGTTGTAATTATTTAAGAACGGAAACAATAGTAAATAAGATTGTTAACTTTTCAAATTAGATCAATTGTATTTTACAAACAAGTAACTAACTAACACAAAAATGAATTAGGGGAGAGAGGAGCGGCGAAGGGAAACCCTAGCCTCCTCTTCCTTCATTCTGTTCTTCTCTTATTTTGACTTCAATCATGGAAAAAGTTTCATTTAATCAGTATTTTCAGTTCTATCTATACGTTTATTTCCTAGCGTTGTCTAGAGATATTATTTCGGTGGCGAAGTGTCGCTCTCCAGATCTATATTCCCCGCCATCATCGATAGGGTGCTCTTGTGTACTAGTAAGAGGGTTGTAATGGCTTCTTTATCAATCATGAATCAGGATTTCTTCTGCATCGATATAGAGACCGATCGCCCCCCTCCTGAACCACCGCCGATCCAGAAAAATGACATTGGATGGATTGTTTTCTTTCCGGTGGCTGGTCAAACCGGAACAATTTCTGCACTAAGCTCTTTATCGGTGGCTGGAAAAACCGGCAAGTTCAATAATTCCTTTTCGGTGGCTGGTCAAGCCGAACCCATTTCGAGTAGCATGAGCAGACACAGTGCGGTACGAGTCTACATTGTTGCAGGATTAGCAAACATGAGTGCTTTTATATGGCGTTTTTGTTCTTTGTCTCACCCTAGTGTAGTATTGAACGCGATGATTGCAATGCTTTGGCTTTTAGTTGTTATGTTTCTTGTTAAGATCTGATTATCAATAAAATAGTTATTTGATTTTAAAAAAAAAAACTAACACAAAAATGATTTATTTTTGGGAAAAATAATTAAAATGCCCTAAACTTTGAATGAATGTGAGGTAAGCATTTAAAATTTGTATATGTAGATTAAATATTCCAAACTTTACCCACACAAAACTTTACACACACATGAAGGAAAGAGTTCGAATCAAATAAAATAAAAAAGGTCTTAAAATACGAACATTTTGCTTGGCCGGAGCTTGATGTTTGGAGATGGCTGATATTGATCAGGATTCAGCTCATAAATGGAGAAGAGTAAATAGAGATCAATATACGTACATAGTAAGATAGAGTAAGAGAGAAAGGAGATGGAAGGAACTTTATTCAAGAATCAATCAGAATGAATGCTTTTGCGTAGCAGACTTATTGATATAATAACTATACATGTAACAAACTAACTAACTATTAGTTAACCTTACAACTGCGTTAACCGATAAGCTGGTTTATTTAGCTATATAGTATATACTATATCAATGGCGATTTTTTTTATCGAGTTCAGGGTGCTAATTGGAGATTTTTGTGTTTGGGGGACAAATTGAGCAAATTGATCAAATTGAGAATATATGTGCTTATTTGACCCTTTAGCCTTTTTTTTTGCGTTTTTAGTTTTTTTTTAAAATTAATATTTTTAATTTTTTAAATTAGATGCCTTTTCCACCGCTTGTACTGCCTCCCTGCACCACCACCGGTGTAAAACAATGTCATTTTTTTTTTCTAAAAAGTGCCATTTTTTCCTGAAAATGTTAAAAAATGGCAAATAACTCTTTGAGAATGCCAAAATTTTCATTGAATCTGCCATAAATATGACATTTGTAATGGATGTGGCATCCCCCTGGAGACTGGAGGTGGTGGTGCTAGAGCGGCAGAGGCGGATGTGTTTATTTTGGCATTTTTTATTTTTTAATAATTGTTTTTTAGTTTTTTAGATTATTATTATTATTTAAATATTTTTATTAATTTTGTGGCATTTTTTTATGAATTTTTATAGCGTAGTATTTTTTTTTACTACGTATTATGAATTCAAACATTTCAATAGTTACTAGTGTATATTTTTCCAAAACACACATAATTAGTACTATGAAACATAAGTTTATTTTTTGTTTCTATTTCTGCAAACATAATTAACTCTTTTCACAACATATGCTAGTCTGTATTTAATTAAATTTTAGCCCCTGGATGCAAATGCCACATCCGTCCCTCTTTGAGACAATCCACAATAAAAAATATGAGAGGTAAAATGCATGGGGCGATTAATATATAGTGTTAGTAGAGAAATGCTATAATAATAACAAACGTTGAAATGTAAACAACAATGCGTTGGCGCGGCGTGGTGGAACTAGACTGAGCGTGAAGCTTATACATCCTAAGTTCGATTCGATACCCGTGTAGAGCATAGATTTATAATTTTGCCTGTGTAGAGCATAGGTTTATATATTTGACTGGGATTGCAGGTGTTTTAAAATTTTAGATTTTTCTTCCCAAAATCTCTCTGTCCCGCACCGGAAGAAGAGAAGGATTCTTCCTTCAAACATATCTATTTAAACTCGGTCACCGTCTACTTAACACTAATCTCTTGGTCTATTGAATACTAGCCTGAAAAAAATCAATTAGTTCAATTCATTGGGCTTTTGAATATTGACCTGAAAAAATAATTAGTTTAATTCATTTTGTTAGGTAGATACAATTTAGTTCATTTTTTTCCATAGAGTATAGACAAGTATAGAGTCAAAAGGAAACCGATTTCTCATAAACTAACCAGAAAATTGGTACTGAACATTTCTATAATATCATTTGATTGGATTTTGACATTTTTCGCAACATATGGTAATATGGTATGTCAGTCTGTATCGAATTAAATTTTAGTCGCTCCTCTTATAGACAATCCACAAAGAAAAGTGTGAGAGATAAAATGGGACGCGCGATGAAAGTGTTTCGTGATAATAATTTAAGGATGTAATTTAAGGATGAATTAGTCAGGTTTGCTACCTACTCAATTAAATGGAGTAAACTAATTGTGTACCCACATATGTCAACCAAATGGATGAATTAGTTTATTTTTCTTCTAAAATAAACGAAGACATTATTGCTTCCATCGAGATAGTTTGGCTATTTCCACTGAAGCAATTGACCAGCAACTCTAGCCAATATTGACTTTTTAAGTGCCCACATATGTCAACCAAATCGATCTGCGGTGATCGATGATTGCCCAAATAATTCAACGTACCCTTTTCTTCTTACACCCAACAGCCTGGCCGATTACGTACCAATATAAAACTCACTGGAACACTGCATGGTTTCTCATTATCCGTTTACACAGAGCATAAAAAACAATGGCTTTGCCACGTCACCTTCTTCTTCTTCTTCTTCTTCTCGCCGTCATCGGCAGCTTCTGTATTTTCACTACGGCGGAGGACCCTTCTGGTCTGTATTGCAATAAAGACAGCCAAAAGCCCGACGACCAAACACTAGCTAACATAAAGAATTTGCTATCTAGTAAGTCGAAGCTGGTGGCGGGGGCATCTCGAGATGGCTACGCCGCCGCCTCGTCCGGCGAGTCCAGCCGCACAGTGTACGGCCTGGCTCAGTGCAGATCAGACGTCAGCCAGAAAGACTGCTCCTCTTGCCTCCAAGAAGCCTCTAAGAAGATCCTTGAAAATTGTACGGACCGGGTCGACGCCCGGATTTGGTACGACTACTGCTTCATGAGGTACTTACTATATACTTCGTATATACTCCCCGGCCTCCCTTTTTATTTAGTTAAATTTAACTTTTAAAATCAATTATGTTAAATTTTTACGGATTATATATTTACACATGACAATATTGATAATATAAAAATAAAATGAAATATTGTTTTGTTAAAAATAATATCATAAAAATATAAATTTATCAAGTTTTAGATGAATGTACTCCTTATTAATTATATAATGGATTAAAATTTACTATATTTTTAGGAGTGGAAAATTCATAAAAAGGAAACTCTTTTTTATATTGGGAGTTCTTGTTAGAAATTATTTATTTATTCGTACATTTTTAATTTGGCCCACCCATAATTAGAAGCTAGGGGAAACCAGCTTCTAAAAAACTGGTTTTGATTGTATTTCTCCGTTTGAAAAAAAAACTGAAGCAGAATCAGTTTCAAACATTCCATTTGTCTTTCACAAAATGAAAATATTCAATTCGTGATTAATTTGTGCTAATATATCTTATTGTTGAATTCCCACACCGGAAACTCACATCTTAACACTTATTAAGATATTATTGGATGTATTATTTAAGAAATAATGATCAGTTATATATAATCAGTCATAGTCATAGTTGAGAAAGATATGGATTTAATTATGCAAAATGATGACTTTTATTATATATGCATTATCGGTACTTGGGGGCTTAAGGTTGTCACTCAACCTTTTTGAACAATAGCTTTTATATACACTATTTTGATCCTATATTAAGCAATTCATGTACATACATTTTATAAACATAAGATTGTGAATTTAAATAGTCAAAGTTAATTTGCTTTGACTTAAAAATCAACCTAGTAATTACATGTGGATGGTGGGAGTATATGATTCGGAGTAAATGTTAAAATGCTAGATGGTGAGTATAACAGTTTCTCAAATAGGATACGTATGAGAGTCATGCAAAGAGTGCATTGAGAGAAATGCAAAGAGTGCATCGTTGTTGAGGGGAATTATCCTATGAATAAAATGTTCTCAAATTTCAAAATAGAATTGCCGTATTTTTATTTTCGAAACAAGAATAAATATTGTCATGTTTGGCGGTATTGAACATTAAACATGATAATATTTTTAAAATTGACAGTAATTGCTCCTATTTAGATTTAAAAAACATCAAAGTTCTATTTTAGAATTTCAAAACGTTTTTACTCTTATTTGAGTTGTATTTTTTGCATTGTGATCAAATTTGATGCGATTTAAAATAATTTGACATATTCTAATTTATGCTACCCAAATAACAGGTACAACACGGAGAAATTCTACGGCGATGTCGACACGGGTTTCGGGGTTATATACGCTAACGTGGAAAACGTGACAGACCCGTTGAGCTTCAACAAAACATTGGGAAAACTAGAGGCAGAAATTAGCAAACAGGCGACGACGCCGAAAAACAAAGGGCTGGGGAAGGCGAAGGCGAAGCTTTCGGATTTTACGACGTTGTACGCGTTGGGGCAGTGCACGAGGGACTTGTCGCCGGCGAACTGCGCTCAGTGTCTGGCCATCGGCGTCGGCAATAACTTCCCCGGTTTCTGTAGCAATAAGAAGGGGTGCCGGGTTTTATACAGTAGTTGCTACCTCCGATATGAACTCTATCCATTTTACTTCCCCCTTGACAAGTCGGAAAACAACAATACCACGCAATCTCGGAAATACTATTCGTCGATTCATTAATCTTGAGAATACTTATAGCTTGATTAGTATTCTTCATTAATGGGAACAAATTAATTAAAATGGACTGATTTCCATGGCAATAAGGCAACAACTATATGTCACTATGTATATGTTGTCCGGTTTGATATATATTTCCTAGCTAGCTATACCATTAATGACAATAATCCTCTTCAATACATCATTTGTTCAATAATATTATCAGTGTTGAATTGTTTTTTATAAGATTCATACGTAGTACGAAGTATTATATCTCATCTTCACTTTGGAACCTAATTAAGGCAATATAATGTCATATGCTTGATGATATCGAGAACTATCGCATATTCACATATGATTAAATTATTCTTGCGTGCTCTCTTTCAGCATATGCGTCGCCTAGTAGGCTAGTAGCTATCATAATGAGTTATATTAAGATGTCGATCTACTCCTCTCAAGATAAAATTTCAGTCTTTTAACAATAGCATATATACCATGATCTATTTACGCCAGAGATATAATAATATATTATATATATTCGGTATTATTACATATTTGTTCTCATATGTTTCATTATTGGACTAGTAAAATTATTGTCTAGCTTCATTATTAGCTCCAACCTTTCATCGTAATAATAACCATATGTTTACATGTCTTGCGTGAAGTAATAGATATACGAAAAAGGGACTTTCCGTTATTGTCTTTGCGGTAGAAGTTATGAGACACTCATTTGTTATCATTAGGGTTATATACGAACCGAATCGAGTCGAATAGTAGGAATTTGTATTTGTATTTGTTTAATTTTTTCGAATACGAATTCGAATTCAAATATGAAACGAATATTAATTTCGATTTGTATTTGTATTTGTTTAACAATACGAATAGTTAACGAATCTTATACGAATATCGAATAGATTTGAGCATAGGTTAAATATTAGTCAAATATCACTTTAAAATAATTTTTCTTATATTTGTTTGTGTTGTAAATGTACGTTGTGACTTAATATGTGTTTTTAGAATTTAAATTCAATGGATTGATGCATTTTTAGATTGTGCACGATATACTAAAGTGAATCATTTTTATGATTAACAAATATAGATCTATTCCAAACTTTTTGAAATAAACACTAACACACACATATTAGAAATTATACTTATAATATGTGAAATAAGTTGATAATTGTATATATCAAAGTCAGACAACTCTAATTTTATTCTTCGAATCGAATACATAATCATTCGTATTGTGCTTGAAAGACATTTGAACCAAAAATCGGATTTGTATTCGTATTTATACTCTGGTTTATTACAAATGGACTTAGAATTTGTATGCATAAATTATGTATATATGAACTACACTTTAAGGTATTGCTATCTTTTAAAAGTTATTATAGTGTTATTACTATTATTATTATTATTAATTTTATTATTAATATTATCACTACTATTAATCGAATATATTTGATTAATATTCGAATCGAATACACTGATATTCTTATTTGTATTTGATAACAACTCGAATCAAAATTAATATTCATATTTGTATTTGTATTTGAATTTTCCGAATTCGAATCATCTTATACGAATTCGAATCGCGAATCGAGCACAAATTATTTGATTCGTTTACAACCCTAGTTATCATCTTAATAAAAGTTATGTATTTCATATTTTGCTTTGCTTGAAATACATTGTTTACAAACAATCCTACATAGATCGAGATAGTATACGTGCGATTGTGCGAAGTATGTTTTACTTATAAATTTATAACTTTATCATTCGTACTTAACATACATTATATTGCTGGAGAGTAAAAATTGTAATTTATTATCCCACTTTCTTTTATTTATACGCCCAAATTTTTTGTGTCGTAGTTCTTTTAATTTGGGATGTAGAACTATGCAACTTTTATTATTCAGGGGTTTAAATTTAAACCGAATCCACTGTTATTTTTACATTTTCACCTTCGTACGATCGATCCCGGCCATCCTCTTCCGCCTATCGCCGGTCATGCTATTTCTCTTCTTATTTTCACGGCGGCATGCTTATCAATATGGGTGGACATAACGGTTTGGTTTAATCGAACTGAACCGTATCAAATCGAACTAAACCTAATCGAAACCGGATCATATGCAATTTGGTTTGAGTTTAATACTATTTCTTTTAAACCGTATTAAACCGAACCGAAACCGATAAAAACCAAACAAAACCGAAATAAAGAAATTTAAAAGAACCTTAATATATTATTAAAAATTAACAAATCCAAACCAAACCGAACCGAATCAAAAAATAGTGTGATTTTTGTTTGGTAATAATTCTTCCAAATCGTTTCAACCCGTTCTAACCCGAACCGAACTGAAACCGATAAAAACCAAACCGAAAACTGATATGCCGAGCCCTACTTATCAAGGTGAATCCACTTATCAAGGTGAATCCATCATCGTTTCATCTTATGATCGGATTTAATTGCAAGAGTTGACCGCTAAGACTTTTGTGAATCTCACTAATTATTTTCAGCAAAAAACTTAGGGAAAATTCCCGAAATGGGACTAAAAAAGTATGAAAATTCCAAAATAGGACTGTCATGTTTTTATTCCCAAAATAAGACTAATTAATGCCAAATTTGGAAAATAATGCCATGTTTGAAGTCTGGTACTACCAAAAAATGACAGTAATTAGTCCTATTTTGGGAATAAAAACATGGAAGTCCTATTTTGGAATTTCCAAACTTTTTTAGTCCCATTTTGAGTAATATCTCAAAAACTTATGGCATGTGGAAGTCGCCACACGCGCCTAATACAAATGTCAAACATAGTTTGATCTGATCCGAAAAATTAAACGTTGACTTGGGGAATTTTAAAAGGACCATTCTTGGTGTACACAAGATGTACACAAAATGTGTACATTGTCTGTGTACACAGACATTTGACATCAAGTCCTGCCACTTTTTAAATGAATTGCCTGTGTACACAGGCAACTAGGGGGGTTTTGTGTACAACTTGTGTACAACTTGTGTATACTAAGCATTTTCCATTTTAAAAATTGACTTTTTTTTGTAGTTTATTGCATTTAACTCCTACTTAATGGACAATCATAGAAAACTAGACTTACTCGCTGAATGGTTCCTAAACTTTGCGCTAATGCATTTGGGCTTTAATTTCACTACCTCTTTCGTTGAATTGGACTTCCTCTAGGTGTGTGGTAGACCATAAACCATTCCTCGAGCCGGCTCTGGCTGCAGCTAGTTCATCATTTCGTAGTGAGACATGATAAAGATTGATTAATCCATATATAATTTATTGGTTGATCAGCGGTTAAAATGATTTTGGAAGGATACTTGAGTTTTTTAGAGGTACATGAGTACAATCTAAAATATTTCGATTTTGTAATGTGACTTGCACTTCATCAATTGTGTTCCGTAAATGAGACGTGCATTGTAAAGTGCCTGTCATTGTATACCGAAAAAGTTAATTATAAAAGCTTTACTTCCATCACTTAATAATACCCTTTAACACCAAAATTTTACTTGTTTGCTATACATTTTGAGAATTAATTTAGGAATCAAAGAGTTGGTCTATTCAATATGTGTCAAGGAGTACAAATACACAAGCTATGCTATCGGGCCTAAACATGAGCCCTAAGGAAATATACAATCCGGCTCCGGGCTAAGTTACAAAGAATAAAAATAATAATACAACAAATACATAATATTTCGTAACACCCCCTCAAGTTGGAGTATGCGCATCACAAATGCCCAACTTGTTGAGCAGAAAATTAAACTGCTTAATTGGCGCCGAGTGCCTTCGTGAAGATGTCAGCAAGATGCTCGGTAGTAGACACGTGTGAAGTGCATATCGTTCCATCTTGAACCGCATCTCAAACATATATGGTGACAATCTACTTTAATGTGTTTAGTTCGTTCACGAAAGACCGGGTTGTGAGCAATATGGATAGCGGACTTGCTATCACAAAACAGCGGAATAGGTGAAGTATGAGAGATATACCGAGCTGAGATCAAGCAACAGTGTTTTAAGCCATTTAAGATGGCGGAGAGTGCCAAGAAACACAAGCCAACCAGTAAGAGAGCGCCGGGTAAGTGGACAACTGGCCCAGTCAGTAAGGTGAAGCTTTCGTATTTTACGACGTTGTACGCACTGGGGCAGTGCACGAGAGACTTGTCGCCGGCGAACTGCGCTCAGTGCCTGGCCATCGGCGTCGGCAATAACTTCCCCAATTTCTGTAGCAATAAGAAGGGGTGCCGGGTTTGATACTGCAATTGCTACCTCCGATATGTACTCTATCCATTTTACTTTACCCTTGACAAGTCGGAAAACAACAATACCACACAATCTCGGAAATACTATTCGTCTTTGATTCATAAACCTTGACAATAACTTTATCATTCCAACTTAACATACAAGTACTTTTTATTGATTTATATGCCCAACATTTTTGTGTCGTAGTTCTTTCGAGGTTTAAATTTAAACAGAATCCACTGTTATTTTTACATTTTCACCATGGTACGATCGATCCCGGCAATGCTATTTGACTATTTCTCTTCTTTTTCTTACGGCGTCATGCATATCAAGGTGAATCCATCATCGTTTCATCTTACGGCGTTATGATCGGATTTAATTGCAAGAGTTGACCGCTTTGACTTTTGTGAATCTCACAAATCATTTTCAGTACAAAACTTGCATGTGGAAGTCGCCACACGCGCCCAATACAAATGTCAAACATATTTTGATGTGATCCGAAAAACTAAACGTTGACTTAGGGAATTTTAAAAATTGACTTTTATTTTTGTAGTTTATTGCATTTGACTCCTACTTTATCGACAATCATAGAAAACCGAACTAACGGGCCGAATGGTTCCTATTGATCCAAACAAATGTGGAGCCCACCCCGACCCGACAAGATGGTGGGGAGGTTAGTCACGGTGACTCAATCAGCAAAGTGGCAATAGGTTCATACATCCGTGCACACCAGAGGCCTATCATTATTTTAGGTTCTGTGATCTCTACCCGACCGCTGTGGGGATTCGAACTTTGATCTATTGATTCAAATCTTCCACCACTCGACCAACTAAGCTGCCCGTGCGGGTTGGTTGAATGGTTCCTAAACTTTGCGCTAGTGTATTTGGTGTTTAATTTCACTATCTCGTTTGTTCATTCCTCTAAGTGTGTGGTAGACCATAATCCATTCCTCGGGATTAGGATTCTCTGCCTTAAGGCAGAGTGCCTTACATTAATGGAGGGCTTTGATTTAATCTAAGGCATTGAGATGTGTGAACAAAAATGGTCCCTTCACCTTCTACCCTTAATTTTTTGATCTAAAGGTTTAAAATGGCCAAGCACTCTCCTTGCTTGTCAAAGCAAGACAGAGGCCCTTGAATTGATCCCATTCCTCGAGCCGGCTCTACTGCAGCCAGTTCATCAATTCGTAGTGAGACATGATAATGATTGATTAATCTATATAATTTATTGGTTGATCAGTGGTTAAAATGATTTTGGAAGGGTATTTGAGTTTTTTAGAGGTACACGAGTCCAATCTAAAATATTTTGATTTTGTAATTTGACTTGCACTTCATCTATTGTACTCCGTATAGACGTATAGTCTTATTCTTAAAAAAAAGGATGGCGCACTATCCCTGAGAGCCCACAACACCGACCGCACAAAACGATGGAGCATTGGGAGGATGTAAATTGGACTATAATCACAATCTGACTGATAGAGAGTGGGCTTTGTCCCCGGTACAGCAGAGGCCCTCTGTTGAGTAACCTGTCATCGTAGTTGTCGGGAGTCGAACCCGAGACCTAATCCTTGTGACACTCCCTCACAACCAGTTAAGCTACGCCCACGGGTCGTATAGTCGTATACTGCGTATATGAGACGTGCATTGTAAAGTGCCGGTCGTTGTATACCGAAAAAGTTAATTATAAAAGCTTTACTTCCGTGACTTGTTTGCGGTCCATTTAATACCTTTAACAACCAAATTCTTACTCCGTATTTGTTTGCGGTCCATTTTAGCTTGAAATATATCACTGTAGAATTTTCATCGAGGATGATTCGAATTTAGTTTTATCTGGTAGAAATTAGAAGGATTTCAGACTTGAAAAAAGTGTATTGCTAAACTTAGGTGCTGTTCTGTTCATCTTATTCTTATTACTTATTGCTTATTCTTATTTTATTCAGATCAGATCAGATCAGATCAGAAAAATTCAGATCAGATCAGAAAGATTCAGATCAGATCAGATCAGAAAGATTCAGATCAGATCAGAAAGATTCAGATCAGATCAGACCAGATCAGAAACATTCAGATCAGATCAGAAACATTCAGATCAGATCAGAAAAGTTCAAACATGATTTATCATTTTTATTATTATATTAAATATTAATTATTATTATTAATATTTTTATTACTATTATGATTATTATTATATAATTATTATTAATAATATTAATAATAATATGATAAAAAAAGATATTAATAATAGTTATAATATTTTAATATAATAATAGTAATATAAATGCAATTGTTAAGAAGACTATTATTATTATTATTACAATATTATAATAATAATAATATGATTAATATTATTATAATATTATATTATAATTATATGTAATTATAATTATAATTATAATTACAATTATAATTCTTATAATTATAAGTATAATCAATTGTAATTATTATAATTATATCTATAATTAATTATAAATATAATTGTAATTAATTATAATTATAATTATAATTACAATCATAATTATAATTATGATTATAATTATAATTATAATATAATATTATAATAATATAATACTAATTATAATAATAATCATATTATTATTATATTATTGTAATAATAATATTAATATAATAATGTCGTTATAATAATATTAATTGTATTTATATTACTATTATTAAATTATAATATTATAATTAATGTTAATATAAATATAATTATTATTAATTATAATTATAATAATTATAATTATACTTATAATTATATTATAATTATAATTTATGATTATAATTATTATTTTTATTATAATTATTATTATTATTATTATTATTATTATTATTACTATTGTAATTATTTTACGGAGTAATTATAATAATATTGATAACTATAGTTACAATTATAGAGATAAATATTGTAATTATAATTACAATTATAATTATAATTTTATTTAAATTATATTTGTAATTGCAATTATAATAATTATAATTATAATTATAATTATAATTATAATTATAATTATAATTATAATCATAGAAATATTCGAATCAGATCAGATCAGAAAGATTCAGATCAGATCAGAAGGATTCAGATCAGATCAGAAACATTCAGATCAGATCAGACCAGATCAGAAACATTCAGATCAGATCAGAAAGATTCAGATCAGATCAGATCAGATCAGAAAGATTCAGATCAGATCAGATCAGATCAGACAGATTCAGATCAGATCAGATCAGATCAGAAAAATTCAGATCAGATCAGATCAGAACTTAAAAAATTCAGATCAGAAACATTCAGATCAGGCGAAGAGAACAGCTTCTTAATTTGACAATTTATATTTCATTTATTATCTCTAGATTCTCCACCGCAGACTAATTTAGTGCTCGAGCTAGGTAGGTTCACGAAGCGCAATAGTCATCCATAGTTCTAATTACCAGTAGGACCGATAAATGTACACATCAATTTTACAGCAAAAAAGAGACATATTCAAAATTTCCAACGTGCGGTTTCTTATTATTTCAATAAAAACTTGTTGACAATTTTATCTGCAAAATTTCAACGCTTTGACCGCGAAAAACAGTCAACGGTCAACCAATTGCCTACATTTCCAATCTTCTAAGATCGTTGAGAATTGTTATGACTTATGACACAAATTGTGACTAGATAACTTTCTCTATATTTAAATATTTAATCATCTCAATCTCAATTACAATACTTTGCACCATATATGTATGCACAGGGTCGGAGCCAGGATATGACCGGAGGGGAGGGTGAAATAAAAAAGAATATGATTTAAAATATAAATAAAACATACATTAAAATATTAAATGATGTATCGGTATTCATCTAAAAATATTCAAAAGTATATGATTAAACACCGTGTAGGATAAAATTTCGAACATTACATGACTACACCTATCTTGCATGTCACAAAAATCATCGATAACAGAATCCACGCTAGATTTTTTGGCGATTTTTTTGGTGTAAGACAATAAATACTAGCAAATATCTAAAAATAAAAAAAGGTAAACAACTTCACTAAGTATACTGAACTTGCTAGTCAATAATGAATTAGCAATAAACATAGGAAGCTATTTTTAATATTAAAAAATTATGTAAAAGGAAAAAAAAATACTCAGTAATACTTTACCTCTATTCTAATAGGTCTTACTTGTGGATGCATCTATTGTCCACCAAGGGAAAAAAAAACCCGGTTGAATTGTTAGCTGAAATTTGGTATGGGTAAACTAGACTTGATGAAGAAGATGCTCAAAACATTTCATCAAAAACTTCCACCAGGAACCGCCCCAATTGGCGACGGCCGGGCAGAACCTCCTATATAAGGGGCTAATTGAACACTTTAAGTTAGTTCAAGGACCTATTTGACCCTTTAGCCAATTTATAATGATCAAAGATAGAATTAAAGATTAGGCAATGATTTATTTATTACACAATTGAAGATTAAAAAGTGATTTATTTCATGTGTGGACATGTAAGAAAGAATTAAAAAGTTTAATTGAATTTTGAAATACTAAAATCTTTAATTAATAAATTTATAAAATCTTACTAAAACGTTTAGTAATATTTATAAATTTATATTGATGGATAGTCTACCCGGGGGTGTCTTATTCGAGGGGTTATTGCGGGAATAACTAGAGAGAAGTCAGAGCAAATAGGAGGAGGGAGAGTCGATTTTATTAAATGAACTCAGCGTGGTTTACAAGGAGAATAAGGGCTGCTATTTATAGCAGCAATAAATGCGATGAGAGTACACGTGTCAACAATCCAACGGCCGAGGGGTCACATCAATCGGGGGTGGCACCGGCAGTGGCATGTTTACCGCATTGAATGCGGTGGGTGGATGTGACGTTGCATTAAATGCGGTGGTTGGTTGTCTCCAAAGGGAATCTTCGATGATTGAGTCTGTTTAGCCGAAGGCCCTTCATGTAGCTGAGGGCTTCGTGTAGTCAAAGGCCCTGTGTAGCCGAAGGCATCTCTGATGCCGAGGGCTCAACAGTGCCGAAGGCTCCTGTTTTCTGCCGTTTTCTCCCAGTAGCTTCGTATTCCCAAAAAGGCTATCCTGTGAGTTTTGGAGCCTTCGGCCAAGGAGGCCGAAGGCATCCCAGTGTGTACTTTGGGTTTCTTTGAGGCTTGGGCCGCTGTACTTGGGCCTCAGATATTCCTTGGGCTCAATGGGCCTTCGTGGGGAAAGTAGGAGTCTATGGGCCGGGGGTTCCTGGGCCATATACTCCATCATATATATTAAATTTTAGTAATATATAGTTTTTCTTCTAGAGCCCGTATCTAACCGAACATCACTAAGCTCGAACTCGGCTTGAATAACTATTCGAACTCAAAATCTAGCATGTTTTTGTTAAGGCTCGGGGTTCCGTCCTAAAAGGTCAACCTGATAGGAGGAGTAGCCCAAAGTCTTAGAGTGTTTAATTGTTTTAAACACTTAACAAGCTACCCTTAATCTTGGGTGCTAAACAAGCCGTCAAACCACAACCGGAATTGGCTTTGATACCATGTGAAATAATGGGAAAGGGTAGCTTGTTAAGTGTTTAAAACAATTAAACACTCTATAAGGCTTTGGGTTACTCCTCCTATCAAATTGACCTTTTAGGATGGAATCCCGAGCCTTAACATGGTATCAAGAGCTCTTGGTTTGTAGATACATTTTTTTTAATTGCCCATCGGCCATAATAGGGATTCTTTCATATAACTGCATAATAGGGATTCTTTCATACTAGTCATATAAACTGCAAGAAAATGAGGAGAGATGGGGAGAGAGATGAGAATAACAAAACAGTGAGGATAAAGATAATTCTACCACCAAAACCAATCTAGCCACCCGCCGCCGCCATTGGTGCCGCCATTTGCACAGCCATTGGCCGGAGCAAGAGCGTTAGGAGCGTCCGGAGCGTTCGGAGCAGGAGAGTCCGGAGCAGGAGATCCAGGAGCCGAAGCACTCAATATCCGGTCTATTTCCCGGACAGTGTGCAAAATCTCGGCCAAGAACTCCTTCACCTCCTCCTTGCACTGGAACAGATTCACAGTGATTTCAATCGCCGACACCACTCTCGTAACTGCTTCAAATTTATCAAATCCGTCTTCAGCCATTTCCATGGCACTCAGAGGTTTGTGGTCAAGCTGAGCTTGATGTTTGTTGTGCAAAGGAATTATGACGGCAAACTCATCGGTATGCTGGAAGCAAGCACCGTGGTCAATGACGCGGAGAACGTGATCTGAGCTAAATCAGCCACGCTCATCCTCAAAGGATTGGAGACTACCATAGATGTCGCGGCAGTCAACCCCGAGGCGGCGGCGGCTGTACTTGGGTTCATGGGAACCTAAAAAAAAAAGAAAAAAAATTGTACTCCCTCCGTCCCTAATTGTTTGTCCTAATTTGATTTTTGTGGTCTTCTAGGTAGACGTTTGACCGTAATTATCTATTAATATATACCTATAAAATCTATAATAAATTGACCTTTGAGTAATACATATTACAAAGAATCACATAAAATAATTTTTTAGGGATAAAATATTATTAATTTTGAGTGATTACCGGTCAAAGTTTAATAAGTTTTACTCAAAAAGTCAAAGTAGGACAAACATTAAGGGACAGAGGGAGTATCTACAAACCTAGAGCTCTGATACTATGTTAAAGATCGGGGTTCCATCCTAAAAGGTCAACCTGATAGGAGGAGTAACCCAAAGCCTTATAGAGTGTTTAATTGTTTTAAACACTTAACTAGCTACCCTTTCCCATTATTTCACAGTTTTCGAGTTCGAAGCTCGTTAAACTCGGGTGGTTAAATTAAGGGCTCGTTTGGTAAGCTGTAAAGTAAACACTTTGTGTGTGAAGTGGAGGGGAGTAAACAGTTTACACCGTTTGTTTCAATTATTTGATGTAAACTGTAGGGCACTTTTTAAAAACACTTTACACTGTCCGATGTAAAATATTTTACGTGGGGGGTAGTAAACTACTTTACATCGTTAATATTACGTATAAAATATACTCCGTATCAATTTAAACTATTACGATTCAATGATTCATCGTCATATCCCTAATTTTGACGAACAAAACCTCAGGCTGACAAAAGATTGTTTTTTGGTGGGAGTCTAAAATTCTAAATCATTCCTCTCTTGTATAAAAAGTCAAAAGCGACAATCATATGATCAAATATCTTAACGTGTTTTGCGCACTGCAAGAGGCCATGTGAGCTTCTAGTTTTTTTTATTGATAGGTATAATTGAGATGTTATTATGTGTTTAGAAATTGATGTTGCATAATTTGATTTCAAAACTGATTATCAAGTAGGTTTAGACTTTCGATTCTTTGAAATATGAAGACACGCCACAAGTTCAATTAGATTTTTTTTTTTTAAAAGGGGCTTGTTTACCGTATGTAAATATTTGTAACACTGGTTTGTTATTACTCCGTACAAAATACATGATATATTTGTAAATATTTTGCATCTAATTAAAAAAAAAGTTTACAAGGGTAACCAAATGATGTGTTTTTATTTTACATGTAAATGGATTACCGCCCTAAACTTTACATGCAATCATTTTGCATGTAAAGTTTTAATGTGCAAATTACCAAACGGGCTCTAAATTCAAAATCATGTTTGAAATCGAGTTGTTCGAAAACATCTCAGTTTGATAACAATCCTAAGGTAAACCTTTTGTGTGCGGTAACAAAAAATTTTACTGCTTAGCCCACCCCACCCTTCATTCTTGGATCCGCCCCTGGTTTCACAATTTTTTTGATGTGAACTTCAACACCCCTTCTCACGACCAAACACTTCGTCTAGATTGTGTCGTCATTCATTTTCTCGTCGTTTCATCATTGTCATTTTTTATGATTGTGTCATCATTTTTCATAAAGGGGCCCACACCATGTTTATAGATCAATTTGGCTCTGATGATACCATGTTAAGATTTGATATTTTATCCTAAAAGGTCAACCTCATAGGAAGAGGAGCTCAGATCTTAATATTATGTTTAATTGTTTAAGAGATATCTGATGTGGAACAAAAACACAAACATATACTTAAAGGATTTGTGCAGAAATATTTATTAGAAACACTGAAACACATTGACATTTAGGGGGTGTTTGGATCTAATTCTTAAAATTGTTTCTGCTCCTTCAGAGAGCAGAAGCAGAAGTTGACGCAAATACTGTATTTTTGCGACGACTTTTAGGTCTAAAGTCGACGCAAATACATCAATTGCGTCCACAAGTCAACACTAATGTGTTGACACAAATGCTTCGACGTAAATACTGTATTTGCGTCAACATCCGCCGACACAAATGAGATTTATCTTTAGCGTCAACGGGGTTGTGCGATATCAGAAGAGAGGAGCAGCCTTCATCATTATTACATAGTCCGAGGCTGTGTGATATCGTTAGAAGCGGCAATATAAGTGAAGCTTTGCTGCATCTGCATTTCCCATTGGATGTGCGAGTGCGTGGCTGTGTAACTTTGTTTGGTCACGTTACGAGTATGATGGGGAATTAAAAAAATGTGGGATTTATTTAGTAAATGGGGGTTTGTAAATAGAATTACCCATTTCTTTTAGGCTGGAGGCTTCAACCACGACGGGGCAGCGATTACTTTTGGGTCTACACGCTGGGCCGAAGAAAGAATGGGACTGGGTTTGAAGAGATTGTGGAACTGTCAAACCTCTGTAGTGGGTTACTGATTTCTTTGGCCCGAGTGTCTAAGAATTAATAGAACACTTGAGCAGTCGGTTCTGAACTTCCAGTTACATGTGTCCATTTAGGCATTTAGAGGCCGTTTGACAACACTGTTTTTCAGCTTATCAGGTTTATCAGCCAACTTTTTCACCAAACTCGTAAATTTTGCTTTTGCGCGCTGAATTTTGAAATAAGCAGAAAAATTAAGGTTGAAATTACTCTTCTAGCTGTATTGGCTGAAGTTACTGTAGATGATCATTTTAGCTATTTTTACATATAATTTTTTCTTTATTTTATTAATAAAATATATTTTAAAAATAATTTTTTCTTAAATCAGCAGAATCAGCCAATGCAGCCAATTCAGTCAAAACTTCATAAATTTCAGCAGAATAACCCAAATCAACCGATTTTCGTGCTACCAAAAGGGCTCTTAAACTTGAAGGAATCATCTAAGCGTGATCAATATTGAATTGAATCCCTGCTCAACAGTAGTGAAGCATCCAAAATGTTCTTTCAGTGGACTATTTTAAGTCCAGCCCATTTAATCCTATTACAATAAGAAGGGAAAATGGTCAAGTTCGGTCCTTATCGTCCTATTTGAAACGAGTCAGTTCGGTCCGGGTTCTTAATTCTAAAAAAATACCGCTATACCAACAAAATATCTAGTATAAAATTTTCAAAGTAATTAAGTACCAATGTCACCATAATATAGTAAACATTAAATATAAAACAGAGTTTTCAATTAGTTCACAAAATGTCTTACCACAAATGTATAAATTAAATAACACACAACTACACAAACTAAATAACACCAAACTTTGAAATGTAGAGAATTAGACATCATCGTTCATAAACAAAGAAGATTGCAACACACAGTTATGTGTAGCAAGAAATTAGACTAGTCATTGTACATCTATGTTTAAGAAAACAATTTAAATCTTAATAAATCTCAAAATGTAAGTAAAATTAAGTTAAATAAATTAATATATCACAATTTATTGAGCTAGAGTGTTTCTTAAAAAAATAAAGAAAGTTTTATGCATTTAGAATAAAGAATTAGGATAATAATTTAGAAGTTTATACGGATTTAGAAATGCCTCTTAATATTCATGAATATGAAAATTTTAGGGTGTTATTAGTATATTATATACTTCGTATATTACATATAATGCTCTTTTTTAAAATATATTTTGAAACAGGTCGGTCCACGTACCCATTTGTTCAAATTCGAATACCCGTACGGTTCCTAAATTTTAGGACCCGCCGCACCCCATTTGGATTTTCCAAAATTAGGACCCAACTCTAACCCGTCCCAAACTTGTATTATCTGGCCCGACACGTTGTTCCTGTATCCGTTTGTCCATCACTATTGGACTCTACAAATAGACTAAAAGTATTGGACCTTGCAGTTTGGAAGATAAACATTTGCAAAATTATTAAAATTAGAAGAAAAACTATTTTTTGAAAGAAAAAAATGATATATATTACTAATAGAGTTTACAGTACAAAATTATGATTAGTTATGTTTTATGGACAAAAATATAACTAGTCAATGTGTACGAGTAACTGGAGAAGAGTAAATCATTATAGTGTATTTTAGGATAACAAGTCAGCTGAGTAATTGAAAACCAACCATTCAATATGTCACAATTTAGAAAAGTTTAAAATAAGTAACATTGTTATCTTTTGAATTGAATTTAATAATATTCATGAAAAAGACCTTTTTAAATGTTTCCCCCAAATTGGTGTTTTGTTTTCATTTCGTTTCGGCTGGGGAAGAGCGACGGGAAGAGTTTCGATCTAGAGGCTTGTAGATGGAAGATATTGTTAACAACTAGGAAGATGGCTATTGGGGAAGCAGATAATGAGCTCGATTTTGACACGGAAGAAGTAGGGGAGGCGGATGAGACCGAAGAACAGTACGTTGGGGTTTCCGGTGGTTGGTGCGGTGATTTCTGACCGGAAAGTTAATTTTCCGGCGTTTCAAGAGATGTTGGCTTCAATTTGGCGTCCTGGACTCCTGGTAAAGGAGTTGCAATCAAGGAAATCCAAGAAAAAAGATATCTCTTAACTTTTAACCATGTTTTGGATATGAATCTTGCGTTGACACGAAATGTTTTCAAAATGTAAGAAATAATTCCAAATTCGAGTCAAACACAGAAAAATTGTAGAAATTGGAGTACTTATACTTTATTCTCAAAGTGTGTGACTTAAATTACTCATTTCTATTAAAAGGTTAAAACTTCCTAATCATATTTGTGAACTTTTTCCCGACCATACTAAGTTCCATAGATACATTTAGAGCGCTGCTGGGAAATATTCTATAGAAAAAAAAGTTGCTCGGCCTAAATCCGCTTTCTAAAAATATTGCATATGAAGTTCTAAGAATATTGCATATGAAGTAATTAAGCTAGAAATGTCATGGAAATTTACTGAAAGTGTCATTTGTTCGCATTTTTTTGTGCATCTTCTCTTTATTTTGTCAATGATTCCTTACATTTTGTCTCCCACACAAGCAATTCAATTCATCTAAAAAATCCACAAATTTTGGAATTTTGATACTAATTCTGTGTGACATACATGACAAAATGTATTTAACGTCCCAACAAGAGTGCATGTGCTCGATGCAGTGTGGGAACTTTAGAATGTTTTTAATTAAACTGTTTTCAATCTCACACCAGACTTAAGTAGATCAGATCAGATGTAAACATATCAGACTTCGATAATTATAAAATAGACAAAGAGTTGGAGACTAGAGCGCATTTGGTAATACTCAAATCGGTTGTATTTGACTGATTCTGCTAAAATTTATGAATTTCTGGTTGAAGTAGTTGGTGGAATGGTAATGAAAAACTATATTTAAAATACATTTTATTAATAAAATAAGCAAAAACTATATGAAAAACAGATAAAATGATCTTCTAAAAAAAATTCAACCAATACAACCTGAAAAATTAATTCTGATCTTAGTTTTTTAATACACGTGTGAAATAAAAAATTATGTTTTTTAGTGAAAAAGTTGAATGATATGTGGGGCATGTGACTGCTAATAGTGTGTTGGAGGAAGAAATAAGGAATGCAAGAGAACTATTGCTCCAGAACTCACACATATTAATAAAGCATAAAACATGGCTTAAATAGCCATTACAATATTTGTGATAAGGCTCACGTATTCCAGTAACTATCAGACCTAGAAACGTGGCTATCATGACTCCAATACATGACTAACAAACTGATAATTAAATTCTAACAGAATGAATAATTCAACTCCTAAAAACTAGGTGACATACTTAGACTTATTCAATAATAATAAACTCAATAATTATACGTGCATGACTATGTATGACAGTCAACACTTATTCAAGCTTGATCACTTGCAACACCTCCCCTTGATTCAAGCTTGCACATACCAATTGCTTCCATGAAGTGCTGGTGCTTGGCTTGATTGAGAGCTTTAGTAAACAAATCTGCATTTTGAGAGTTAGTACCACAAAATTGCAGAGTAATTTTCTTCTCAGCCACCAACCTTCTAAGAAAGTGATATTGCACATCAATATGTTTTGTTCTTGAATGGAATCCTGGAGTTTTTGCCATTGCAATAGTTGATTTATTGTCACACCAGACTTCAGGAACATCCATCTGATCACAACAAAGATCCTTTAACAACTTCTTTAACCAAAGGCTTGCTTGATGAATTCAAA
Source organism: Cuscuta epithymum (assembly GCA_945859915.1). Classification (NCBI taxonomy): domain Eukaryota; kingdom Viridiplantae; phylum Streptophyta; class Magnoliopsida; order Solanales; family Convolvulaceae; genus Cuscuta; species Cuscuta epithymum. Next base: position 404,952 of record CAMAPF010001025.1, read on the forward strand.
AACTCAATGATGCATGAGTTTGAAATGACTGATTTGGGAACTTTGCAATACTTCCTTGGTTTGGAAGTTACACAAAGCAAGGATGGAATTTTTGTATGTCAAAAGAAGTATGCGTGTGATCTGCTCAAAAGATTTCATATGGAAACTTGTGAAACTGTAAGCACACCCATGAATGCAAATGAAAAGTTACAGCTTAATGATGGGACCGGTAAAGCTGATGAAAGGCTGTTTAGAAGTCTGGTGGGTGGACTAAACTACCTCACACACACTAGACCAGACATTTCTTTTTGTGTTAGTGTTGTGTCCAGATGTACCACAAATGAGATAGTTTTTACTCCAGATGTACCACAGTACTCCTCAAAGTTCCAGCTTGCAGTCTCATCAAATATTACATTCCTGCTTATAACAATCTTTCCAGACACTGGATTGTATAATCTATAGGCTTTGGACTGAGTTGAATATCCGATAAATATACATTTCTCAGCCTTGTCATCTAGCTTAGTCCTTAAGTTTATCATGGCATATGCAATGCATCCAAAAACTCTTAAGTGACTTACAGATGGTTTTTTTAGTCTCCAAGCTTCAAATGGAGTTGATCCTATAACTGCCTTTGTGGGAGAAATATTTAGGATGTAAACTGCTGTAGCTACTGCCTCACTCCAAAATTCATTTGGTAGCCCTTTGAGCTTTAACATGCATCTAGCCATCTCAACTACCGTTCTATTTTTCCTTTCAGCCACTCCGTTTTGCTCTGGTGTGTATGGTGCTGTAAGCTCATGTCTTATACCTTGATTTTCACAGAACTTTGTGAATTCCTGGGACATGAATTCACCTCCCCTATCTGTCCTTAGAGCTTTTACTTGCTTACCACTTTGCTTTTCAACCAGTGCTTTGAATTTTTTGAAGTTCTCAAATGATTCTGACTTGGCCTGTAGGAAGTACACCCAACTCATCCTGCTATAGTCATCTGTAAGAAGCAAAAAATATTTGCTTCCACCAAGAGATGGCGTCTGCATAGGTCCACAAAGATCAGCATGAACCAGCTCTAAACTTTCACTTGCCCTCCATGTTTCTCTATTAGGAAAGGATTTCCTAGCCTGTTTTCCATAGACACATGCTTCACAGAATTCTAAATCACCAATGCGCGGTAGTCCATGCACAAAGTCCTTTGAACTCAAAAGTTTCAGCCCTTGAGTGTTCAAATGTCCATACCTGAGATGCCACAATGTTGTATCTTCTTCTCCTTTGACAATAAGTGCTCTTTCTGCATTTCCAGTCAAATTAAGTGGGAAGACTTTATTTCTGCCCATAGTGATTTTCATGACAATTTCATTACTTTTCTTCTCTTTGATGATACACATATCATCCTCAAATATTACAGAGTATCCTCCACTCACAAGTTGCCCTACACTGAGCAAATTATGAGCCAATTGAGGTACGTATTGGACATTGTGCAGGAGCTTTTGCTTTCCTTGAGCAGTCTGAAGTGAGATGGTACCCTGGCCTTCCACAGTAAGTTGCTTGCCATCTCCCAATCTGACAGTACTCCTCTTTGTGTCATCTATCTCCTTGAAAATACACTTAGAGCTTGTCATATGATTAGAGCATCCACTGTCAATGTACCAGACTGAACTGCCTCCAGTGTCACAATTGTGTTGAGCTAAAAAAAGATTTTCATGCTCAACATAATTGGACTTGTTCTCTGGCTTGCCTTCACCCTTATCCTCTTCTTTTTTCCAGCATGAGGCCTCTTTGTGGCCTGGTTTGTTGCAATAATAGCACTTGATAGGACTCTTATAGGTGCTACCAGAAAATTCTTCCTTTTTGTCAGAAGTGTAGCCTCTTCCTCCTCTTCCACGACCTCTTCCTCTGTAGCCTCCTCTACCACGACCTCTTCCTCCTCTTCCTCTTGAGGATTGCTGAGTCCTTTCATTATGAGGTGTGTCTCCCTTGACCTGAAAAGCCCTTTCTTCTCTTTCTTCCTCTTTAGCTTCCCTTTCCTCATAGGCTTGAAGGGATCCTTTGAGTTCATCAAAGGTGTAAGTTTCCATGTCTTTAGATTCTTCTATTGCAGAGACAAGATGAGCATACTTTCTGGAGAGACTTCTAAGCACCTTACTGACAACTTGTTGTGACTTAACCTCCTCTCCATACGACCTCATTTGCTGCACAGTTGAGGTGATCCTGGAGAGGTAATCTTGGACAGTTTCCTTTTCCTTCATCTTGGAGTTCTCGAATTCCCTTCTTAAAGATTGCAGTCTGATTGCTATGACCTTCTTATCTCCCATGTATTCCTTTTTAAGAATACTCCATGCCTCCTTGGATGTGGAGGCTGCTGCAATTCGGGGAAACACCTCATCATCCAAGGCTTGTTGAATGAAATAAAGAGCCTTTGCATCCTTCTTTCTTTTATCCCTTAGAGCTTGATCTTGTTCTTCCGGCTGGCTATCTTCAAAGCCTTCATCAACAATGCCCCATAACTCTTGAGACTTGAAGAGAGTTTTCATCTTCAAACTCCAAAAATGGTAATTTGACCCCTTAAACATTGGCAATTGGGTAATGGAATTCCCATTGCTATTACCATTATTTGGCTGCATTGTTTCACTCGTAATTTTGTGTGTGTTGAATCTCACAAAACCACTCTTATCAGGCTCTTGGATCACTCTCTAGCTCTGATACCACACTGTTGGAGGAAGAAATAAGGAATGCAAGAGAACTATTGCTCCAGAACTCACACATATTAATAAAGCATAAAACATGGCTTAAATAGCCATTACAATATTTGTGATAAGGCTCACGTATTCCAGTAACTATCAGACCTAGAAACGTGGCTATCATGACTCCAATACATGACTAACAAACTGATAATTAAATTCTAACAGAATGAATAATTCAACTCCTAAAAACTAGGTGACATACTTAGACTTATTCAATAATAATAAACTCAATAATTATACGTGCATGACTATGTATGACAGTCAACACTTATTCAAGCTTGATCACTTGCAACATAGTGGTATCATGTCACTGATATTTGAAAATCACTTGCGGACAATGGTATAATTAAAGCATGATTTAATTTCCGAGTAGTTAAGAAGGGCCTCCTCGGTGGGGGAAGGCCATAGGTGGTCAAGAGTGTGCAGAGCGCCAGTCCCAGTCGTCTTCTGATCTAGCCTTTAATGTCTTAGCTTCTTCATGTCTAGCCCCAAAATAGTTTCACACTCTGTTCAGTCCTTGTTCCTCCCACACCATAGAAAAGAACAAAAACAAAAGCATACTACGAATTATATATATTGTCATCACGAAACAATGGCCAGCAACCTATCCCACGTCGCCATCCTCCTCCTGCTAGTTCTAGCTTCCCATCATGCGGCCGTTCAAGGTAATTGTCACTTTATGTTTCCAATATTTGTTTTAATTAAGTCTTTGAGGTTACATTCTAATAAAAGGTTACATCCTAGGAAAAGTCCAATAGTTCATATACTACATATTTGTATTTGTATACACAGCTGGTGTCTCGTGCCCCGAGCCACCAGTGGTATGAATCGATATTCCGAGAGGAGGAATAGTCCAAGACTTTATATATTTTTATACAGAGTCGGTGCCTTGGTGGCATGGCTCGTTTATTTGCACTAACCATAGATCAGACTGTTTTCAGGCATGGCGGGGAGTCGGGCGAGAAGAAACAAGGGGTGGAGGAGAAAGATGATAGGGTCGGTAGCACCAAGCTGCACCTACAATGAATGCAAAGGGTGTGAGTATAATAAGTGCAGAGCCGAGCCAGTTCCGGTGGAAGGTAACGACCCTATCGGCAGCTCCTATCGCTACAGATGTGTTTGCCATCGCTAGCTCATCTCCATCGATCTGCTCCTTCCTATATATCCTTTCTAGTTTTGCTATTATTAGAAGAATGAAACAAAGAAAGAAAGAAAGAGTGAGGTGAAATGTGTGGAAATATACTTATTTAGTAGAGCAGCACTGCAGCAGCCAGTAGTGTTTAGTGATTACAGGCTTTGGTTATGTTAGTGTAGTTTGCAGCTTTGTTAATGGGAGCTCCTTTTTGGATTAAGTGAATTTTTTGCCTCTTAGCTTTCACAATGGAAATAGTTACCATGATTAATACGACAGTACTAATTAATTAATACTCGTATTAGTGATTATGAAGATAATAGAAATGCTAATATATACGAAGTAGTAAATTCAATTTAGTATGATGTCCCCGTATTCCTTTTATTAGTTGCTTTTAATTACTACATACGAAGTATAAGAATAAGAACTACTCAATGATGGATTTTGAGTTTTTGTTTGTGAATTTAGAACATACTCCGAATGTAGTTTAAGTTGTTTTCTTTTTGCAAAAGGAGTTTTGCAAAAGATGGTGTACGTAGTGACAAGTTAAGATACCACAAAATGAGTAACTGTCAAATATGATTAATTGTTATTAGGATATATTTTCATAGTAACTTAAATTTAAAAATTAAACACGAATTACTATAATATTATTACCACTTTAATCAATAGTCATGTTTTTGTAGACAATCTTTATTTTAAATATAAATATGTAACTATTTCATGTATCTTTCAATTTATTGATAGTGTTTTCACATTCTTTTATGAGTTCTTCCAATAGCAAATATTTAAGTTGTTCTTAATTGGGGTTGTTATTTTGTATGTTAGGAAGCTAGAAATTAAATGGTCCATTTACTATATTTTTAGTACCGTCTGTTCGGGAAACAGCATCTTGTTTGGAATCTGACAAACAGTAGTGTGGTTGAAATGTTCAAATGGTATATACGGAGTATTACTTACGGAGTAATGTCAAAGGATGTGTTCGTATATAAAAGCATCAAAAGTACGGAGTATTATTTGTACACTACTTTTGCAACACCTTAGGCCCTTAGCACATACGCAGTACCGAGTGGCGAGTACTACGTATATAGTTTTTGTTTGGAGAGAGGTAAACTCGTTTGACAAATAGGTTTTGTATATAGAAAAGTTTGTTATAAAAAGAAAAAAAGGAAAAAGGGTCAAATAAGCTCGCCTACTACTGCGAAAAAATCGTTTAAGCCCACGTACTAAAAAATCCATCACATTGATACATTTACTAACAAAAAAACAATCAAATGAACCATATCACCGGACAGCAACCTCCTATAGTAAGTTACCGACATTTTACCTTTTTATCTTTCCTTTTTATTCCTCCGAAGCAAACTCCAGCAACAATGCTATCCTAAAATTTCCCTTATTTTTTTCCTCTAATTTGTTCCTCATTTTCCTCTTCTTATTTACTTTTATTTTCTTCATGTACTTTTTACATTTTTATGTTTTTCTTATTTCTTCTTCCTTCTTGGAATACTCAAATTGAATTGTTTTTCAGTTCCAAACGGGTAGATCATATCAAACTTAAATAATACTCCTTCCGTCCCATTTTGGTTGTTCTACTTTCCTTTTTGAGTTATCCCAAAATGAATGTCTTGTTTCCTTTTTTGGCAAGAAATATGTGATCCTTATCATTTCACTTTATTCTACTCAAATCTCAACCACAACTTTTACTTTTCAAACCATTTTATTAATAATCGTGTCAAATTGAAAGTGGACAATCAATATGGGACAGATGTAGTTATGAAATAGGAAAATTCCTGAAATAAAAATGTTTTAAAATTTCGAAATATCGCCGTCATGTTTTATTTATTCTTTCTGTAAATCGGAGTCATTCTACCAAGCTTAAAATATATTATCTTGTTCAACATCTGGTAGTCCTATTTTAAAATATGTGAATGATTTTACTCTTATTTGCGGTAATTCTTTACCCGTATTTTAGAAGTAAACATATTAATATTTTGTTTAATATTAATTTACAAGTTATTATTATACATATATGATCTCAATTCCAGTGATAACAAAGAGTATCTAGAGTGCAAATTGGGAATTTTCTTGCATTCAATTTTTAATGGTAAAATGGAGTAGTAAACTTGACTTTTGAGTCAATTTGGCTCATTTAAGATGATATGTTTCAAGTTTTGACAAAATGAGCATATTTCGATCTTTTTCAATTGAGTAAATTCACCCATTTTACAAAGTCAAAGGCATAAATCGAACTACCTAGAGTGAGGTCAGTTTTGTTCATTCTTTTATTTTGTTCCACTTTCGATAAAAAGGTCTTTAGTATAAGCAAATTTATTAATTACCCGACCAGATTTGTGTTTGAATACAATTACAGTATTCAAAGAGGACATAACGAAAAATTATGGAATTATGTTCATAATTTTCTCTAAATATAGATTAAAAGTTATTTAACCATCATTAAGGATATGGAAGGGGTAAAAGTATAATTTTGATAGTATAGGGGTGTGATTGATAATGTATCAAACCTCAAAGGATGTCAATGATAATTTCCCATTTTTTATATAAATTGGCTTATTTATTTTTTCCAAGAATGAATTTTTGTTCATGGGAGAAGATGATTAATCACTTATGATGTTTTTAACTGGACATAAATTTTCTACTCTGACATATTTAAGTTTGACTTAGATTTGTTTAAATATGGTCTGAATTGAGCTGGTCTGGCGTGAGCTAGTCTAGTCTGCAGTGGCGGACACACATGGGGGCTATGGGGGGCTGCCGCCCCTCCGCCGAAAAAAAATTCTAGGTATATTTACCCCGAAATTTTTAATGTATATGTATTTGTATGTATATTCTTGTACTGCCGCCCCTGCTATCGGCAAATCCTGCGTCCGCCGCTGCTAGTCTGGGATGTAAATTTCCGTTTAGTCATTTAAGTTTGATCTGATTTGTTTAATTAAGTTTGATAGATTCAGTATGAGACTGAAACAAGTTCGAGTAAAAACATCTTTATAGAAATAATTAGAAGCACGTTGAAAAAAATCTTGGGAAAAGACAACAAATAAATAAGAAAACTAGGGGAAAATGAAGAAGAAGAAACCAAATTTAGAATTCATTGGAACGGTAGGATGAAGAAAAAGAAAAATGAAGATTAAGAAATAAGTCGCACCAGCGGCATTGAGAAAAAAGAAAATTAAAGAAGAAATAGGAATTAAAAAAACGAAACGGTTGGTGTGCTTCACGGAAATAAGGAGTATTAAGGAACGAGAAAAGAAGCTAAAATGGCAGTAACTTGATAGAGCAGGTTGGTTCCCGGTCATGTGATCTATTTGATCGTTTTTCATTAGTTAACGTATCTAAGTGATGGTTTTTGTAGTATGGACTTAGATGATTTTTTCATAATAGTAGAAGGGTCTATTTAACCTTTTTTCCAAGAAAAAAAAAGTCTAATTGGTAACAGAATATTGACAAGAAATTGATGTGCAACAACAAAACTATGGATTTAATTAAAATTTTGTGTTGGGTGAACATATGAACGACGCAGAATTGTAAGGAAAGTTTGGGTTGTTAGAGTAAATATGCAATTTCGAATAAAATGATTTCGAATTCGATTTAATAGTCGAGTAGAATTGTGAATATCCTTTGCCAATTTTAGAGCCCGCTTGGTAGCACGAAAATAGGCTATTTTGATTGATTCTGCTCAAATTTATGAAGTTCTGACTGAAGTGGCTGCATTGGCTTATTTGCTGATTTAAGAAAAAAAAAATTAAAATATTTTTTATTAATAAAACAAAGAAAAAATATATATGTAAAATAGCTAAAATAGTCATCTATACTAATTTCAGCCAATACAACCAGAAAAGTAACTCAAACCTTACTTTTTTTTGTTTATTATACAATTAAGCGCATGAAATCAAATTTACGTGAAAAGGTTGACTGAAGTCGAAAAACAGTGTTGCCAAACGGCGGTTACATGAAGGTGAAACATATCTTTCAACTTTTACTTTACTTTATAAATAAATTGTAACCAAGTAATCCGTAGTTGGCTATTTATAGCATATCTTGAATTTTCGTGTACTTATATTTTTGTCAGCATCTAATAATTAAGCAAGTTGGAGGTTCCCTATAGATTTGAGCGAACTATAAATAAACACATGCAATTTAGTAGCAGAGATTTTCTTCTACTTCATAGTTCATACCTACAAGATCAGAGGTACAACCTCTAATTGGCAGCAAGTGAGAGCGATGGCTCACATAGATTTTTTTAAAAAGTTGCATATTTAGTTTAATCAATTTTTGGGGGTGTCAAAGAAGTTTTATACTGCACTTTCACTACAAAAAAACAGCGTTCTAGTCACGGATTTTAGTCACGGATTTGGTCCGTGACTAGTTTGTCACGGACTAGTCACGGACTAGTCACGGAATTTAAAAAAAAAAGCTTAGTCACGGTCAGATCCGTGACTAAAATCCTCCGATAGCCCCGATCCCTTTTCCGGTGTGGGTTATTTTATTCCGGGGAATTAGTCACGGATGTGTCCGTGACTAATACCGTGACTACAAAAAAAATTAATTTTCGGCGCTCAAAAATATACTTTTAATAATTCAAAATTTTTAATTTTTTTTTTTTGAAAAAATAGTCACGGTCAAATCCGTGACTACGGCCGTGACTAATTCAAATTTTTGAATTAGTCACGGCCGTAGTCACGGATTTGACCTTGACTACGCCGGTCAATGACGGCGCTGACACTTCGTCTTCCGCGTGTCTGACTACATTAACTACGACAGTGTAGTCACGGATATATCCGTGACTAACTCCGTGACTACGCCCATATATATAATTAACATTTGGCGAATTTTTCATTCGACACTCTCCAAAATCCTAAAACTCTCCTTCTCCCTTTACTTCTTCTCTCTGTCCGCCAACCCCTTCGACCTCCACCGTCCGTCGCCACCGTCCGCCGCCGCTCTCCACCATCTGTCGCCACCGTCCGCCGCCGCTCTCCGGTACCTAGCTCCATCGATCTTCGCCGTCCCTCTTACCTTTTTCATCAAGGTTGTGTGTTCTAAATTTAAATTATTTCATTCTTATTTTTAGTATTTGATTTTTATTCCATGAATGCATGTTATTATAAGTAAGTTCGCATTATTTTTGTTGAAATACACTCAAATGCGTTATTATATACATGATTTTTAGTTTTATATAATTTCCGAAATTTTCAATTTGTTCTATGCATGATTCTTTAGCTTTGTATATAAATTTTCGGTTTTGGGTATTAATACATGTTTAATATGGTTTAGTTTATATGCTCAATTTGTTTTATGCATGATTCTTTAGTTTTGTATACATGTTTTGTGTAGTAATACATGTTTAATATTAAATTTCGAAATATGATTTAGTTTATAAATTTCTTTAGTTTGTATACATGTTTAATATGATATAGTTTATTATATGTTTAATATTAATGACTATATTTTTTGTGTATATGTTTAATATGCATTCCTAAATATGATTTTGTTTTTGTTTAAACCACATGCATGATTATTCAAACCTTTTTTGACTTATAATGAAGCATGCTCAATACAATTCTTTGGACATTATAGGGATTATTTTATTTTATCATCTAGCCAAATTGTTATTCCCGAATTATTTAAAAAAATATCCCCTCATGTTATTCTTCCAAAAAAGTTTAACATGTTAATTTTAAACAGTTTAAACAAAATATTATTAAAAACTATATAAACTGTTTAATAAAAACTGTTTTATATTAAGTTGATATAAAAATAAAGTTAAATTAGAGTATGAAAAACTGTTTTTGAAATATTAAACTATTTTTTGAAATGTTATGCTATTTTTTCGAAATTATAACAATTAAAATGTTTAAAATATGATTTATACTGATTTTTTAAAATGGCATACGAATAAATACAAAAAAACTATTTTTAAAGAAATTATAAAATTTGATTTATATAAAGTATAAAAACTCATTTTTATATAAAAAAAGTATAACAGTTTATATAAACTGTTTTTCATACAAAAAAAGGATAAAGCTTAAAACAGTTTTTAAGTTTAAAACAATTTTTAAGCCTCCAAATCTGTTTTTAAGTTTAGTAAGTTTTGAAATGATTTGTATAACTTCCTTATAAAAACTAATTTTAATACAAAAACTGAATTTTTTAAAGTCTAGGATTTCATTATAAAAATGAATTTTAATGTCCTTATTAAAATGAATTAAAGTTAAAAAATGAATTAAAATGAATTTTATAACTTTCTTATAAAAAGTAAAAAACTCATATAGGTGGCAACCAAGGAGGAGGCAGTCAAGGAGGAGGCAGTCACGGGGGAAGCAGTCGCGGTGGCAACCGAGAAGGCCAATGTGGAGGCAACTGAGAAGAAAACGAGACCGAAGAAGATTATCTATATGATGATTCTAGATATTATCATAATGGTGGCCGGAAGAGCTTGTAAATGATATACATTTTTAATTTAAATTGAACATTGTTTATTTATACTATAATTCTAGTCTGTTTATTATTACTTTTATTCCAGTCTGTTTGTTAAATAAAATGTGTATTCTAGTAGTCTTTTTATTACTTTTATTCTAATCTGTTAATTTTATTCTAATATTTGAAACATATTTTTTAATTTTTTTTTAAACAAAAAAACTTTTTTTTAAAAACCAAATAACTTAGTCACGGATCTGGTCCGTGACTAAGTTTTTAGTCCGGAATTCTTTTATAAATTTAAAATTTATTTTTTTTATAAAAAAATTTTAGTCACGGATTTATGACCGTGACTAATACGAAATTTCAAATTTGAAAATAGGAACCGCGGTTTTTTGAAAAATTTCAAAATTTCAAAATTTGAAAATTTAGTCACGGACGTGTCCGTGACTACAATAAAAAATTAAAAAAAAAATTAGTCACAGATCTTAGCCGTGACTAAAGTGCCGGAGTAGCTATTCCGGTGACAGATTAGTCACGGATCTAGTCCGTGACTAATCCGTGACTACATTTAGTCACGGACTATTTGGCGTGACTAAATTTAGTCACGCCCAAACAGTCACGGATTTAGTCACGGACAAAATCCGTGACTAACTCCTTTAGTCACGGATTTTTTAAACTAGGGTCCGTGACTAAATCCGTGACTACAACCGAATTTTTTTGTAGTGTTTCTCTTTTTCTATAGTATTGTTCTGTCTGTTAGATATCAATATCCTTAATTGAGATGAATCTGTGACCTCCTCCTTGAAAGTGTCACAGTGATGTTATCAAACCACAAAGTGTTTGACAAGAAGTTTTTCTTTTACCTAGCCTTTTGTTTAATGGTTTATCTTGTGTGTTGGTTATTAGAAACTTTTATTGGATCCAACTCAAAAAACTAGAAACTTTTATTGGATTCAGCTCTTAAAATGAATGTACCTAACCCAAGAAAATATTGAGGTGGCCGGGCTGGATTGAAGGACCATGCCTGATCTTTTTGTCCATATTTCCAATGGTTAAATAGTCGATGAAATGTCGGAAAATGGGATGGAATGACTACTAATGATCAAGAAACAACGGAAACATTAATCATAAGTAAAGCATGAACAAAATGAAATGAAAGATGTGGACTTAATTCTTTTCCATATACAAAGACTTTTCCATGAACCTCCAAAATATCAAACTTTTTCCAACGGATTGAACAAACTTTGATACTCCCTCCGTTCTTTAATATAAGTCCTCTTAGGCTTTGACACGGGTTTTAAGAGGAAAATAGTAGGGGTAATGTAAAAGGTGTAATGAGTAGTGGGTAAATGAAAAAGTAGGAAAGAGAAAGGGGTAATGGTAATAAAAGTGGGGGTATAAAGGTATATTTAAAGTAAAAACTTTCCTTAAATGGAAAGGAGGACAAATAAAAAAAAAACGTCCCAAAAAGAAAAGAAGGAACTTTATTAAAGAACGGAGGAGTATCAATTTGACACATTCAATTCGATTTCCATTTTGAGCGTATAATATATCAACGGATCATTTTGTAGAAAACCCCATTTTCTCTTCGGCCGGCCTGGGCCTATATCGCATTGGACGTAAGCTACGCCTGATTTGAGTGTACTTCGTTTTTTATTAGTGCTAATTACCCGAGAAGTGCAGTTTTGTATGGCCTATATCATTTATAGCCCTAATACATTTTCTTTTCAATTTAAACTTTCAAATTTTCATTTTGATTTTCTTATTTCACTTTTACGCCTTTCTATGATTCTATCGACCTCTTCTGGATACGCAAGGGAAATTCCCTATCGGCGTTCTATGGCCGTCTGGGTGAAAAATTTCGGGAGAGCCAACGGAGAGATCTAACCATGACTTCCAGCTCTCTTCTCAGACAAGGGGGTTCCATGGTCAGGATTGAGCATCTTTGATGGAGCTATGTCGGAATGCTCATCCCAGCACCGCCGGGCGGGCAGGCGATCGATCTGTTGCAAAGTCTTAAACCTTTATTGTTCTAATGCTTCTCAAATTAGAGGTATTTAGATCTGTTTCCTACGACTTCTCTACCAAATCGAACAAAGTTAACCTTCATCACATCAACCTTAAGTTTCTCCTCTTCAAAACCTTCATCAAATTCCATATATCTTGTATTTCAGAGAGAAACTCCGCTGAACATTTTTGTTGTATCTTAGTGCAGTACAGGTCAAGATAAAAGATGTTCTTAATGCTGAGACTGATCATGTATCCATGTCTTCACGAAATGCCATTAATTTCTCGCCCAAAGATGTTCTTAAAGCTGCGATCTCACAACCATCGAATTTACATCCCTCATCTCATTCTAAGGTACACATATACTCGAGTGCAGTAGCTGATTGGTCTAGGTTTGCTCAAAAGTTTGACTTCCTTATAGTAATCCAGAATTTTGTGTAATGTAGTCTAATGAATAAGTGTTTTGTATAACAGAAAAAGTTGGGTAATGATAAATGAAATTGAAGATCTTTGTGATTGATTTATTAGACAATGAAGAGTACGTATAGTTATAGAACATTCCCCTTATCATTAAGTACATAATTGTTGGTGTTGTTTATTAGTCTCTTTACCCATCTTCCATGTTTGGGTTGGGCATATGTTAATTGTCACAGAAGGTGAGAAGGTTATGGATAATCAACGTAGAAAGTTGTATGTGGTTGATGTAAACATGTTGGAGTTAGAGAGTGGGATCATTTCTTCTACTGGTGAACAATCACTGGACATTCTAGACATCTATAATATGCATGCCCTTGGTACTCGTGGTCTTGCTTTGGACTCTAATCCAGTGCTGAAATACATGTTCAGATTATCAATTTTGCTGGTGATGACCACTCTGGAACTGGCCCTAAATTCAATATTTTGCATTAGTGGAGAGACTATTGGATTAATTATTAAAATTTTAACCAATTGTATTGCTTATAAACTTTCAAGAGTTTGATTTGTTGGTTATTAGTGTGACAGGCTTGCAAGTTTGGGGTTCGGGCAGCAATGTCTGGCTTTATTGCTTGCAAGTACAACCATTACAGTGGATTGACAACACATGATCATTTGTTTGTGCTTACAAGGCCCCATTTTTATGTCTAATTTTGATTTGCTTAAGTTTTGTATATATGAAATCCATCTCACGGTCTCTAGAAATATGATCCTAACTTCTTGGCAACAAGTCTTCATGAGGCATACCTAGATATAACAAAGATTTGCACAGATAGGGGAACTGCAGGTGAAGAAATAGCTTTAAAACAAACTCTAGTATGTTTGAAGTCCACATAATTTTCAATTAAAATCTCAAACCTCACCTTAACTTCAATTATTATGTTTTTGTTTTTTTGCATTCTGTGAGATTGATTTCATTGCAAATCAATGATGTGGTTGTGGTACTCGCATTGTTAGGTGGCTGAAGAGCTCAGGCAAAGTGTTTACAGTGACTCAATAAGACCTCCCTGCCTCACTTGAAGTGCGGGTAGTGTAGCTCCAAATGGCTTACTTGCCAAGGTATTAGCTTTCTTTGGGGGAGGGAAGCTATTACAAATATTATTATAAACAATTAGTATTCTGTAGTTGCTTATTTTTTTTTGTCATATTTTAAATTGTATTCCTATTGCAGATGCATAAAAGGACAAGAAGCACATGAAGGTGATAATAGGACAAGAGGATCAATAGAAAAAAGAAGACTAGAGAGTCAAATTTGAGAAACTAAGTGCTAAGATGTATAAAACGAAGAGATGATAAGAAGCAAAGCCAAATAACTTTCTTGATAAATGTAATAAATTCAATTATGTATTTATTGTGATAGTTTTATATGTTATTTTTTGTTGCTTTTTGTTGTACTATATGTGTTTCTTTTTGTTGCCTTGTGTTTCCTTGTGTTTCATGTTGTTGAATTGTGTAGCTTATTGTTTTTTATAGTTGAATTTGATTTTACTTTTTTTAGGTTTATACTTATATTAGCGACTTCTTTGGAATAGAAAAATCATTTAGAGATATCCAATCAGCTAAAATGATAAATTTTGATTTATGAATATCAACAAAAACATGAAGAAACAATAAAAAACAAATTATTCAAAATTTGAAACAAGAATAAACATAAAGAAACACAAAACAAGCAACAACAAATAAACAATAAAATTAAAAATAGAATTAAACTTTGTAACTCGTACAAAATTAATAAACATCATGCTTTGTAATAGTTTCAAGTTTCTTACTTCGTTACTATTTTAAAAGTTCTTTATTTTTCATGCCTTTTAGTTTAATTAAATTTTCTGATTTTATATTTTTATAAAGAATTTTCTATTTACATTTTATTTTATAAAATTTAATTTCATATTTTAACCTTCTCCAAGTTTATATGTTTACAGTTTTATGTGCTTTTTATATAGAGTATGTTAACGCTTTTTTATAAGTGTTGTTTACTTTTACCTGATTTAGTTATAAAATTTAGATTTTTGTCTTTATTATTAAAATTTTATTACATTTTTTCAATTTTGAGATTTTCTATTCTTCAATTTGAGTTTTATTATTTATTAGTATTTTATTACGGATTATTTTTCAAATTAGATTCACCATTTCTATTTTTCATTATTCTTTTTTAACACTTGCTTTTTAGGTTTGGTTTAAAAATTAAAATTAAAAATGAGTAGTGCCGTAGTGGGGGCACTATTATTAATATGTCTATGAAGCATCACTGGGGATGTGGGATGACTTCCGGTATGCGAACCCAGCTATGCTTAAAAGAACGGGAGATCAAACGCGGCTGTTTTATACTCCGTACTACAGTCCATTTATGAAAACACCAGTTTAATTAGTCTATTTTTGAAATAAAAAGTAAAAAGAGAAAATAGTGATATTATTTTAACACTCATGTCTGCTTGCGAAAATTTCCCTTTTTATTACGTGCTATTTTCATTCATAATATAAGTGCTAAATATTTCCTTTCATTCCTTTTTTTATTGCTAACAATTTACTTTTCACATTTCACGTTTGTCAATGTTTAAATTTGACCATTAATATCTTTAATTCTTTATTATTAGTAAACATTCAGATTTTGAAATTTTAAAATGAGAGAAATTTACCAATATTTTCAAATATTTAATTTTAATACATTAATAAATGTAATGTAATCAAGGTGGAATGTCTAAATAGAACAAAATCATCAATGTTAGAAGTAAAAGGGGATGGATGTAGTATATGAATCTCCGCTAAGAGTAAAAAATGACTCTTTTTAACTACGGGTATCAGCTACCCCATGGAAGTTCCAATATTTATTTCGTTTAGTTTAAAAGTATATAAAATTATAAGCTGCTCGTATTGATTACTTTGAGTATTAGGAAATAATGTTCTCGAAATAGGACTAAAACAGTTTGAAAATTTTAAAATAGGACTGTCATGCTTGAAATTTGGTACTGCCAAAACATGACAATAATTAGTCCTATTTTGGGAATAAAAACATGACAGTTCTATTTTGGAATTTTCAAACCTTTTTAGTCTTATTTTGGGTAATATTCTCTTGAGTATTACCTTTAATTCATTTGAAGAGGCTGTGGAAATCGATGCTAATCGCTGCATTTATTACATATCGTAAACGGGCATCAATGAGCAAATGAGCAATACTGATTACCATTACATATAGGATTGAACTAGGCAACTGGGAAATTGATTTGATTTAAAAATTGCACAAAATAGAAGTAAAATATTATCAAATTTTGATTTGTTTAGTCATATTAAAAGAATAAAATAATCCCAAATTGGCCAAATATGAGTGTTACATTGCCTTTTACTGAATTTCTTTCTTAATTTACTCGTAATTAGGATTGTGTATAAATTTGCTCAATCTCGTGACCCAGTGTAAAGGCTTTTACTCGATCCTTGTACTAACACAAGTTTCAAATAAGAGGAAGTGGAGACGACCGAGACCTTCATCCGAGTGTTTGCCAAAAATGCAAGTTAATGATGAATTAAAGTACACCATATTGCAAAAGTAAATTTCATAGATGTAGGTTACCGAATCATTCTTATATGAATAAGCAAACTTATTACATGAGATTATGATGGGTAATTTGATAGGGATGTGTGAGCCAGAGCCATACCATCCATGAGTTCCACATGGTACGGGTCCTATTTATCTGTGTTCTGGACATGTAAATGTTAGGAACTGATTGTGGTTACGACAATGCTTGATGTACCCACTTTTATACTCACCTTATACCCACCATGTTTGTGGAAGTTTTTTTTTGTCTGTGAACCCGGGTTCAGAGACAATATTTTGTCTGTGCAAAATATTGTCTGTGAGCCGGGGTTCATAGAAAAAAAAACACTTCACAAACATAGGTGTGTACAAAAGTTGGTATAAGAGTGGGTACAAAAATCATTGGGAAATTATCACAAATAGACTTAAAAGAGAAAGTAATATCACTTTTATTACTACTTAATTTTTTTTTCAACCGTGGACTAATTACAATTTTCTTTTCACAAATAGCCACCGGCTGCTCCAGGGCATCTTTTAGCGTAGTATCAATTGCTACATAGCTAGCAAGTAGCTAGGAGGTAGCGTATATATGCCTCCACCCAAATGAACGTTGTATGTTACTCCGTAGAATACAAATCGCACAAATTCCTTTTTGTTTAAATAGAAAACTAAATATGTAAAAATTTACTAAAAGGAGAAAAGATAAAATCTGAAGGGTAAAAAACGTAAAGAAACTTTGAACATGCATCCCTCAAAAGTAAAAATACAAAATCTTAAAAAGCCAATATTTTAAAATGTGGGAAATGTTGTAAAACAGTACAAATTATATTTTTTGTTATGAATTTTTAAAATGCTTAATATAATTTTTATATTTAGTGTCAAAAATAAAACAAAAATCACAAGTTTAATAAAAATTTAAAATAGTTAAAAAATCTAAAACTCTGAGAAATATAGAAAAAACATATGAACTAAGAGAATGTTTTAACTATTAAAAAATATGTATGGAAGAGTAATATTTTTTAAGAACCAGAATATATATATATATATATATATATATATATATATATATATATATATATAAAGTAAAAATCTAAGAAAAACGAAATAAATATAAATTTTAAAAGAATTCAAAAAAAATCATATGAAATCTTATAAAATACAATAAGAATTGAAATTAAAATTCTTAATATTTTTTAAAAAATTAGAAAATATAATTAAATAAAAAATCATAGAAACTTTAAAAATTCGGAAATAGAAATGTCAAAAATTATAATAAAACGTAAAAAAGTATAATTTGCATATAAAAAAAAGTTAAAAATATAAATTTTGTAACTCAATAATTTCCAAAATAGTCAAAAAATTTAATAATTATTATAAGTACTATTACTATTAGTATTATTTTATTGTAAGTTTTTGTTCCCTATTGTTTATTTGTGTTTCACTTTGTTGCTAATTTTTAAATTTTTGTTTTTTGTTGTTTCTTATTGTTTCTTTCTGTTTTTACACTCCTAAATCCAAATTTATCTGGGATAAATTTATATATGGCTGTTTATATTCTAAATAGGCAGCAAAGAGAAGTAAAAACTTAAATAGTGATAAGAATTAACATGATACAACAAAAGGCAACACGTTGCAACAAAAGAAACAAAATGCAACAAAAAGAAACAAAATGCAACAAGAAGCAACAAAAAGCAACACATACAATACAACAAGAAGCAACAAATTTAACATATATAACATTCACCACAAATATATAATTCAATTCATTACATGTTTCAATATATTATTTAGCTTTGCTTTTTAATTTGTTCTTTGTGAAAGCCTCACTATATTTAATTTCTTTGAGAAAGCCTCATAGAATATGTCGTAGTCTTCCTTGTTTTCAGATATCTCAAAGAAGAGCTCCACACACTTCTTCACCAGGTTCATGTGAATGACCTTCAGGGTCTTGTTTTGCTGCAAAGTCTCACGAGAAATGTTAAGAGGAAGGTCCTCAGAGTTGACTATGCCCTTGACAAAACTCAAGTACTCAGAGATCAACTCCTCACAGTTGTCCAATGTCCATGATGAATACACGACTGACATAGAGCTTGATGATGTTTGGCTTCTTCTTGGTGTCAAAGAGGTCAAAAGGAGCCCTCTTTGGAACAAAGAGGTCAGCATTGAACTCAAACTGCCCCTCAACTGAAAAGTGCTTCACAGCGAAATGCTCCTCCCAGTCGTTTGTGAGACTCTTGTAGAATGCAGCATATTCTTCTTTGGTGATCTCCTCTGGTTTCCACATCCAGATTGGCTTTTGCTTTTTCACCAAAGACCATTCATGCAAAACCTCTTTGATCTTCTTTTTCTTTTCATCCTTCTCCTCATCAACCTCTTCAAACTTAAATATGCTGCAAGATTGCACTTTCCTAAGTTAAAACTCCACATCTCATACGACAAGTCTGGGTAAATTATTAATCACACGTAAAGAAATATCAAAGTACATTGCTGAAGGGGAAATTAAAATTTAGTTGATAAAGATAAGTAGTCATCAGAATTAAATATATAGCGAGAAAGATTAATCAGTAGTGCCACTTTAACATCATTGAACAATTCTGCAAGGATTTCATTTGTAAGCCAACACAACCAGACATAGGAACATATGAACTCCCCTGGTAACAAATAGGAAGCTAGATCTAAAATGGGTAGTCATGGAGAGCTTTTGCTCTAAGAAACTAATAGACGAAATTGTAATTAGTGAACTGGTAACTAAAATTGCATCTGGGATTAAATATACTGCTTAATTTGAGAAAAAACACAAACATAAATTTCGTGATGACTGTTTTGAGAATAACACGAAATCAAAGAGTCAAACCACTAATTTCTCATTGGCGATTGAGAATAATATTGCTTTAGCTATTTCAAGTTGACCCAGATTTACAAAACAACCATCAAATATATTACATAAAAAATAAGCTCTTGGATAAAAAAAAAATAACATTGCAGCCACTAATAAGCTCTTGGACTGTTTAAATTACTATTAGGAAGAAATAAAAAAGACAAATATATATGTGGTAGAAAGGATGGATGGTTAATGTTTAAATAGAAATAGCTTGATCAGACAAACATATTCAACTCAAACACCAAACATCTACTAGTCAAACTATGTTTATTATAAAAAAATATTGATTGAGATCAAGCTAGGTACAAGAGCAGTTAGTAAAGAAAAAAGTGATAGACACATCACAAACAAATAATGAACAATTAGGAAAGAAGAGAAAGGTAAACCAAATACCAGTTGCAAACAAACTCATTAAAAATCCCTTACAAAATTATGAACTACAGAACTGTAGCAAGAACTTAACACTTTAGTATAGAATGTCAGTTTTACCTTGCATGAATCATTATCAAAATAGCAGCACTACCAATAATCCTAAGTGTTGAATTCAAGAAGTAATTAGTTTGTAATTAGTAATTACAAACTAATGAGAATCTAAAATTTTGAAGTCATAACAAAAAATATCAAACTCATCATTAAGTATAGAATACCTTTGTTCACATATAAACATTACATCTATTGTTTAGCACTTTGAGGGGGTAAGGAAGTACTAAACTCATGAGACAAGATCTAGAAAACATTTGTTGTAAACAACAAGTTTTAAGCAAGATTATATGAACATTTCAATGTTAAATTTCAATTGAATGGAAAAATAAAAATGAACTACAAAAATAAAAACCTAGCTGGAACAATTGAGGAAATCCTGTAAAATCCTAGCTCCATACTTGATACGAGGAAGAGAAAAGGATATTCTAAGGCAAGCTGTGGACTCTTCATTAGGTAAGGAAAGAAGTGGCCTGAGCACGAAGATGTAGTAAGGATACTTGAGTGGCAAAGGAAAGTTAGGCATTACCTTTTTCCAGGCCTGTTCGGACATACGATTCCCGTGGAAGATCAATTTTGTGAACTCTGTGACGGAAAACCTTCTCGCACGATTCAGAGAGCTGAGCACTGAATTAGAATGAGATTTTTACCAGGAACCATTAATCGGCACATATATAGCAAGTTTGTGAAAGCGATTCAAAGCTATTGATATATTTCTATGTAAAAGACTTCGATATCGCATCTCATAGAAGAGATCGGCGAAGGTTTACACTTGGTATCCTTCGAGGGGAGGAAGGAGAAGATTACGCTGATCGTTCGTCCGGCGAACGAGCCTGAAAATCCTTCACGATATGATTCGAAGGACTTGCCGGCGTGAAGGCAACAGAGAAAAAACGGGAGTGAAGATGCCAAATCTGATGACGGTAGAATGGGGTTTTGAATTGCAGGAGTCGGAGATATGGTTGAGATCAATTGTGAAATAAAAAAGACAAACCTGAAAAGGTGAAAGTTAAAAAATGAAAGAAAAATTGTATGTTGACATAGATGATATTCTAGATAGAAACGTGATCTAAACGGGTAATTTTTGTAGTGTTTGACTGTTTGGAGAGGGACACTCGTATATTAGCCCATAAAAGAAGTGGCCGGCACATGTGCAATTTTGTAGCCTCCAAAATCGATTGAGTAGGGGTGGGTCGGAGAAACTGAAAACCGAAAACCGAATCGAAAAAAATGAACCGCAACCAAAACAACCGAACTGCAAGAAAACCGAAACCGAACTCAAAAAACCGAACCGAACCGTAGTTGTTTGGTTTCAGTTTTGGTTTTCACATCTCAAAACCGAACCGAACCGAATAAACCGAACTTTTTAAAACTAGTTATTTTATTTATTACTCATTAAGTATAATATGTTGTTTAGTTCTTAATTCTAGAATATTAATGTTTGATATTAGATTTATTATGATTTACATGATATTGAAATTTAATATTCATGGTTTAATAAAGTGAAACACTTGTATATACACTTAAGTCTATTTCTATATACTAATATGTTGATATTTTAAATCGTAATTTACATTTTGCTTGTTGTTGCATGACAATGATATTTTATTGATATATTATATGTAATGTATATATGTTCATTATCACAAAGTTTTTATATTGAACAAATATGTATTGATATAAACTACGGAGTATACTTTAAACAACATAGCAAAAAACGTGAAACTTTAGAGCATAAATATATTTGTCTAAAAAGAAAGTAGAATAAGTTATTCACTAATAAATTTTAACTTGCGAATACACTATATATAATTCACAAATAAACTCATGCATTTAATTAATTTAGAAAATATTTAAATTAGTATACACGTACTCTCTAATTCATTGAATTGCTTGGAAGTACATTTGTTTCTTCTCTTTTTGTTTAATTATGTATGTTTTTGTATTGTATAACTATTAATACTAGTTTGATACAGTTTTTTTTGTTTTCCAATTACTATTTTTCTAATCAACAAAAATATTTTGGAAAAAATCGAAAAAACCGAAACCGGACTGAAATATACCGAACCGAACAAACCGTGGTTCCAAATTTTTGAACATAAAACCGAACCGAACCGAACTTTTTAATTTGGTTCGACATTTGGTTTTAGGTGAAAACCAAACCGCTTGAACCGAACCTACCCCTACGATTGAGGGGGTGTAGTTGCTTGGAACTAAAATTTCTGGTGTAATGTGGTCTCTATGTGATGGAGTATATGGTTCAAGACCCGTCTCCGCACTCGCTAAAGCGAGAAGCTTTGGTGAAAAGGAGTAGTCCAAATGCTCTCTGTACCATGGTTATCGTTCTTGATACCTTGCTCGATTAACAAAGGATTTCCACTTTTACTTGCGATGAGGTTATGCCTCGCTAAAACATATTAGCTCAGATCAAACCTGACAAAATCAGACAAATTAAGTCAAAATAATATTTATATTTATATTTATATTTATATTTATATTTATATTTATATTTATATTTATATTTATATTTATATTTATATTTATATTTATATTTATATTTATATTTATATTTATATTTATATTTATATTTATATTTATATTTATATTTATATTTATATTTATATTTATATTTATATTTATATTTATATTTATATTTATATTTATATACTTTTCCCTCAATTGTCTTTCATTTGCTTTTTCAACTGTAAAAACAGTTGAAGCTTCTCTCTAGGGCTTCGGCCGCTTGGAGTTTTTTTCCGTCTTTGATTTTAATCGAAGGACGACCGCTTTTTGCGTTTTCGATTTTAATCGAAGGACGGTCGCTATTTCCGTCTTCGATTTTAATCGAAGTACGGCTGTTGTTGTTTGTGCTTCATACTCGAAGGGTGGATTTGCTGTCATGGCTCGAGGAGATCGGCGTTGTGGTCAAGGTTCGAGGATGATGTATTGCTGTCGTCGTTGGAGAAGATCGGCGTCGCCTATCCGTTTACTCTGGTTGCATGAAGCAGGGATGAATTTGGTTATGCAGGGACGGAGGATTGATGCATGGCCTTTGGCAGACAAAGGTCACGGAGTATCAATTAGCATGGTACCGGTGGTAAGACCTTCTCCTGAACCACCACCATGGGATGTACGAGGTGCTAGAGTTCGTGAACGCTTTTCTTGTAGTTTTTATCTGTTTGTTATTTGTTTTCTTGTGTCCACTTTTGTTGTTGGTTTTGACAGTTTGTTTGAGTTTTTTGCCTCTCTTTATGTCATTGGGTATGATTGGATCCATGGGAATAGGTTTGGCTGTGTCAAGCCCACTACATGGTTAGCGATTCGTGTTGCTCTCTCAGGGGTGACCGTCTCAAAGTCTCACCATAGGGTTACAGTCGTAGTTGTTGAAGTTTCAGTTGGTGTCAGATTTATTTTCCTTTTGCTTGATGTAATGATCCTGAATCTTTTGATATGAATAGAGGCTCGTTTGATGATAAAAAAATACTAGGGGTGGGCGCGGTCCGGAACGGTCCGGTAAATTAGTAAAACCTGTAATGTATCCGTGAGGTTTCTAACGGTCCGGTATGGTCCGGTTCTAAGGATGGAACCATTTGGTACCATGTTGTTTCGGAACGGTATAAAATGGTACGGTACAATGTCAAACACATGCTAAAAAATTGGAAACATTTTGTAGCTAGTAGATATCATCACACCAACCAATTCACATAAAATGTTACAAGAAATTGTTTACGTAGTACTACAATTCTACAATTCACAAATAATGCAACACAACTAAAAAAAAGTATAGCTAAATGACGATAAACGAGATACATATCATCTTAAATTTACAAAGTTCACTTGAAAATATAAAAATAAAATCATCAAATTAATGAATATAACAGGAAAAATCAATGTTCTTCATTGTTCTAGGTTAAGTATTAGTTCTAATTAAATTAATAGTTGAACCGCGAGAGCTAAGATTTAAACCATATTAATTAAGTTGTAAAATTGCACAAACGTGATACAACAAAAAGTTGTATACACTACATTACTAGAAATGAATAGTTATTAATGATTTCTAAAACTTTAACAATCTTTTAATACATACCAAAATATAATACTCCGTATAAATTATCTAAAACGAAAAAATAACAAAATATATATAAACACATTTAGTTATTTTAGGGACGCATGAATACATACTTGAGCTATAAAATTGTTTGTCTATAAAAAAGATTTATTGGTATGGGGAAAATATAAAAAAAATTCAATGCATTATTTTTGAACGGTCCGGTTCGGTATTTTTCGGTACTCAAATTGTAGGACCGGTCCCGTACCCGTTTCAAATGATACCGTTTCGGTTCGGGATAAAAATTTATAGAACCGTTTGAATACCCATTATTCGGTTCAGTACCATTACGGGCCGGTTCGGTACCGGTTCGGTTCAGGTTTTATGCCCACCCCTAAAAAAAAAATACTTTTCCCTCAATTAAATCAGCCATCGTATCGGCCATACTCGTTTCCATCAGAACAGAAGATCCAATGGCTTCCTCTCTGATGGCTTCTCAAGCCACAATTCTCCAAACTCCTCTGTATTGTTATCACCGTCGCAATCTCTGCCCGATCGTTCTTTCTTCTCAAAACCACCTTCCACGCCCTCGAATTTCCACTCTCGCAACCAGAGTTTCCTTCAAACTTCCTAGGGTTTCCGCCTCTTCGCGTATTCTCTGCAAAGCATCCCCTACCGCCGAGTCGCCACTCACAGGGTCAACCCGCTCAGCCGTGACACTTCTCGCGCTCGCAATCGCAGTCTCGAAAGTCGTAGCCCACAACCTTGGTTTGCATCTGAACGGATGCCGATGGGGGGCTCCGGTGTGCTCTGCAGGGACCGCGTTTTTCGCCGCCGCAAAAAGCTCCACTGTTGCTGTGAACACGCCGCTCACGGTGATCGCTGCTGGGATGGGTAAATGGCTTGATATATACAGTGGTGTTTTGATGATTAGGGTTTTGCTCAGTTGGTTCCCGAATATACCATGGGAAAAACAGCCACTGTCCGCTATCAGAGATCTTTGTGATCCCTATTTGAATCTCTTCAGGAATATAATCCCCCCTATTTTTGATACTCTGGATGTTAGTCCTCTTCTTGCTTTTGCAGTGTTGGGTACACTTGGTTCCATCCTATCAGGTACCAAAGTTTTCTGAAGCAAAATGATGAAGAAACATAAACTGTGCTTGAAACCTATAGACTGTAAAAGTTGTTGTAGTGCCCTTAAACTTTATTGTTGAATTCTGCAGTTTTTTGGACATTGTGTAATGTTTCTTAGCAAGTAGCATCCAGAATGGTTACTTTTGTGTTCAATTGATTTATTTTTGGCACTGGCAGTCTGTAGCTGCAAATGTTAAAAAAATGATGCATATATATTACCCAGATAACAATTGGAAAAGTATTGTGTACATAACTATAGCATTTCTTGATAATTATCACTACAAAGTCACCTTAGTGACTAAAGGCTCGTTCATTAAGGGTATACTCTGCAGAAATGGCTGAATGCTATTGTTATTTTATTCAAGACAAGTGTGGTAATGATGCAGCCATTACTTCACTAAATAAATATAAAGCTACTTTTTTGATGATATAGAACTTACTAAAGCTTGGATAGACTGTTTCCGGATAAACCAAAGTGAAAATCGCGTCCAAAATTGCATGAATTGACAGGTGCTTCATAACAAAGAAGCGCACACAGTTTAGTGAACCATTTTGCTTTATTCCATCATTTTCTCAAGCCAAAAAATAGTGAATCTTTGACTGATGATGGAAATATATAGAACTAGCTATCAGACAGAATTTAAGATTTCTCTTTATAATCAATTGTTTGTAATTACACAATGTAATGATAACTGAACTATTCCCAAAAAAGGCATTGTCTATGGTGTTGGGAGTGTGGTGTATGCAATATTGCAGTGAGGCATACACATATTGCATACCTAGTAAGTAAATTACTTGGAGACGTATGCACTAGAAGGTCAGGGTTTAAGGGATTATTTGGGCTTATTCAACCCACTTTTTAATTTGTACACTTAATGTGTTCTATAGTTGTGGTGGGACCCTTCCCTGGACCCTCGCTTTGAAGGGATGCCTCCATGCACCGAGCTGCCCTTTAATGTGTTTTCCAGATATCACCTCTGTTTCTAACTTGATTCAATTCATAATTCATTAAACTAATAAAGTAAAATTTATATTATGCCAGACATCCTAGCATTTATGGCCTCATTATACTTTATTTTAGTATGCCTTTTGATGATTAAGTTGTTTAACTTTTATGGTGTTTGTATATATAAACATATATTTTATGCCTCAGTGGCTTGTTCCTGAATGATGTTTAGACAATATGCAATTTAAAAACATCACTAGGGGTGGGCACGGTCCGGGACGGTCTGGGATTTGACTTATGCCGATCCCGTCCCGGTTTTATAATAACGGTACGGTACATGATAAGTCTTTATCCCAATGTTGTCCCATTTAAAACGGGACCGGGACAACCCGAGAAAATTCAGGACGGTTCGGGATGTCCCGTAAAAAATATACATTTGTGAAATGTGATATAGAAATAAGCATAACATAAAAAAAAGGACGTAACTATTTTTGCAAATTTAGCTTCATTCCCTAAAAAGTTTAAAACCTTTAATTAACTATTTTTAATTTTTGTCTTGTAAAGTTTTGGTCCCCCTAATCTTGTATTTCCTCTAGTAGAATAGTAGTTCAAAATATTTTTATACTTTGTAGTACACTTGTAATTTTTCAATACCACATTAAATTAAATATCATATCTATAAAGACACTATATATTTTTTAGTAGTTATTTTGGAAAATAATAAATATATAACAACACTATAATTTGGAGTAGTAGTTATTCCATCATAAATAATAATTCGCACGTAATAATATATTATGGATTAGTATTGGAATGAGAAATAAACAAATTTTAATTAAAAGAAACAAAAGAAACGAGACTAAGAGAGACATGAAATAAGATAAAATTACACTAGGGACTAGGGAGACTAAGGATAAGGACTAGAAAATTTTAATTGGGTTGGGCTATTACATAGCATTAGAAATTTAAAATAACATATTAATTTCAAACGGGACACCGAGACATGACATGATATTTTATAGCTATCCCGGTCCCGT
The DNA here is from genome assembly GCA_945859915.1 of Cuscuta epithymum. Lineage (NCBI taxonomy): Eukaryota > Viridiplantae > Streptophyta > Magnoliopsida > Solanales > Convolvulaceae > Cuscuta > Cuscuta epithymum. The sequence goes on from CAMAPF010001025.1 coordinate 431,778, forward strand.
CCCGGTTGATATCGGTGCACGACCGGTTCGGGATGAAATAATTGCGTCCTAAATGGATCGGGATAGTTTTGGGACGGTATCGGGATTTTTTGTTTGGGACACCAGGACCGGGATTTTTGCCCACCCTAAACATCACGATTACTCAATATGCAATATCAATCCTTGGTTCACTTCTGTTTACCCTTCCATGGAAATTTTTGCAAGCACTGCACAGGAATTACAAATAAATAATGACCAAAATGGTGCTTAGTATTTTCATCTTTATCTTCCCTAGTACGGAGTACATTTTTGGTACAGTACTAAAAGCCTACAGACAGATAAAGTTAACAAAATGAGTTTTGGGTAAGATTCACCATCACATCCCATACATAATTACACACAATACACGATGAGGGGGCATATGAGCAAGAACCAAAACTTTGAACATACTTAACAGTTTACACTAACTTCTTTCATAGTAAGAAAAGATTGTAGGTTGTTTTCCACTGGCAATTGTGGCTTTCTTTTTTGGTCTCCCGACACTAGTTGACTTGCTATCATCATCCAAAAGCTCTTCTTGCAGTCTCTTGGGTTTAATAGCCATGCTATCATGCTCCCAGAGAGTAACATTAGAAACCTCAGGTTTATTGTCATCACCATCATCACTTTTGTTCATCAAAATCTTTTCAGACTCCTTTGGGGGCTCTTTGGGTGTCACTTCGCTCTTCGTGCCTTTCTCTCCCATTTTTGAGAAAAACTGTGAAATCGATTTGGTCTCTTCTGCCTTGAGTTGTATCTGCAATTTACTATGTCAACATGAGAGAGAGAGAGTGTGTGAGGGAGGGGGGGGGGGAGAGTATGATAGAGAATATACTATCCACCCACTTGCACGTGTATCAGAGTACCTCTACAATGCATTCAGGTCCATCAAATGAAGACTTTCCCATTGCAGGTGTTACGGGGTACCAAACCTGCACACAAAATTAGCAACTTTAACAAGGTGGGAATTAAATTTATTTTAAGTTTTTAACATATGTTCGTTCACTTTTGAACTCATATCTAGCATAGGACTATAGGAGCTCATGAACGGGTGTGATTCATTGTTCAGAGTTCTTACCAAATCTGAGTCTTCATATGGTTTTAGTAGAGCTTCAACATTTAATGACGGAGAACCATTCAACCATAAGTCAGATGTCCCATTGTTGCCAAATATCACAGGCATCCTGTCTACAATATATTTAGGTTAACATGGAAAATCGTGGCAGTTATTACATTAAAATACTAAATGTGTATTCACCTCACAAAAAGAAAAGAAAATGAATAAATACTAGTATTAATTTTTGTCCTGTGTTTTTTTCTCAATGATGACTTGTGGTCCTCATATTCAAGATTATTACAATGGCTTCTTCTATAAATAGCCCTTCCAAAGTTCCAAGAATACTTTCGACCAAACAGACAAAGAAATATGCTCTGAAGGACAACAGGTGATAAAATTCGTGCATCAACAGATTAATTTTTTCAAGTCAGGAACAAAGTGAGAAGCACCAAAGTTGTGGGATCAAAACCAAAGCAAAAATCAACACGGGAGCCTTTTAAGGGTGTAATGATTAATCGTGCAGGTTTGGAGCTCCTAATAGATATAGCTTTGCGTATCTAAATAAGAACGTGCCATTATACCAAGTTACCAACTATGAAGTGAAGAACAACTTGGAAAAATGCATTCCTTGACAACAATAGTGAGAAGTATGGAGATGCACAAACTAACCATGGAGCCATCGCAAAGATGATGAGGACGAAGTAGTCACAATAGTGAATGTATTAATAACTTCTCCTGCATGAAAGACAGAAAAATAGCTTACATAGTAATGATAGTATACAGAAAAGTTAAGGTTTCGCTCAACACCAGAAGAGGGCATAGAATGGATGCCCATAAAAACACATTACCTAAGAAACCAAGATTTGAAATACACTACTATCAAATCAAAACACCTAATCCCAAGAAATTTGTTTTGCACAATAGCCCATAAGATAATGAAAGAATATGGTGATTCACCTTCCCCATTCTTCCAAGAGTCATAAAGAGCAGCAAATACAAGTGGCCGACCATCCTTCAAATGTATATAGAAAGGTTGCTTTTTCGACCCATCTTTTTTCCATTCATAAAACCTGAGCATAATGGCCATATGCTGTAAGTAACATTCACTCATAGCAGAGCACAATGGAGATGGAAAATATTTTATATTACTGACATACTAATTCTACCATTCATTCATAACACCATCTTTGATGTTTCTCAACAACCCTTTGTTAAATCAACCAATTCACCCGAAACAGATACATAAAACAGAATGCACTTACCCCTCCACTGCAACAAGGCACCTGTTTTTAGGAAGGAGACGGCGAAAAGAAGCCTTCTCTTTTATAGATTCAGATCGAGCATTGAACTACATTCATTAGCGTGTTATTAACCATTCCGATCATAGATGTCATGTAATACATAAGGTATTCAATAGCAAATGCAGAATTCGTAAATACAGAGAACAGTTTTCCAGTTTTTTTGCGATTTGTCAAAAGAAAAAGGCAGCAATTCCTGTAAACTAGAATACCCATGACAATAATGGCCGTTACCATTTTGTAGTGGTCTGGCTTTTCGTTCTGCTTAGTAAAACTGGGAATTAGCCCCCATTTCATGCAGTGGACAACAGCACCGTCTTCATTGGGACTTTCTTCTCTCCGAACAACCGGAACATTGAAGCCTGGCGACACATTATACGACGGCCGATACCTAAAATTTTATCGTAAATCAAACCGTGAATCATCTTTCCGTCTACAAATAACTTGCACAACTCAGAAGTCTTACAGAAGTACTTCACTTACTCGAGTAAAGAGAATCAACAACTAAAATACCCAGTATATGTATAGAAGACTTTAGTTGGTTGATACTTACCGGTCCAAGTTGACTTGACGGACGCGGCGGCCGGAGACGTGGCATGCAAGAGGGAAATCATCCACTCGAAGAGTACAGCGAGTTCGACCGCACATAGCTTCTTTGTATCACCTCCAACTCCGGGCGCCGGCGACTTCAACGTGCTTTCTCAATTGTCGTCTGCGGTTGTGCAATGGGGAACAAAAGCAAGGCGGGAACGATTCGAAAACGGCGCCGTATTGTTTATTGGGATTGTGTATCGAGAAACAATTGCAGTGAAGTCCCTGTAGTTTCCGAGGCTTTCAATTTCAACTCCCTCTTAAGTCGGAAATGAGTAATGCCCTATTGCCGGAGAACAAACCTCTGCAGTAAACCCCGGGAAAAGTACGGGCTTCTTCTTCTTCTTCATGTTGTCTATCGCCAGAAGAGCTCGGAGCTCTTATCCTTTCCTGAAGTCCCTCAATCTACAACTGCGGTCCGCTAAGACCGATGCCGGCTCACCGCCATCCCGACGGAGGCGTTCCAAGCTATCGCCATCGACGTTGCTCAGGAAGGTGGACGAGAAATCCGAGTGGTGGGTGGTTGACGGAGAAATGCACGAGATCGGCGAAAACGTGCCTCCGAGAGAACGGTTTGTAATCCCTAGAGAGAACATCCCCAATAAGCGCCGTAAACAGCTCCGGGAACAGTTCATGCGCCGCACTCGCCTCGTCCTCAAAGAATCCGTTCGTTCTCTCCCTTTTCCTTGTAATTGAATTCCTATATGCTCTGTTTATTGAAAATGTATCTGTTTATTTGCATATGATTTTTGCACTGGTTCTGATTTTCTAATTTGTGTTTACGACCTATCAGGAATTCATAAACTTTAGTATTCAATTAGCCAATTCTCTAGTAATGTTATATTTTATTATACTTACGCAATAATTACTAATACTAGAAGCTGGGTTGTGTTCAGATTTTGCATGACCTATTGAACCCAACTCGTAAGTTGCCTCTACCTGCTATTCTGTTAAAGATTATTCTGGTAATAAGCAGGTTTCCAATAGTTTGTGCTTAATTGATTTCCAACCTTGATTAACAGGAGCATGAACCATGGTCAAAAAGGTATATGGAGCTATATAATGAGCTGAGAGAAAATTGGGAGAGGTTGTACTGGGACGAAGGTTATTCTAAGAAACTTGGTCAAGACCATGCAAACTATGATTCTGCTGAAGATGATGATGAGGACTTTTCCCCTTATAGGTTGGTCCACTTTGACTCCATTTTTGCCTCCTTTCTCATTGGTGATTATTTGGCCTTCTAACCCTGTGTTTTGTGTTCCATAATGTGAATTGGTTTTATAATGTTGTGAGATGTTGTGGAAGTCAATAATGTGTGTATTTATTTGCAGGAGAAGCAAATCTTATACAGAACAAATAAAGGTGAAAACTCTGACCATTGTATTACGGTTATAGAGTATGCTTAGAGCTCTGAACTGTGCATCATTAATCTTCATATAGATTAGTTTGAACTTTTCCTACTTTAAACCTTTTACAGAATGTGTAGTACTCCGTATAATTTATTTTTCATTTCTATATAACATGCAAGCTTCCGTTAGCTCTCATCTACAGACTCTCCCATCTGAAGTGCAGTATAACTTGGTCTGACCCAACTTATCGTTTTCAATTGCAGGGTCATGGTTTTGTTAGGGATAGGCAAGATGATAATTCCGATAGGGTTAGGTTAATCCGTGACAAGTTTGAGTATGACAGAGAAAGAAGAACGAGAGAAAGAGGTGAGATTGTGTAGTTCTTATATCTCGGTTGTTTTTTGCATTTCTTTGAAGTTTTTTTTATTTATGTTTATATTTCCTTTTTCCAGTTGCTCTTGTCCTTTGTTTTTAACCACTTTTAAGTCAGATGGTCCTCAGATTATACTACGTATATTTATATGAATAGTTGATTGCCATCATAATTCTTTTTAAAGGTTTGCTTGAATGTGGTTAAAAAAAATTAATTTTGTGTGGGTGCAATTAGAAATTAATTTGTACAGCCGTACAGGCCTACAAGGTCAAAGTTGTATGAAAAGAGCTGAAAGATAAAATGGAGTTATAACCATAAATTGCAAATTACCGAGTTCCAGCTAAACCACAGCTGAAACTTAATGCAAAAGATTGTTTTAAAAGCAGAATATTTTCAGACATGATTAAAATTATAAACGAAACTCTAGGTTCCCAACTTCCCAAAGAAGCTCTAAAGCTAGAAGTGATTTGTCGGGTTACTCTGGTCACTCTTTATAAGTTACTCCACACTAGATACCTCATTTCAAATCTTTTTTTGCTGATTATATCTTTATCTTCAACAAATTCACAGCATTCGCTCCAGTGAATGAGGCCAACAATATTCATATGGATTATACAGCTTCAAAGAATGAGCCGTTTGACGCTAGGAGATACATATCAGATAGCGAGAGTGACTGATCAAGGTATATTGAGGGGATTCTGGAAATTGGGAATAGTTTTACATGACTTTTGTATCACATGATATATGAGTACTTACCATTGTAACCTGATATTCTCTGATTCAATGTACATTATATATGTAAGCACTAGGGGAAGTTTTCAGATTTATTACAAGTTTCCATCTCTCAAACCTTGAGCATATTGAAGCATGCTTGTGGTTCATTAAAAAACCAATCACCATGATGATTTTAAATACTAATCTTGTACGCAGAAGTGCGGAACGCTGGTAGAGAAGTTAAATCCATGAAGATTACTCCATTGGCACTAAATAGGACTGGGCTTTAAGAATGTGTAAATTTGCTTACTTAATTGTTGCAGCTTCACATGAAAGAATGTAATGATAAGAAAATAAATCGCTAACTTTTTTATATCCTGAAGTCCCGAACTACTAGACCAAGAGAAGATTTGTATCACTCAGTCTGAACTCTGAACACTCTGAATTAATTGCAAAGCATCGGATTCAGCTTCAACGCAATCCCAACTAGCTTCCTTTATCCAATTAAGTGTGTCTCTCCTTGCCAAAGCCTCAGCTTCAGAAGGAATGTATTCACCTCGCTTTTGAATAGCACCCCGTCTGGCAAAAAAGTACTATCGTAATCAATTGCCACTCACCCCAAACCGGTGACTCCCGATCCACATTTAATTGTTGTGTTAATGTTAAGCTTCAATCTGTCAGCATTTGGTTTGTTCCATAACTTCAAGCTCTGCTGTCCTTGATCCTTGACTCCAGGCTGCTGTTGCGTCTTTCGGCACCCATCAAGGAAAGAACTGGCATCAATTTTGAACTTACGGCTGAACCAGGTTTATTATTCAAGAGTTCTTCATTCCTATACCTCCCTATGCTCCATAAACACATAATAAATCTGCAGCAAAAAACATTATTGTTATTATCGAAATCCTCATTCACCCCGTCCGTAAAAGACACCTCCCCCTTGTCAACAAAATTACCGCCCATCAAGCTCCAAAGTTGCTGCGATACTACACAGTTGGAAGGAAGATATGCAGCAGACTTTCTTTCTCCTGACCACACACTACACAGATAGAGAACAGTTCACTCCCCTCCGAATCGGATTATCTGCTATGGGCAAACTCCCGGAGCAAAGCTGCCAAAAAAATACCTTAACTTTCTGGGGTATATGCGAATCCCACACTCAAGTCCACAGGTTCTTTTGCTCTTCGTCGTACATAGATAGAAACGGGTACCCATTGTTCACAGTATATTGCCCTTTTCCTTCCAGCGACCATATTAATCGTTCTGCCACTTTTTTTAGCTCACGGGTGTACCTAAAATCAGCTCCTCGTCCCTGCCACCAAAGAGATCAGTTAATAAATATCATCACAAATTCTCAATCAGCCCCTCCCTCTTCGATTAAGCTAACCACCAGGATTCTTCCAAGGACTAAACTACATCAGATGTCACTCTTAGATTCTCCAGGCTAGGCAACCAAGGGTCCTTCCAATTCTTGATAGATTTCCAGCCTGTAACACTTTAAGTAAGCATTGCTAAGTTAAAGTTTTCACTTCTGAACCTCATTCCTCCTTTTGACATCGACTTGCACATTCTCGTCCACTCTTTTTGGCGGATACCCCTTCTAAATGACCCGGTCCACCAGAAAGCATTCATAATGCGTTCAATTTCCCCGCACAAAAATAAAACCAAGACTGGACAGAGTCCAGAACCGGTGATATAGGTCCTGATCCTAGGCCCCTATATTATTTCCTCATAACCGGCCGGTCTGGCGACCATAACCGGCCGGTCTGGCGACCATAACCGGGCCGGTTAAACCCTACTTATCATCGTAAAATACAATTTTTTTAATATAATTTTCAGTGCGATGAGTTTTATCAGATTTTTTTTAAAACAGTTATATCAGATTTTTATTTCACTATCATGCCGAGTAAGATCCATACAAAAAAAAATATGAGTGGTTTAAAACCTTTTCCCATGTTTTAACAAACAACTGTGAATCTGTGATCAACGACCATGAGTTTTTAGTTTTCAAAAGTGGAAATGGCCATTCGTTTTTATATCTCAAGGATGAAAATGACCATTAGGTTTTAGTAAACATTATATCGAATCAATAAAGTCACATTATAGAACAAGAGTAAACACTTTCTGCACTTGACTAGTAGTTTTGTTTTCCATGTAAAAATACATGTAACGTGATTCCATCGCACATTTTTCTTTTGGAAACAAAACGTGCTAAAAACTTAAATGGGTAACTTTGGATACCTTGTTTTTTTAAAAAAAAAATGGACCGACCACACTTTAATTAAATACTACTCCCTCCGTCCCAGAATTAACTTCAATTTTGACTAGGCACGGAGATTAAGAAAGTGGGAAATGTGTGGTGGAGAGTTGTGCAAAGGAGAGAGAAATGTGTAAGAATAGTTGTGAACCACAAATCCTTTGCTAAAAAAGGAAAGAGGAGATAAATTTGGGACGGACCAAAAAGGAAAGAATGAAGATAATTATGAGACGGAGAGAGTACGTACTACTCCGTAGTGACAAGCAATACTCTTCCTACGAGGCTACGACTATTGTGCCCTACTAATTTACCTGAATTAGTGAATTGAAGTATTGAACTTGAATTACACAATTCAACTCTTACACCCTCACGGGCCTCACGTATACTTGCGCCCATAACGAGGTTGATGAAGTTGGAATCTTCAGAATACATCTATTAGCAAACAGTCAAACAATATAACATTATAAAAGATGTAACCAGAGGCTTGATGGCACTTGTTGCTTTACTCATCGGATAGTAAGGCTGGGCAAATTTAAAACGGTTTTGTTCAACTGAACTAAATCAATCCTAAAATTGGTACGTTGGTTTCATTAGAGTTCACTGAAGCCGACGGTAATAATTGATACTTTGGTTTTGTTTAAAAATATTTCATTCATATGTTTCCATAATTGGTAGATTCAGCTCATTCAGTCGCTTTAATCATAACTTAATCAATTTCAACAAATTCAGATGATTTAGTCAATTTCAGTGTTATCAAACACGTTATAAATGTACGTGCACCATTTAGGTTGGTAGCAAACCATAGGATACAATAGCTATGTTTTAACTTTTCATCCCAAGGAAACTCCAACCCACAAAAGAAAGTAGAGGGTGGTGTCAAAATGGAATGTAGCCCCCCGGGAATTTGGCACCCATTCGCCACTAGGAGAGGGAAGATAATGGATTGAAGAACACATATGTTAATCATCTAGTTAAAATTGAATTGATTGAGTGAATATATGTAAAATGGTTCACTAAATTGTAGGTCCTTCTTAGTTACTAGTATAAAGTAACAGTCAATCTAGCAAATTATCAACACGATTTTCAGTATGGATCATATAGAGATAGTCTCTCTATACTTTAGTGCATGGGTAAAATTGCGTACATCCGACCTCCTCCCCTTACCCCATCGTAGTTGGGAACTTTTGCGACAATGGGCAATGTTGTTGTTGTTGTACATTTCGATTCTTGCCTAAAACATTTGCTCGGAAATCTAGTGGCTAGCATGTACGCCATAGCTCATCCGTGTGCACGTCCGAGTAGTCTTTTGTGGATGAGTTAAATCCCTGTAATCAAGACCTGTTCATGGGAGCAAAGTCCGGGGTTGAGTTGTTTAGCCGACCCTTCCTAAATGATTTTCGTACAAGAGGATGGAAATACTTTTGATTTGATACACTATTAGGGCGGTTTAATACTCCTTTCGTCTCATTTTCGTCTCATTTTATTTTACTCAATTTTTAACCACAACTTTTATTATTCAATCACTTTATTAATAATCGTGTCAAATTAAAATAAGACATCTAATATGGGCCGGAGGTAGTACATTTTAGAAGCTGTATTCTAAATGACGATTTGATGCCCCATAAAAGATAACAAAAAAAACAGTACTCCGTATTACATAATAATATAAATTTAACGAAATAGAAATGTATTAGATAGTTTAGTGAAATATAAATTTTATAATATTTAAAGCACACAAATTAGACAACTTTAAAAAAAACTCATAATTATATAGTCGGTGAGTTTTCAGGTTTTCACTTTATATGGTTTTCCTTCTAGCAGTATTCGAAGCAAAATCATTAATCAAATCTTTTTAAAAAATCTATATTGCCCATTTGTAAAAACTACATAATAAAAAGTTACATTGTACATCTTCTGGAGTAATACATGACAATTACAGAAATAAAACTTATAACTATGACTACATATTAATTTTTTGGAAACCCACATAAAAGTTAAGGGGTATCATAACTTATTAAAAGTGGTACTTTTTTTTATCATATAAGAACGGTTTTTATATTAAAAACGGTAACGCATACAAGACAACCTTCAGACAGGTTTTACAGCTCCAATCGTGAACCATAAGAGTAGACTTAGAGTCAGCCACCTCGCTAAACTTGAAACGGACAAATTTAAGCCTAAAACGACTGCAACTGAAACCCTACCTATCAAAAGAATTTCAATTGGAAATAAAAACACAACCAAAACAGCATGTAATTCAAAATAAAAACACAAACAAAATAAAATGAAATCAAAACAAAGTTCACTCGTTTTCTTTTGAACTCTATATTATCCAGCACTCCATGGCGGCGGTTCAGGAGGGGGAAGATCCAGCAGTACTGTACCTTTTTCATCACCCTACCTATTATTCATCATGTTCTATGCCAAACTTCTACTTTCGCCACAAACTACAAGTGACCTTGAGTCCAGATATGTTCTAGTCTTTAACCTCAGTCTTCGTTCATGACCTTCACTGGATGAGGTCATCATCTCACTATTACTGTCTGATTCTTGTTCATACCAAGAAACTCGTCGCAAGGGTAAATCCCAAATCGAAGAGCCGTCCAATCAAAAAGATGGACGGAGACACTAAAACCCTAACAAGAGGGAAATCGACCGCTGAAAACTAGCTTAGTAGTGCGGATGTTGCGCTGAGCATGTAGCCGCGGAAGAGATAAAGATGCAGGGGAGGTGCCGCACAGAGGATTTGAAAGTGGCACTCTCTTAAAAATTAACATCGTCTAAAGTTATAAACCTTCAAAATAGGAAAACTTTGAAATTGTTAGTCCTCTCTATCAACTCTGAGCCCACAAACCTCGTGAGAATGTACATACAAGAGTCTAAGCATGTGAAACTCGGCTTTACAATTTGACTTGCACTCTTCTATGCGTACGCCAAAGACTAATACTCGGTATAATAAGAACAATTTATATCACAGAAATTAATACTTGCAACTTTTACTTCCTAAAGACTACGATTACGTACGTTTCTAAAATTAATTTCTCAGTCACTCATTACCCATCAACTATGAAGCTATAAACTTAATACATACTCCGTACATCATACCTCGTATTAATAAACTCATTTAGTATAACAGTATAAGTTACTCGTATTTACCGACCAATATTATCAATTACTTAACTGGAACATTGTCTCAAAACAACCCTGTAGATGGCTAGATGCAATGTAATATTACTCAAACTTTCCTCCAATTTCTTTTTTGCGATTCGAATATTTTTTTAGCTTTGCATAACATATAAGATCAGTGCATCGTGATTCGTGAATGAGAGTGCAAGGCAATAATGTCATTAGCCAGATTTAGAAGGACAGGGGAGGATATAAACGACAACTTTTGAAACGCGTTGAGAAAACACTCTCGTCTCTCACTAGGATTTTCTCGAACCCCTGGGTCGAGAATTTTTTAGGTTGCGCGTGGATCCAACAGATTAAGCTACAAATTTCTTCTTGTTGCTAGCTCGTAATTCACTACTCCATCTTATCTTTGGTTTAGATTTGAGGGAAATCGAAGTTACAGCTGAAACGAAGAAATAATTGAACTTAGAGCTCGCAGAATCTACTGTTCACCACTTTATGATTTCTGCTGAATAATCAAACTCCGACGACTGTTTTTGGATTTAAGGAATCGATTGGGGGTCGCCACCTCCTGGCGAACCTCCCGGTACCTGTACCGTATCCCAATTCATCCTAAGGCGCTAGAACTGAAAGATCCGTTGAGAAGACCATTGTTTTGGGTTTTCTCAGATTTTTTGAACTTCTACTGATTAATACCAAATTAAAAGCTCATCTGTGAAGCCTCAACTAGACGAGCAATTTGGTACCTGATTGGAGCCAAATGAGTAAGAACACTGGAAATCGAGCACTATTCATCAATACGCAGATTTGGTGATTCTCTGTATTGTTCTTCATCTGGAGATAACTTGGAATTCTGAAGCTTTAATTGGTCTCAGGGGACTGTAACGAAGCTAAGTATACGTTTCCCCATTTAATTTGAGCACTCTGGTTCTGCGTTTTTACTGTTCATCTTCTTCACTGCTTGACAGTTTTCTAGAACTAGTTAAACTTTTTCTGGGATTGTTCTGGGTATTGTTTTTGATAGCGGTTAATTTCTGAGAGCTTCTTATCACTTGAGGAACGTCCTAGAATTCTTTGAGACTTTTCTAAAAACTTTGAAAAATTAAAGTTGGGTCCTGATTTTCTCTGAAAATACACCTATTTTCAGATACTGCTGAACGTTGTACCTGTGTCTTGCTTTAGATACTTGCTTCTTTTTTCGAACTAACAATGCAGGTAAGCTTATCAAACTAAGAGGTGTACCTCTTAGTTTACTGAGATTTTCTGGGGAGCTCTTGTTCTGCATATTCTTTAATATGACAAAAAAGAACAAACAACAGAGAACCCCACCTGCTAAAGACAAGTTATTCGATGAAAAAATCAAGTACCTGAACGAAAAGAAAGCTGCTAAGGCCGCACTTCAGGCTGAGAAGATGATTAAGAAAGGTATATTCAATGAGGTTTTACCTATTGATGCCCCTGTTATCTCCTCAAACTCCACCGAAGCCACTGAAGGGCTGGGACTTGAAGCAAATGTTGAGGTATCAACTGCGGGGGGAGGACTGGATGCTAATGCTGTGGATCCTAGATCACCCCAAACTGCTGCCAATGATAAGGAGGATGCTCCTCCTACTTTGGGGGCTACCCCAATTGAGATTATGGACAATATTACACCTGCTAATGTTGGGGCTGTAAATGCTGAGGCCTCTAAAGTGGATGATGTTGCTGATGTTAATGCTTTGGATATGACGGATTCTAGTGCTGGTGCACCACTCATTGCTGGAGATAACGAGAATGATGGTGCCTCTTCTTCAAAGGCCAAGACACCAAATGTTGCTGGGGTTAATCCAACCACCCCTGCACCTAATATTATCACTGCTGAGGTATCCCAGGGGTCGGGTGTTGTTGGGTCTTATGCAGAAGCTTTACGTGGGACAGGCTCCTCTAATGCCGCGGACCAGTTGGAGTTATCTTTAAAGCCAACAAAGCCTATCATAGAAACTGATGATGAATTAGGGAGATCAATTTCCTTGGGATCCCAGGACACAATTCTTCCAATTGCAAAACTTCCAAAAAATGGTGGTCAACCTAAGAAGTGGAATGCACTTTTCCATGATAACCGAGCACCAACAAATGGCCTCAAATTGGAGTACTTCCCTCCTACCGGTGAAATACTCGATTTTTCTCATCTAAAGGTACCTACTTTGGTAGAAATTTGGGGTCACTGCCTGGTTGGATATTTTTCTGGTAGATTCCCGGGCTTGAAAGCTATTCATGATATGACGGCCAAGTGGAATGTGGAGGTTCATGTGAAATCCCATAGCAAAGGGTGGGTAATTTTCAAATTCAAGAGTGAAGAGGATCGATTACATGTATTAGCCGAAGGACCCTATGTGCTATTCGGGAAGACTATGTACCTCAAAGAGCTCTCCGATGATTTTTCAACCAATGGGGAGGAATTCCTAAAACTGCCAATTTGGATAAAATTCCCTAGACTGTCTATGAGACTTTGGAAAGCAAAAGAAATAGGTATGATAGCATCTCAAGTGGGAATACCTATCACAACCGACAAGGTCACTCAAGATACGGTCTACCCCCATTTTGCGCGTGTACTTATTGAGGTTGATGTTTCTAAACCCCCGGTGATGCAATTTCCAATTATTCCACCGTCGGGTAAAGAATACATGCAACAAGTGATTTATGAGACTTTTCCGGAATATTGTTTCCATTGTAAAAAATATGGTCACCACTGTTTTACATGCTTGATTCTTAATCCACCTAAGGAAAAGACTACAAGGAAGCCTACTGCCAAAGAAAAAGGAAAGGGGGCTGCCACCCCTATTGATGTTGCTGATCCCCCATTTGATATTGTGAACCGGAATAAGAGCAAAGGAGTCTATGTGAGAAGGGTACCACTGGGAAATGATGGCGCTTCTACATCTAAACTTACTGGACCACATCAACAAGCTACTGGAATGGACCCATCCACTGAGGCCGAGCCTACTGCCAACGAATCTGATGCGCTGGCTGTCATCCCTGAGCTATCTGTCGAGACTGATCCTATATTTGAATGGGAAGGGAGGCTGATTACGAGTGTACATGAGCTAGAACCAGATGATATAGTCAACAAATTTATAACAAAGGAAGATGGTGCACATATTGCTTATGTTAAAAAGAGGCACCAAATAAAGAGCTTTATTCCGGTGGCGAGGCTGGGCAAGAACTATCAAAGGGTGCAGAATCTGGATGCCCCAGCTTTATCATTCACTGACCCATGTTTGGTTGGGCTTCCTGGAGTGAGGCGAACTAGATCCTGGTATGCATTTAATAGAGAAGTCTTTTTTCTTAATGTTGCTAGTTTTTTTGATGTGCAGGCGAAACACAATGTAAATTTCCTACATAATAAGGAAATCTCCGCCCTTGAGCAAACTGCCATCACTGAACCAGTAAACATGGAGGTTGCCAACTGTCCGCCTAAAGCAGCCTATGTGGAATCCCGTGGTGACAAAGCTTTCAACGAGGGGAAAGGGTACCTTGTTACGAATATGTATGAGATGGGGATTGACGACGTTGTAACCATGGTCCTCTTGGACGAAAAGAACAGGACAATTGCGTACGCATGGGCACCGGAAGAAGTCCCAAAGGGCGTGACAACGGTTAAAATAGGGGCAAATCTGGAATCGGTTCCCTTTGATGAAACCGGAATAACGTTCACCGAGGACTATCTCCTTAGCTGCCCCGAAGTTAAAAAGAATGGAGAATGGTATGATTTCGATAAACCTACCTTTATTCAACGTGTTCTTTCCTTCTTTGATGCTAGCCAGGAAAGGAACAAGAAATATCTTAAGGAGATGCGAAGAAGAGCTAGGAAGGAAAAGAAGGACAAAGGAGGGATAGACCCGGAAGATGTGTCTTATACATCGGACTTCTATCTCACTTGAGGTGATGGGTATGATTCAGTAGTCCTTACTTTTGAATGTTAATTAAAATTGCATCCTGGAATATTAGAGGGTTGAAAAAACCCTCTAAGCATAGTGTTATTAATAATTTTATTAAGAGTAATCATATTACTCTTTGTTGTTTTTTAGAGACAAAAATGAACCCGGTTAGTTTTAAAAATTATGTCTCTAATAGGTGGCCGGGGTGGTCGCATGAAACTAATTTTGAAACTATTAACGGTGGGCGTATGGGCATTATGTGGGACCCTAATTTTGTGAGTTGCTCGTTTTTGGAAATTGACAAACAACATATGCATGTCAAATGCACATGTCGGGTCACCCAAATCACCTTATATGCTACTTTTGTTTATCCATTATATACTGTATTAGAACGCAAGGTTCTTTGGGATCACTTAACGGATTTGGGGATTCATATTATAGATCCTTGGGTTATTAGTGGTGATTTTAATTGTGTTTGTTCGCCAAATGAGAGGGTGAGTCCAACCCCCCCCTCGGCTTACATAATGCAACATTTGGGTGATTTTATGGTCTCGGCCAACCTACAAGATGCTCCATCCACGGGTGTTTTCTACACGTGGAATAGGGGTACTCTTTGGGCTAAGCTTGACCGAGTATTAATAAATGATGTTTGGGGACAAAATGGCTTTGGGTGTAAGGTTCATTTTTATGATATTGAGGTGGAGTTTGATCATTCGGCCTCCGTTTTTTCTATACTCCATAGTTCCTCCCCTAAGCCCAAGCCATTTAAATTCTTCAACATGTGGATAATGCATCATGACTTTGCTAACCTAGTTGCGCAGGTTTGGCACCAAAGGTTTGAAGGTTCGGCCCAGTACACTATAGTTAAAAAACTAAAAATATTAAAAGGGCCTCTCAAGAAATTAAATGACAGGGAATTTGGGCACATCTCTAGCAAAGCTAAAGCGGCCAAAGAGGACTTCATGAGGATGCAAAACCTTGTGCTCCAATCTCCATCGGATGTTGAACTCCTACGCCAATTGAAGGAAAAAAGGGCTTGGGCTACATTCCTTAGTGAAGCGGAAACAAGCTTTTACCAACAAAAGGCAAAGGCTAACCACATCTTGGAAGCGGACAAAGGCACTAGGTACTTTCATGCAATCGTGAAAAGGAAGGCAACACGGAATGCAATATCCGCTATTACTCTGGAGGATGGTAGTCTTACTACATCTTTAGAGCAAGTTGGAGATGAATTTGTAAAGTTTTTTGTGGATTTGTTTGGTACAGGTACTGAAGGCCATCCTTTGGATCCCACGGTTTTGGGATCTGGTCCATTGGTGGGAAGTAGTGCTCATGAGAGCCTCCTTGCGCCGGTTGAGACGATAGAGATTAAAAATGCTCTATTTGACATCGGCAATGACAAGGCACCAGGACCGGATGGTTATTCTTCTGCTTTTTTTAAGTCTAATTGGGAACTTATTGGGCATGACATAGTCCGGGCCATCAAAGAGTTCTTTCGTTCGGGTAAGTTACTTAAGCAAATTAACCACACGGTTATTGCACTTATCCCCAAAACAGACCACTCACCGAAGGTCTCAGACTATAGACCAATCTCTTGCACGAATGTCTTGTATAAAATCATCACAAAAATCCTAGCGGCTAGACTTAGTCAATGCCTTCCCGGCTTGATTGACCTAGCCCAAGGTGCTTTTGTTGATGGACGCCTCATGTTTGATAACATTTTTCTTGCACAAGAACTCGTTAGAGGATACATGAGGAAGCGAATCTCACCAAGATGCATGATCAAGGTGGATTTGCGTAAGGCTTATGATACGATCTCATGGAATTTTCTTGAGGGAGTCCTAAGAGGGTTGGACTTCCCCGATAGATTTATTGGGTGGATTATGGAGTGCGTAACCACGGCTTCATTTTCCATATCTTTGAATGGATGTTTGTATGGCTATTTTAAGGGCAAAAGAGGTATTCGCCAAGGGGATCCAATGTCTCCGCTTCTTTTTGTGCTTTGTCTTGAATATTTTTCACGATTGATTAATTTAAAAACCAAAGGGCCGAACTTTAATTTTCATCCCCAATGTGCGAAGCTTGGCATTACCCACTTGGCCTATGCGGATGACCTAATACTTTTCTCACGAGGCGACACGTATTCTATAGAAATACTTGTCAATGCCCTTAAAGAGTTTGGGGACGCATCGGGCCTAATGGTTAACCACAATAAATCTAACATTTTTGTGGGGGGTGTTAATGATAATGATCTGGATGAGATTATGGCCCTTGTGGACTTTGGGCGTGGGACGTTCCCGGTAAAATACCTTGGAATACCACTTGCCCCGTTAAAGGTTTCGGTGGCTCAATATGCGCCCCTGATTTCTACTATCTCTGACTTCTTGAAAGCTTGGAATACTAAGACTTTATCCTATGCCGGGAAACTAGAGTTGATTAGATCGGTGATCCAAGGGGTCCAATCTTTTTGGCTACAAGTGTTTCCGGTCCCCCAAACTATTTTAGATAGGATAGTCTCTATATGTAGAGTCTTCTTATGGGGTGGAAAGTTCTCTAAAGTGGCTTGGGATGACATTTGTCTTCCAAAAGAGGAGGGGGGCCTTGGCATTCATAATGCCAAGGTTTGGAACCATGCCCTCCTATCTCGAACACTTTGGGACGTCCATAAGAAAAAGGATACACTATGGGTGAGATGGGTCAATGGGGTCTATCTCAAAGGTAGGAGTGTGTGGGATTTTGTCCCACGCAATCGTGACTCAATGTTCATGAAGAAATTGAGTCACATCCGAGACCAAATCAAGAGATGTTTTAACAACCTAAATGATACCATAATGGGTCTAAATGCTAGATCCGAGAATGGGAAACTAGTATCGGGTAAGATATATGAACTTTTGAGAACTAAAGGGACGGTTCGAGCTTGTATGAGTTTCATATGGAAATCTTATATCCCTCCCAAATTCTCGTTTAATGTTTGGCTTGCCTTGCGTAACAGGTTACCTACACAGGATAACCTCAGTTACTTGCATATTGTTAACCGATGTGACCTTTGTAAGGGTGGCTTGGAAACAATGCCACACCTCTTCTTTCTTTGTCCTTACACTTGTAGGGTTTGGGAGCATATTAAAGACTGGTTGGGATTAACAAGGGAGATGTCCACACTCAATAGCTCAGTCAAATGGATTTTGAAGAATCATAAAGGATCGAAGATCAAAGGGAAAGCTGCTCGTATTGCCTTTTGTGCCACGGTCTATTACCTTTGGCACGCTAGGAATGCCAACCGATTTGACGAAGCGGATGTGAAGGAGGAGGAGACCATTGCGAAAATCAAGCATGTGGTATATAAGATACTATTCAGTATATATCCACATGACTTGGTTAAATTTTGAAGAAGGCAAATGCATGGATATTTTGGATGCCGAGGTTTGAAGTTAATTGACACTGCCACATGGACACTTGTATGTCGCGGCATGGACCTTTTGGATGCCGCGGCTTGGACAATTCGGACACCAAGGCATGGACATCTTGGATGCCACGGCATGAGGTAGCGTCTTGGACGGGGGGTGTTTGCTACCACCTTTGTATTTCTTTTAACTTTTGAACTTCTGCTCTAGTTGCTTACTTAAGTAGCACGGATGTATGTTTGATTTTTTGATTGGCAAGTATTTATGCTTGGTCCTTTTGGTGTGGATTAGATCGAGAAAAAAAAACCTCTCTTCACCCTCACATTATGTGGAGGTGGGGGGTTTTTAGGAAATCTAGGACACTTGATGTATAGTTTTTTTCTGGGTATTAATATACATTTACATTTCATCCAAAAAAAGAAGGACAGGGGAGTAAAGTTACCTAAAGCCAATTCAATTCGTTTGGCAAGGAAAGAAATGCTATATACTACTTCAATTCTTCCGTCCCAATTTATCAGTCTTATTTTACTTTTTGGGTTATTCAAAAACTAGTGGCTCGTTTTTTTTAAGAAATATACGATCTGCAACATTTCACTTTATTATAGTCAAAGTTCAAACACAACTTTTATCTTATCAACCATTTTATTAATAATTATGTCAAACTAAAGTATGACACACAAAATGAGATGGAGGTAGCTTGTACAATAGTATGTACTCCCTCTGTCCTCTTTTAAATGTTTCGTTTTGCCATATTGGGATGTCTCTATTTAATTGTCTCATACCTTATTTGGTAAAGTTTGTGTGGCTCAAAATGATTCTTACTTTATTCTTACTTTATCAATTAATATCAACCACACAAACTTACTTTTCTTAAAACTCGTGTCACCCTCTTCCGGGACATTTAAAAGGGGACGGGGGAAGTATCTAGCTAGGACAAGACACTGATTACATAAACAGACTCTAATACTCCCTCCGTCCCCGAAAGAAGTTCTCACTTTCCTTATTTAGATGTCCCTAATTTAAGTTCTCATTTCCTTAAATGGAAAGTTGTCTACATCAAAACAGTGCCAAACAGTGCAAAACAGTGTCAAACAGTGTCGAAAAAGTGTCAAAACAGTAAAAGTGTGTGAAAGTCAAATGGAGAACTTCTTTCGGGGCGGAGGGAGTAAATTTAAGTCATTTGTCTTAGAGAAAATACTTTGATGTTACATACTCCGTAGTTTGATGCATAGTATGGCCTATCAACAGTCAAAAGATAAACAGTGTTGAACTATGTATATTCTTTGTTCCACAAACAGTTCACCCCTCCCTGCAGGCTACAGCACAAAGGTCTGATACAAGAAAGGGTGTTGTGAAGTGATAGTAGGCCGTGTTGTTTCATCAAGGGAAGGGAATCTGCTTTGTGGCTTGGCTTTTTTTTGGAAAACCAAATTCCTGCAAACTGGGAATTGTCATTGTCCTAGAATCTCCACACTGTACGTGGAGAATTGATCGTATCGAAGGATCTCTACTTCGCTCCCAACTCACTTCCTCATACAGTGTGTAAAGAATCTAGAATTTGTGTTTGGATGGATATGCATTGGATAACGAAAGCTTTCTCTATCTTTGTGATATAATCTCATTCCAGAGTATGTTGTAAATTAGGCTTTTTTCTTGGAAAAGTTACCGAAATAGGACTAAAATAGTTTGAAAATTCCAAAATAGGAGTAATTACTGTCACGTTTGGAAAATACTGCCATGTTTGAAGTCTGGTACTGCCAAAACATGGTTGTAATTAGTCCTATTTTGGAAATAAAAACATCGCAGTCCTATTTTGGAATTTTTAAACCTTTTTAGTCCTATTTTGGGTAATATTCTCTTTTTTCTTTTACTACCAATCACTACCAATCAAGCTGATAAAATGAAAATGGTAATAAACTATTAAAAAATTATGTAAAAAACAAGTTGCTACGTAGTAACTACTCCCTCTGTTCTTTTTTATTAGTCCTTCTTTCCTTTTTGGGACGTTTTTTTTATTTGTCCTCCTTTCCCTTTAAGGAAAGTTTTTGAGAAAATACTCTCACTTTTATTATTTTTACCCCGCTTATTTTTTACAAACTATTTTTTCTTTCCTACTTTACTACTACTTTACTCTTTTTAATAGACTCTCTTTCCTACTTTATCATCATTTTACTCTTTTTAATATAGCATCTTCCCTACTTTATCATTTACCCTACACACTCTATACTTACTCTACTACTTTATTATTAAAACCCGTGTCAAACTCTAAGAGGACTAATAAAAAAGAACGAAGGGAGTAATAATTACAAACTCAAAAAAACAAAATTATTCACTTATAAAAGTACAATAGCGAAACAATTACAAATTTAACATCCATGATAAATTTGTCACGGGCGTAATCCGTGACAAATATTTGTGACAAAAACGTTATTTTTTTGTTGCAAACTGTTCAGTAATTGAGTGTCAAAAATCCCACTTCTACGTCCGCTTGGCTATCCTCCCTGCCTCCCTGCTTCGACTGTCATCCCCTTACTGATCAAGGAGATCACCGCTTGTTGGAGATGCCCTAGCGAATCGATCGCCCTTCCCACGACGAAGCCTAGCTAACCTCTTCCCTCGCCTGCTTTCAATTTGTCGAGCAATGTAAATCGCCCACCCCAAAATCTTCGCTGACTAGAAACCCAAGATGCGCCTTCTGCTTCCTTGAAGTGCTTTTTTTTGCTCACTCAGGATGATTAATAGATAACTTTCAACTTAAATTAGTGAACCCATCGATCATCTCCAGAACGTGATAACACATCTTTGTTTAAGCCCATAGAGAGACTTTTGCAACTTGCATACTTCCCCCGGATTATGAGAAACTCCAGGAGGAGGCACCATATATATTTCTTCATGAAGATCGCCATTAAGAAATGCATTATTAACATCCATCTGATAAATATGCCATTGACGAACAGAGGCAATAGTAATAAGAGTGTGAATGGTTGTCATCTTGGCAACAGGGGCAAAAGTTTCTTCATAATACATGCCATATTGTTGAGCATAACCCTTGGCAACAAGACGAGCTGTGTAGCGCTCAACAGACCCATCAGACTTGACTTTGATCTTGAAAACCCAACGAGAACCTATAGCACGTTTTCCTGGTGGTAGAGAAACCAGAGTCCAAGTACCTGTTTTGTGCAAAGCTGAAAGTTCATTGTCCATAGCATGCTGCCACAGTAGATCAAGAATCGCCTCTTGATAAGAGGATGGCTCAGACAGTCTGTGTAGAGAGGTCAAAGCAGAAGCAAATATTTTTGACAAAAACGTTGTTTTTTTTGTTGCAAACTGTTCAGTAATTGAGTGTCAAAAATCCCACTTCTACGTCCGCTTGGCTATCCTCCCTGCCTCCCTGCTTCGACTGTCATCCCCTTACTGCTCAAGGAGATCACCGCTTGTTGGAGATGCCCTAGCGAATCGATCGCCCTTCCCACGACGAAGCCTAGCTAACCTCTTCCCTCGCCTACTTTCAATTTGCCGAGCAATGTAAATTGCCCACCCCAAAATCTTCGCTGACTAGAAACCCAAGATGCGCCTTCTGCTTCCTTCAAGTGCTTTTTTTTGCTCACTCAGGATGATTAATAGATAACTTTCAACTTAAATTAGTGAACCCATCGATCATCTCCAGAACGTGATAACACATCTTTGTACAAATCTAGAATTTATAGCATTAGGCAATTATTAATAAATTCAATATTAATTTTTTAAACCCATAGAGAGACTTTTGCAACTTGCATACTTCCCCCGGATTGTGAGAAACTCCAGGAGGAGGCACCATATATATTTCTTCATGAAGATCGCCATTAAGAAAGGCATTATTAACATCAGTCTGATAAATATGCCATTGACGAATAGAGGCAATAGCAATAAGAGTGTGAATGGTTGTCATCTTGGCAACAGGGGCAAAAGTTTCTTCATAATCCATGCCATATTGTTGAGCATAACCCTTGGCAACAAGACGAGCTTTGTAGCGCTCAACAGACCCAACGAGAACCTATAGCACGTTTTCCTGGTGGTAGAGAAACCAGAGTCCAAGTACCTGTTTTGTGCAAAGCTGAAAGTTCATCGTCCATAGCATGCTGCCACAGTGGATCAAGAATCGCCTCTTGATAAGAGGATGGCTCAGACAGTCTGTGTAGAGAGGTCAAAGCAGAAGCAAAGGAAGTAGAATAAATGGAGTAAACAAAATCAGGTAATTGGGTGAACTTACGGAGACGATGAGGGTAACGAGGAGGAATGGGAGGAGAAGAATGAGGATCACCAATCTGCAGAGGGTCATGGGCAGGCGGGGGGGGGGGGGTATGAGAATCTTCATCCCTGAAATTCTCAAAATTAAAGTCATGTGCATCATCAATATCCGCAACAAACGGATCAATATGAGTGAGATCAGATTTGGTAATACTATGAGAGTCAGATGGAATGGAGTAAAATGGCAAATGTTCAAGAAACACAACATGACTATAAGTATACAGTTTGCGAGTAACAGGATTATAACAACGATAACCTTTTTTACCATCCCATAACCAAGAAAAACACATATGGCAGATTGAGGAGATAATTTACTCCGTTCAACATGAGGAAGAAGAACAAAGCAAGTGGAACCAAAAACCCTCAATGATGAGTAATCAGGTGGATGACCATATATTCTTTCAAAAGGAGACAAACCTGAAGTAACAGAAGAAAGGTATCTATTAATGACATAAACTGCAGTTTTGACAGCCTCACCCGAGAACTTAGTAGGAGTTGAAGCTGACAACAGCAGAGAACGAGCTGTTTTAAGAATGTGACGATGCTTTCTTTCAGCAACTCCATTTTGTTCAGGGGTGTCAGAACAAGAGGCTTGATGAAAAGTTCCATCTGAGGAAAGTAACTCGAAGAACCTGTTAGAGGTGTATTCACCACCTAAATCATAGCGGAAGCAGTTAATAACAGAGTTATGTTGAGTTTTAACCAAAGCACGAAAAGCAGAATAAATACCAAAGAATTCAAAACGATGCTTCATAAGATAAATCCAACAATAGCGAGTGTAATCATTAATGAAAGAGACATAATATCTTGATCCACCCTTAGTAGCAACTGGGGATGGACCCCATACATCAGAATGAACCAAATCAAAAGGTTCCTTAGAAATGGAAACACTTTTACAAAAAGGTAAAGCAGAAAACTTGGCAAGTTTACAACCACAACAGTCAGAAATGTCATTTGGTTGTAAAGACCCTAAAACTACAGTTGATGCTAAGTATTTTAGACGAGGTGAAGATACATGACCAAGACGAGAATGCCATAAGTAAAACTTAGAAGAAGACAAATTCAAGCGAAAAGATGATAAATCAACAGTAGGAGCGGCAACATGTGGAATCCTCAGCTCATCCAAAATATAAAGTCCCCCCTGCCTACGGCCTGTCCCAATCAACCTCTTCGATTGAGGATCCTGCACATAACAATGACTTGAAGAAAATAAGACTAAGAAACCAGAATCACATAGCTGACTAACGGAGACTAGACTTAAAGTGAGGTTAGGTAAATAATAAACATCGGAAAGAGACAGTTTATGTGTGGAAATAGAACCAATTCCTTTCAATAACATAGGGTTGCCATCAGCAGTCATCACGGATACACATGAAGAATTGCATATAGACGTAAAAGATTTAAAGTTAGATGACATGTGATGAGAAGCCCCAGAGTCAAGAATTCAAACTGAAGATGATATACCTGATGAGCCCGTAGAAGATAGACCTAATGTAGGAGAGACTAACATGGCATTAGGTTGAGATGCTAGAAACTTCTGAAATTGTTCGGCAAGATAAGACATGGAAGACCCAGAATAAACCCCCCAAGGGTGGCAGAAGGAGAAACAGCATTAGCAGCAGCAACATTGGAAAAAGGAGACGAATGCCTAAAGTTTCTGTTATTTGGCTGAGGCGGACGCCACTGAGATGACATGTGTGATGACTCTTTCTTCAACAATTTTGGGTATTGAGCCTTCCAGTTACCTTTTTCTTTGCAAAAGCTACATTCATCATAATTAACTCTGCCATGAGATTTTGCTTTCATAACCGGGGAAACAAAAACAGATGGACTTGGCAGAATCCCTTTCTCAGCAATTCCCTTTTCAGAGTGTGACTTCAAACGAACTTCTTCAGCTAATAGTTCATTAACAACAGAATCAACCGATGGTAGAGGGTTGCGATGCAAAATGGAACCACGAAGGCCTTCAAGATCATCCCGAAGAGCCATTAAAAATTGTACCAAACGTTGTTGTTCCCTGCGATCAGTATATGGTTTGAAAGCTTGCAATTCTGCAGATTCAGTAAGTGCCAATTGATCCCAAAGGTTAGTCATAGCAGAATAAAATTCTTGGATGCTCATGCTTGTTTAAGAGCTCGAATATCAATCTCCAACTGATACTGCTTTGCAAAATTGGACTATGCACATACAATCGTTTCAAATGCTCCCAAACCTGAAATGGTGTATCATATTTTGCAAGTTGAACACCTATTGATTGCGAAACAGAGTTGTTAATCCAAGTAATGATTTTTGAGTTGTTCACTTCCCATGTTTCCAACTCCTTTTCAAAGTGTTCATTAGCTCTATCTTTGGGTTTAGCAACAGTACCAGAAACATATCCCCACATTCGTTTACCAATCAAAAAAAATCTCAGCACATAGCTCCAATAAGCATAATTTTGTCTATTTAGTTGCACACTAATGGATTGCAAAGAGTCATCATCTCTTTCAGTTGCCATAACTAACAATCACAATAGCAGAAAATCCAAATCCATATACTCAAAGAGATAGGAGGTACACATAGACTCTAACCAGAAAACCTAGCCAAATTGATGTTGGAAAAGGAGTGAGTCACTGCCTGTGAGGGAGAGAAGACTCTTATTGCTAACTGCAAATGATGGAGTCCGAAACCATGAGCAAAATTGACTGCGAAAATTTAGGTCGGCGCTCCGCCTCGAACCCTGGACAGGTGGGCGATGCCCCCCTATGACTCCCCGCCAACTCACCGCGGAGTTGGATCCGCGAAAGCTGTGGCCTTGACGAACCTTGCTCTCGATACCATGTTAGAAGCTATGCATATGGAAGAGATAAGATGGAGAAGACGAAGTCCATTGTAATCGATAAGGAATACAAGGCTGAGAGTCCAATACAAATAGGAAACTAGTAAATATAAAAAAAAAAACAAAAATACCCTTGACTAATAACTAAATTACATTTAACATAGAAGACTGGAAAACTAATATTGCGAGAAATTAACACGTGAAGATGAAATTCAATTTACATACTTCATTTTGATAGGTTTTTAAGAGTAGCGATGGAAAAAATAGTCTTGCAAGAAATTAATTCTACATAATTCTCCAAGCGGCAGTGAAAGTTTGATTGGACCAAGAAAATAGTTACAGAAAAAGCACGCTAGGTGATTTCAGAACATTGGAAATATGAAATATTAGTATTTTTTTGGTTACCGGTTAACCATCGATAGCAAATTCTCATAACCGCAATTGGACCATGAACCATTTTTCCATTGACTCAATTAAGCGTACCACGAAATTTTGAAAAATCTGGTATGGTCCTGGACGGATTTAAGAGGGCGGGAAACGCCCCTTCAACTTTCAAATTTTTCTACTATATATGTTATGTTTTCATAAAATTTTCATATTTTAATGACATATATATGTTTTCGCCCCCCTTATCTTTTAGTTTTCAAAATTAATATATAAGCTCACATAATGTAATACTTAAGTGGTGATTTAAAAGAACTAAATCTAAAATAATTTACATAGTTTAAACAAATAAACAATAGAACAACTCATTGTTTAAGACTTAGGATACCTATTATATCAAAATTCTTAGTTTTGTAATTTTTAATTATCTTTATTAGATCATTAGTACTCGATTTTGTAAAATATCAACGATAGTTAAACAGTTCTTAAATCATGTAAAGTAAATCCAGATTATAAATGTTTGTTGACAATAAATTACACAATTAATTTACTTCTTACTTTGTAAAAATAATTTGTTGCATAGAAATAAACTTTAACTTATTTTAGCATTAATACAAATATAATACGGAGTATGCACCATGTATATATGAATTAACAATACTACGTAGCATATCATTCTAAAACTAATAATCTCATACATACTATTGTAATATTAAGAAAACTCCTCATGATCCACGAATACCCTCCTTCGTAAACAAAGCAGAAGTTATAAAAAAAAGCATCGGTTTATGTGTATCTTTTAAACTTTTTACCTTCAAATAATTTTATTATACTCCGTATGTTATATATCCTTTCTTATTTTACAGTAATTTTCTAGAGCACTTACAATTATTACATCAAAGTTATTTTTCCATTGTATAAAATTAGAATGTAATACAATAGACTTAAATGTCATCGTGTATTTACTCGTGGAATTTTTTGAACAAAAATTAGCCGAAGAGTCCTACATTAGCAAAAAACGTTCACCCTGCTACGACTAGCGGAAAAGTTTTCACCCCCTACAGTAGTGAAAAAAACCCGCCCCCTTGACTCTAAATCATAGCTCCATCCTTGGGTACGGTCAGGGGCGGGGCCCAGGGGGATCAGGGTGGTCAGCTGACCCTGCTGAAAGTTAGAGAGTATAGAGCTCTGAAATATCTTCGATTTGATATATTACGACCCCCGTAACTCATTGTGAGTAAAAATTATGACTTCTGGAAAATCAGCACTATCTAAACGTAAAATCAGCAACATTTGATGCATATTATAGATTATTTTCCCAAAACATAAAAACAGAGTATAATTCACTCAATATTTACGGGACACGACTCAGAAATCATAGCAAAGACAATGTATCTTATTACTACGATTGCTTATTTATTTAAACTGCATATGAAATATTCAACTTGGATATTGCTTAAAAACGATCCACCATTTTCATTCTGTATATAGGTTGAGTTTTGACCCATGAGCCGTTTTTCTGACTCCGCCAATGGGTACGGTTAACGAGAAAAACAATGGTAATTTGATTTTTTGAAGTTTTTATCCTAGATAGGACTAAAAGATGGTTAAAATTCCAAAGTAGGACTACAAGTTTTATATTTCACAAATGGGACTCCAGATTACCTTATTACCCTTCTTCCTAAAAATAATCGATCGACTCTCCATCAACCGCCAGACTTCTCCCATGCGACTTTCTCTTTGGCCGATCGCAGCTTCGATCTTCATCGTCAACGGCGTTATCCGCAGACATTGTAGTCATCTGCTCTCTGCTCTCCCAGGTACTCTTCTTCATTTTCTTCCTCCTCTTCTTCTTCTTTTTCTTCTTCTAATTCTTCTTCATCTTCTTCTTGTAGCCCTGTTCCTGATTCTCTGCTTTCTTTTTTTAAAAAAAAATTATCAATCAAAGTTGAAAAAATATTGCATGAATGTGAAAGTTTCCAATGAAGATATATTTAACTTGAATTTCTTCTTATCAATTTTGATATATTTCAATCTCAAAATGCCCTGAGTAATGATTCTGAAGAAAATGTCACTTTTTAATCAAAGAATGTCATATTTATTGGTTATTTTTTAAAAAAATGACACTTTTATGTCATTCAAGTCTATGCAGCCTCCGATGAGAATGCCACTTGATATGAATAAATGACATGATAATGACATTATCTTATGAACATATGTCATTTTCATATTGTCATCCTGATAAATGTACTGCTACAAACATGACAGTTTTTTCAAATACTAGTAATACTTTTGACATTCCCAGATTATAAAAGTGACATTTTGCTTAATAAGTAAAATTCAAATCCAAAAAATTCAAATTAGTAAATAAAATTCAAATCCAAAGAAGAAAAAAAGAAGAGAATAGGGGACCAGAAAATTGAAGAGGATTAGAAGATGAAGAAGAAGAAGAAGAAGAAGAAGCAAAGAATAAGAAGACCAGAAATTTGAAGAAGAAGAAGAAGAAGAAGAAGAAGCAGAGGACTTACCTGGTTGCCTATGCGATGGGAGGCCAGAGTCGATGGCGAGCTCAGATCCATGGGAGGAAGAGATGTTTGCGATGAATTGCAGAAGATGGCAACGATTGCGCAATGTTACGGCACCAGAGGCTATTTCCGTCCAAATGCAAATATTTACTCCTATTTAGAGAATTTAAAACAATGAGTCCTAGTTTTGCAATTACCTCATGTTTTACTCCCATTTTGACAATTCTCTGATTTTTTTTATACGGTTAACGGGTTTTTTGTGCGAGGGGGTTGGGATTGCATAAGAAAGCAATGCAATTTTGACACATATTATTCATGTTGATTTTAGAAACAGTCATACTCCGTATAAAAATGAAAAAAAAAAAAAACGAATTTGAAAATCTGATTTCTGAGCATCATTATTGAAAATAGACCAATCGCAATCCCCCAAACAGAACCTAATAAAGTTACCAGTGCCTTAGAATTGGTCAACCCGAGGTATATATGAGAAGGCATTCTAAAAAAAACAGGTCTTAGCAAAATATGAAACTCCCAGTTCTTTATTTCAAAAGTGGAAATAATTAAATTACCACGACAAAGGTCGCTGTCCAAAATCCAAATTTGTGGTCAATAAAAAAACAGACACAGTTCATACTTCATTTTCTTGAGGAGAAATGCTAGGTGTACACAAAATGTGTACACCTTTGGCACACCATATAAAAGGGCTCTCTAGTTTTACCGTCTTTTACCCAACCTTCTCTCTGGTTTCTCTCTGCCTTCAGCTCCTCGCTCTTCCGCTTTATTTTTTCGTTTCAGCACCATTTTTCCTTTCCTTCTCTTCTTCATTTCAAAAGCTCTTTCCATTCATGGAGGTCTTAATCCTAATATAAGAGCACCCCATTTCTTTTACTTCTCGTTGTTTCGCATTTGAATTGTTTTTTGTTTCTCATTTCATCTCTCAAAGCCCTAATCCGACTGAAACGCCATAACCGAACAACCCACGAAACTTTTGTCTTGCGGTCTGGTGAAGGTCAAGTGTACAAGGAGTGAAGTTCTGGTGCCCGAATGCCTCATCCCTCTCTTCTATCTCTCTGGTCTGCACCCTTCCCGTCCAGTATGTCCCCTTCTTCCTTATTTCGTTTTTCTTTGATTTAATTTATTTATTTTTAACTTCAGGTGTAATATATGTAGTAATGTTGAATGTTTGATTATTTTGTGTCATTGTGATAAATTTGTGATGTTAAGTATGGAAACTTTTATCCAAATATTCCATGTCATTACTATGCCCATAACATGTTTGTTGAAATGATTCAATGAATTTTATGTTTATGTGATACTATGTTCGATGACTTTTAGATTTTGTTTTATACTTTTCCAGTTAAAAATAGGTATCATGGTGTTTGTTTAACTATTTACTATTTTATTGTTGTGAATTTGTTATTTTTATTTTGAAATTCATTGTTAAACCTTAGTAAAATTAGGGGTTTTAGCAAAAGAGTTACAAATTGGCCACGGTTTCTGAACTGGAAAGTGTGAGGGCAGAATTGGAGCAACCCCATTCAAGATTTTGTGAGAGATCAATGGAGCTGTGAAAAAATAGCAGAGGAAACAGTTTCATCCAGAGGAGTTGAGGAGACAATGGAGGATTTGACTATTGAGGTCATAACCTTGAAGCAATCCCTAGAAGCAGGGCATGCTGCACAACTTCTAAATCATACAAATTGACAAATTAGGAGAATGAACCAAAAAAATCATGGATGTAAAAAGTTCATAAATGTCTGTGATGTTTTAAGTAGATGTCTGTCATTCATATTTCTTTGTCTGTCATTTGTTTTGAGTTGTCTGTACTAGTTTGAGTTGTCTGTAAAACCTTTATAAATGTCTGTGATGTTTTAAGCAGATGTCTGTCATTCATATTTCTTTGTATGTCATTTGTTTTGAGTTGTATGTATTAATTTGAGTTGTCTGTAAGGAGTTTATAAATGTCTGTGATGTTATAAATAGATGTCTATCATTCATATTTCCTTGTCTGTATGTCATCTGTTTTGAGTTGTTTGTAAGGACTTTATAAATGTCTTTGATGTTATAAATAGACGTCTGTCATTCATATTTCCTTGTCTGTCATTTGTTCTGACTTGTCTGTAAGGAATTTATAAATGTCTGTGATGTTATACATAGATGTCTGTTGTTCATATTGACTTGTCTGTCATTTGGCCAGGAGGGCCAAATTGGTGACAGGCAGCATGTATCATATCAAAAATCGTGCATGAAGTAAGTGTTATTGTGTTTCCCACTTTAGAACATGTTTCCTCTTTCTTTGGATACTTAAGTCCATACATGGAGTTGACCGGACAAGTGTGTGCATTGTGTGGTAGCATACTTTGAAATTTATCTTGAATAAAGGAGAGTCTTCAGGCTAAAAGAATCGTATTAAATTCAATATTATTGTGCATTACATTTATTGTTTGTGTTAGTTTTCTAGTTGTCTGCCTGGGATATTTTTGTCTGTCTACAGGTCTGGCGAATGTGGCGTGATGGTCCTAATTTTTGCAGAGCAGCTACTCCTCGAAAATTCATTGGTTCCTACTTGCGACTATGGCAACATGTCCAACAAAAGACTTGACTATGGTATTCAGCTTTGGCAGTTGAAGAAGGAAGAAGCGTAAAGTGTTATAGCAATCAGTTTTATTTCTAGTTGTGGTTCGAACATGTGTTATTCAATGTTGTACAATGTTCAACAATTTAGTAGTGGATTTTGAATGTGTGTGGCTTTTTGCAAACATTACATTCACAATTAACCACTTATTTATGTGGATATTTTGTCTCTCTGGGAATCATTCGTTTTGCCTGTGTGTGTACTCTTTTACGTTTAACATACATGTATCGTCGGTGTTTTGCTCGACACATTAGGTATGTCTAGTTATGTTTATTGTTTGTGTATGTATATGTTATAGTCCAGACAGACAGACACATTTAACTATGGGATAATAATGTTCAATTCACAAAGTATAGAAAACCACAATTCATGCTGCTATAGTCCAGACAGACAATTGCTTCTGCCAGACAGACAAATATTGTCTATTACACATAACTCTTTTGCTAGGACCAGACACGAAATGTCTAACACAGACACATATTGTCTGTCCAAGCTAACTATTTTACCAGCCCAGACACAAAATGTCTGGCACAGACAAATACTGGCTCTGAGACCTAACTCTTTTGTCTGGCCCAGACACGAAATGTCTGGAAAAGACAAATACTGTCTGGTAGACTCTAATTAGCAAATTAGCCCTTTTAAATGACTATTGTCTGTGTACATTATATCTATACATATGTCAAGGAAATTATTTATACATAAGTCAATTTGTATGTGTCCAAACGATAATCGTCTATCGAGAGAACAATGAGTTTAAAATGACATAAAGTCGTTGATAGTCCTCCTTAATTATGCCCCTCATTCACCATTTCCTTCATTGGAGGTTCTCATCTTTATTACATCATTTTCTTCACTAGAGGTTCCAACTGTAAATAATTGATAACAATTAAAACACATAGAAGGATGACTATGAAAATAATATAACTAAAATGCATTGATTTACATGAGGTGGTGCACTTTCATGGTTTAGAACTTGTTTGGCTACTGGCCAAAAAAAAACTTGTTTGGCTTCATACAACAGCTGCTGTTTTATCTTTGTCCTATGCATTTGATGCTATTAAGCATTCCGAAGTGACTTCTTTATCCAATAAATTTAGCTACCATCCAAGTTACAATACGAAAGTGAGCCTTTTTTGGCTATTTAATGACCCACTTCCATTTCCAGGAAACCTTTTCCGGTTTGGCTCCTTCTCCTCCTAGGTCTAGAAAAATGAAAAATAACTCTTAGTAAGTAGAGAAGTGGAAAGAGTTAAACTTTCAAACTCCATAAATCCATTCATTATACAGATATACATATATATTTCCAATCAGCAACATCTATAATGTCGTCAAGAGCAGAGATGGTGACATGCTAAAATAAAGCCCATCATTTTCAGTTGATAGAGTAGATTGCGATCGTGTATAAAGCCCATTGTTTATTTCAAACAAACAAGATTTCAAGATAAGTTGCTGCTTTTTCTGCTTTTTCAAGGGTTAGGAAATGTTGCATTACGTTTAATAAGATCTGTTAACCATCAGAGACAATGAGCTAAAGAGAAATTAAGTTCATGGACAACTAGCAAGTTGAACTTGAGCATCTTACCTTTCTTGGTCAAAACCTATTTTATGGAGTAGCTTTCTTGATCAAAGTGAACTTCACTAAAATTATGCTATACCATCGTATTTCAAATGAGTCCAAGAAAAAAATGACAAAAGAAAGGTTGTCTTTTTTATACAACCAGCAAGTTGAATTTAGCTTCTTACTTTCATGATTAAAATCAATAAGGAGCCAATTTATATTTCTTTTGCTTAAACCCCTAATGCACAATGCTTATATGAACGTGAATTTTAATTGGTAATCTTATTGAACAGCCTTTAGAATGACTAATCTCTTTGATAGACCAATCAAGGAGTTCTTCTCTAATATTATTCTTCTCCAACAAACTTTAACAGTAAGGTTTAACACCAACAAATGACTCTTTCTTGATTATTTTACTAAGGATTAACACTAAAGCTTCAAAAATTAGAATAGTGAATTCACAACAATAAAGTAAAATAGTCAAACAGACAACACTATACACAATTTGAAGTGGAAAATTATACTAGTATAACGAAATCCATTACAACATGTTGTCTGTCTAGACAGACAATAGTATGCATAATTGTTTTTCACATAATTCTTGTGTACATTCAAAAATACAACCACATACCCAACACTTATACACACTTTTACATAAAAACTACATTAACTATGAACACACATACTACAAAACAGTCTTGTATCAATACTTGCATGTCCATACAGACGTTATTTCTATGCAGACAAACAAATGACATTGTCTGTCAGACAGACATTTTACATATGGGGTCAAACAACTATGAAACCCCTTGAGCAGTAGACAGACACTGCACTAAAAACTTCTTTGTTAGACAGACAACCCCTTTCATATCCAAAATATACCAAAAATTCAAGAAACCAAAATCAAGAAAATCAAGATAACAAAACCAAGACAACAACACATACTCAAGCCTTTGACCTCTGCACCTTGTTCATCGTCCTCCCTTGATCTACCATCCAGTTCAACAACAACCGTCGTACCACCATGGTCTGCACCTTCATCACCTAGCTCTCCAAAAGTGACGAATCTATCCAAGAGTAAGTCATCAGCCCACTAATTTGGCTCCATTGAGAAATTTTCAACGGAGAAGATGAAGGAAGAAACTCTTCTGTCGTCCGTCCGTACGCAGCTAGCTCGGATGTGGCACCCGATTTTTTTGGGGCGGAAATAATTTAGCGCAGGGGAGGGAGGAGGGAGCTGTGAGAGAGAGGAGAGAATTTTTGGGGGTAAAGAATGGTAAAAATAAGATGTATTTATATGGGGTACCAAAGGTGTACACAAATTGTGTACCCCAAGCAAAATCCTTTTCTTGAGATACTCATAAAGTTTTAAAAAGCACCAAAGAAAAGTTACCCTGCGTGTATGTAATAGAATCATCATGATATTAATTAATATCCCAATTTTAGTACGGTTAAGAAATTTGATTAGATGGTATTCTGATGCATGCTCCATCAAGCACTGAAAAGCCACAAAGGACTCCCAACTAATTTTTCTTTTAACCTTTACCTAAGATTCCTTAGTCCGTCTTTAGCTTTTTCGAGTGCCTTTTATTCTCAAGATATTCAAACCCTTTGCTTGGTTAATAGCCTTTGGACTAGAGGATTACCTAGCGGCCGACAGTATTAGGCGTGGGTATTAGGACGGTCATTTATTTGTAAAGAGGCATTATTTCAATTGAAAAGAAACTTGACTTGATTATTATATTAGAGAAATTAACTACACAACACCAGCCACAATAGCATTGACTCAATGCCGCAAATGCTTCCCATCCATCTACGGTGAAGTGTTAGGATCGGATGCACGCAGCTTTAGTTTACTCTTATACTAGAGCACAGAAACAAAGTTCTTGTTCCCTAAAAAAACAATGTTCTTGCATGAGCCATGACGAAAATCACTTCAAAAATTGCATTAATTGATTGTTGCTTTATAATAAAGAAACGGTGACAATCTAGTGAGTCATTTTTCTTTATTGAATCATACTTTCAAATCAAAAGTAATGAGTCTTTCACTCGGTTGAAAATGATGGAGCGAAAAATATAATCAAGACTCACGGTCTTTTTGACTAAAATTAGAACTTATAAATCCTATTAAGAGTAAAAATAGTTAACATTTTGGTTTTTAGTGTAAAATGTGGCTATTTGGTAGTACATTTAGGGTATGTTTGGGAGTTTGGAAGGAAGGGGAGAGAAAGACTTTGAAGGTTAGTTTGATCTAGAGGGAGAGGAAAGGAAGGAAATTTTCTTTTTGTTTGGGAGTTGCAAATTTGAGTAGAGTGATTAATGAGAAATTATAGTTAAAATCACTTTCAAGTAGGACGAATTTAAATAGTTGAATTTACTTCATTTTTACTTAAGTTAAAGTTATCATTTAAGCATTTATCTTTCAAAATCTCCCAATTTAGGATAACTTAAAAATTGAGCATTCAATTCAAAACGATTTCTTCCCATTTTCTAAACTCCCAAACACATAAGTAAGGTCATAAACGCTCCTAATCCTTCCTCTCTGCTCCAAAACACAACTTCCAAACATACTCTTAGACAACATTCTTACAGACTTTGGGTTCTATTTTCACTACATTCACAATATGAAAAATGAGGGTCGGTCTAATTTTATGTGTTAGTGTATTATTTTATATTTAAAACGTTTAAAAGCCCATGTTAACAATTGATGATCCTTATATTCACTGATGATCCTTCTGCTACAAAAAGCATAACGAACATGCAGATCAAGAAAATTGTTTGTGAATTGACGGTCAAGCAAATAGGGACGGCAGGGAAGGTCCAATGAATAAGACGAGAGGAATGAATAAAAACAGAGGGAACGTGAAGCATGGGCTACCTGAATCTATCGCATGCCAATCCATCTAATTAACTCTGTTATTCCAAATCAATACACTCAAGCGCCCCTACCTACATGTTTACACTAAAAGAAGATTTAAACACCCTGAAAAACAACATTGAGGACTTACTCCTAGGAATGGTTTAACAAAAATTCTATAGGTACCCCAAATTGTACCCCAATTTGTAACCACCCCCTGAATTGCCTGTGTACACAGACAATTCGTTTGAAAGAGAGCAGAACTTTCTGCCCAAATGTGTGTGTACACAGACGGTGAACACTTTGGAGTACAAATTGGGGTACCCCAAGCAGCTCTCATGGTTTAATTGGGAGGAGAGTGTGTTCAATTTAAGAAAATTTGTGACAAGATTTGAAAAAATATGAGTTTTTGAGACTATAGCAATATTGTGTAATTTGTTAAACTGTAATCCAATTACATTTGGTCTTGATTAGTTTCAAAGAAGAAGTGAGACGTTTGTCTAGAATAACCTAAAAGTATTGTGACATACTAGTATGATCCGAGTACAAATTATGTATCCACTAGATCAAATTACATTATATCATTGTTGTGCCAAATTGGATCATAGATATATAAACATTTTTTGTCAAGAAATAGTCATCTTAAAACATGTAAGCTCTTCTCATATAAAACTAATGATTATGACAAAAATATGTTTGTGCTCCCACAGACCCACACAAGTAATTTATGTCTTGATTATGTACTTTGGACATCAGGAGTTCCTGATGAAAAGCCCCGTGCGGACAAGACCATCAGAGGGTCTTCCTTTTTATGAAATTTTTTGAGCATGTTCTTCATCAAGTCTAGTTTGTCCATA
Organism: Cuscuta epithymum; assembly: GCA_945859915.1. Lineage (NCBI taxonomy): Eukaryota > Viridiplantae > Streptophyta > Magnoliopsida > Solanales > Convolvulaceae > Cuscuta > Cuscuta epithymum. Next base: position 467,803 of record CAMAPF010001025.1, read on the forward strand.
CAAAATTCCAGCTCAAAATTCGATCGGGAAGGCAGTCAAATAAATCCTGGAAAAATATGACGCATTCTGCGCACATATAATGTGCAGTATGTTTCCAAGATTTATTTGACTGTCTTCCCGATCAAATTTTGAACTGAAATTTGATATAGACAAACTATACTTGATGAGGAACATGCTCAAAATTTTCATTAAAAAATTCCATCAGGAAGACCCTCTAATAGGCTTGTCCGCACAGATCTTCTCTTTAGGAGCTCCTGATATTCTTATGTCCTTGGCAACCCAAATGTACGTGATATGTGACAACTTTTAAACATTCCATATTTAAACATTTGTAAACATTTGTGGTTTCTTGTACGTGTGAAGAATTGTACAAATGTCCACAAGTTGTATACAGAATAGCTATGTACGTACATAGAGAAACTAATAAAGTATTCCATGCAGGATGTCAGGATACATCCATACACTACAGTGTGCGTTTACAGTAAATAAATAGTAACCTCCATCCATCTCCTTCCAACATTACTGTCTGAAATAGTAATTTTTTACAAAGCAGTAGAGAACAGAAACGATGTAAAACATACTCCGTATTAACTTTAACAGAGAAACAGGGAGGGACAGGAAGGCAGGCTAGCTAGCTACCCCACCCCCCCTTAACTAAGCTACAACGACGTAACATACAACTGTTTTATTCTTCACTCTCACCTCCTAATTAAGATATGATGATGATGATGATTATAATGATCCAATGGATGGAATGAAGCAGCATTACTATCATCATTATCTAATCATCTTACATGGAGTATATATATAATATATGTGTTCTCTTCTTTTGCTGGTTTGTGAAATAATCAAATATTAATGGCCCAAATCAGCATCATTCAAATGCATGCTAAACACCCATATCTTTGCTTCTCTTCTTTCTTCATCACTCAGATCTTACAAGCAAACTGGTCTCAAGCAGCTCGAAAAGAATCCCCACGATCTCTTCTGTAACCAAGACAGAGAAAGTTAGTACAAAAAAGAAGAAAAAAATCTCTTAAACAATTGAGTACTATTTTAAGATGTTGGGTTACTCACTTACTCCTTTGACCTTTTAGTCAAATATACAATTAATTTTATTCTTTTCTAGAAATCATATAAATAATTAAATATGAACAAAACGTGAGTAACCTTACTTAGAATTGTGTTCCATGTTTATGTACAAGAAATTTCATTACAAAAAGGATCATATATGGGCTTTTAATGATTTAGATAGACTAAGTTATGTGGGCCACAATGGAAAGCAAGGAAATAAAAAAGGAGGGGACAAACATGCTGGAATTAGGTGGGCCACAATGTATTTAAAATGGCAGTAATTAATTATTGTACTGCAGTAATAACTACCACGCTTTCATCGTCGGCTTTACCCTGCCTTCCTGGATGGGTGAATTTTAAAAAGGTGACAACTGGGAGTGGGCAAGCGCACTACCATCCCTTGCCCATCATTATCCAAAGACTAAAACCATTAACTTTCTGTTTAGTGAAAAGCCATTTAAAAAGAAGAAAAGAAGGTAAAATGGTAAATTTATGCTCCAATTGTTACCTGTAAACCATTTTCGACTTCTTTTTAATCTCCTACGTTTCTAAAACATTAAAAGTAATTTTTCTTGAGGTAAAAAGGAGACTCACCCGCCGTTTGGTGCTTGCGTAGAGAAGGTCGGGAGAAATCTGATAAAGATCTTCATCCACGGCTTTAGACGGCGGAGACGGCGGAACAGGGCTGGGCGGCGTCTTCACAACCACTCCACAATCATAATCACAGCCGTCCACCGTCCAAGCTTCCTTTTTTCCTCCACTTTTTCCTCCTTTTCCCTGTTGATAATGCCAAGAATTTCATGATAAATCTTGTGACGCAAGAAAAGCTGACTAATTTTGCACTCGAATTGAATAGTTTAAGAAAATGTGTAACATCCATCCTGTACAACCTTAGACACCTTGATTTTAAGCCTATAATTTTAGACCTAGAAAACCATCAAATCGCCCACTGACCCTCGCCTAACTAGCGGACCAATTACCTAACCCGTTGAACATGGTATCACATACTCCCTCCGTCCCATTTATATTATCCCGTTTTACCTTTTCGGGAAGTCCCACTTAAATTGTCTCATACCATATTTGACAAAGTTTGTGTGACTCTAAATCATTCTTACTTTATTCTTACTTTATCAATTAATATCAACCACACAAATCCAATTTTCTTAATAATCGTGCCACCCTCTTCCGTCCCAATATAAATGGGACGGAGGTAGTACTAACAAAGTAGAATAAAGTAGAAATGTATAGTTGTACGGAGTAAATACTCTCTCTGTCCCAAAATGGTTGGCCAAATTTTCTTTTTGGGCTGTCCCAAAAAGGTTGACCATTTCCATTTAAAGTGAAGAATATGTGACTATTGTTAATTCTCTCATCTGCAGAAATTTCAACCACACAGTTTTTATTTTATTAATTCACGTGCGAGTCTGGCCAACGATTTTGGGACGGAGGGAGTAGAATAGTGGCCACAAAAAAGTTTTTAAACAAAATAATGAGAAATATTTTTTGGGATACTACAACAAAGAAAAAACAAACTATTTTAGGGGAGGAGAGACTAATATTCTCCTGTGGCATTTTTACGAGTCTTGCTCCGAGATGGAGCGGATGGATTAGCAATAGGGCTGACGATTAATTTATCGATTGAATCATAATCAAATTGTTGAAATTCAAGCTGAAATGCCTTAGGCAACAGAACTATGAAGAAAACACTTCGAATTTAAATATATTGTATTGTTTAAATTAAAAAAAACTTATTGTAAAAGAATAATTAAAATAGTCCACTTTAATAATTTATGTACATTAAAGAAAAATTATATGTGCATTACAAATAGAGTTTATGAAGATGTGAGTAAATATATTTTTGACAAGATGCTATGAACTAGTCACTATAATATACGGAGTATTTTAGAATAAAGTTTTTTAGAATAAAAAGTCTGTAAATGACAAGTCACTGTGACTAATCATTTGTAAAAGAAAACATTTCTCCGTTAATTTTAGTTGAACCTCTTTAACTTTCTTTTACACTCACACGCCCTTATTTTGAGAATCTTTTATTCATCCACATTTCCTTCCAAAAAAAAAAAAGATGACACCCCATCCCTGAGGGCCCCCCAACACCGACCGGACGGCACGATGGGAGGATGTAAATTGGACTATAATCACAATCTGACAGATAGAGAGTGGGGCTCTGTCCCCGGTACTTGCAGGAGCCCTATGCATTTTTCAGCATAGTAACCCCTCATCGCAGTTGCCGGGATTCGAACCCGAGACCTAACCCTTGTGGCACTCCCTCGCTACCAGTTGAGCTACGTCCACGGGTATCCACATTTCCTTCCCATTTTCATAGCGCGCGACACGTTCACAGCTCTTGACTAAAAATGTCACATCGCGGTATAATTATTGCTTTTATTCCTAAATAAATAGACCAAAATGAAATTGACCACCAATAATGGCTAAATCATTATCATATTTAATGACCCTTTCACATTTGTTGCACATTATTCAATTTGAGACATGTGAATTCCACAAAAATGTTCATATATTGCATCGAAGTATCGCGCAAATATATTCAAAAATAAAAAATAAAACGGATTGAGGATTTCGGAGCGTATATGGATATGAATATGATTCTTAATTGATTATATAAATGGTATACTAATTCGATTATAATTTTTTTTTAATAAATAGCATTATTTAAACTATTAAACTATATACTTCAAAACGTATGTAAATAAACAAAAGGTTGAAATAGAATTAGTAGGAGTGAGGCAGCTTACCCTGCGACGGGGGACGACAATCATGGTCGGAGTGACAACGTCGTTCTCGTACAAGTCGCCGGTGACGTACAAATCCCGGTCCTCGGAGTAGCTGTACCGGAGAAGCCCAGCCTGTCTCGCCGACTCAAAGCACTGAGTGAACGGAATCGGGAAGTCGCCGTCGCAATCCCAGCTGCCGAACGGCGGCACATGGCTTCTCTTCATGAAGTAATCGCAATCCTGCATTTTCCATAATTCCTCCAAATCAGACCCAAACAGAACAACAAAAATGCACTAATTATAATAGCGGAAATCTCAAACACAGGGTGTAAAGAAACATTTACATATGAATCCATTTGGGTATATAGAATCAGTTAAAGCAGAAAAGAATGATTCCTGGAGCTTTAATTTATCTTTCTCTGCTTTTGGGCTCTGCTTTGTGGTTGGTATGGGAAGGGCAGGGAATCAATTGATGGTTTTAAAGATGGAGAAAGAGAGAGAGAGTAGGAGATAAGCTTTAATGGAGGGGATGAGTAGGGAAGAAGCCAAACTGAGCCCAGATATCTATAATGTGGAACAAAAATATTTAATGAGAAAAAAGAAGTGCAGTAGCTGACAAAGAGACAGAGGGGTAAGGTCAGATGGAGAGAGGAAAGGAAAAGGTAAGTTTGAAAAAGAAATGCAGGGTGCGACTTTAGGGGTTGTTTTTCTGTCCCTTTGTTGCTTTTCGTTTTTCTTTAATTAATTAATTGTGTAATCATCATTTATTTTTAATAAATCTAACACACCATTCTAATCGATTCATTAATTTTTACTCACGCTCGTAGGTTTTCACTTTATCAAAAGTTAAATTCTAAGGTTATAATAATGTGAATATATTAGTAAAAAATAATGTGAATATACGGGGCTTACGGGCCATCAAGAGTTTGCCAAAAAAAAAGATGTCCGACCAGGTGGGGGGGAGTTTTTTTTTTGGGGGATGGTGGGGAAAGTTAGAAAATTTGAAGGTAAATTTTTTGAAATTGAAGTAAAAATGTTTCGAAATTTTAAAGGAGGGCGATCATATTTTATACTAAAAATGAGAGTAATTAATATCATGTTTTGAAAATAATGTGATGTTTAAAGTATAGTAGTTCTAGAATATGGTGGTAATTATTTTTATTTCGATAATAATAATGTTTGGGCAATTTGCCAAAATGTTAGGGAGTAGTAGTGGTTCATTTTGATTTTATTTTCACTATTATAGTATTTGTTCTCTACCATGTCAATATACTTAATTATTGAGATTAATTCGAATTGTTAGGAATTACACTCACACTCACGTACACGAAGAACAATTAAAGAACACACGAAATTTGGTAACCCAGTTCGCTACGAATGACTACGTCTAGGGGCGCTACCAAGCCACGAATATTATTGCTATTTTCGGATCAACACACCTGATTACAAGGAAGAGGGCTTGTATTTATAGAGAAGTAAAAACCTGACCTTAGGATGCATTTCCAAAAATAAATTAAGAAACGGGTTTCTAAAAAATAAATTAAGAAAAGCTTGGTTGTACAGTCTCTAACACCTTACAATCTCCCACCTTGAGACTATCTTCTTCGAATCCCCCCTTGTTAGCATGGTAACGCCGGCCTCCAACTCCAAGGTTACCACCTTAGCAAACATGTCTGCTGGATTCTCACTCCCACGGATCTTCACAAGCTGCACTGCCTCTATCTCCAGAAGATGACGGATGTAGTGATACTTCAACCGAATGTGTTTGGTTCTCTTGTGAAAAGCTGAGTTGTTTGTCAAGAAGATAGCACTTTGACTATCACTGTAAAGAATGTTATTCTTGTACTCCTCAAGTTCCCCAAGTAGATTCTAAAGCCATGCCATTTCCTTACTTGCCTCCGTAATGGCCACACATTCAGCTTCAGTGGTAGATAATGCAACAATCTTCTGCAACTGCGAAAGCTAGGAAACTGTTGTCCCACCAAATGTAAAAACATACCCGATGGTCCTCCTCGATCCATCTGAGTCATTCAATGTCAGGTCTGCATCATCATGTCCCAGCAGCTCTACATTCTTCCTATCAAAACACAAAGCATTAGAAGCAGTACCTTTCAAATACCTCATGATCCACTTCACAGCTTCCCAGTGTTCTTTCCCGGGATCTCCCATGTATCTGCTCACTACTCCCACCGCATGTGTAATGTCTGGCCTCGTGCATACCATAGCATACATGATGCTGCCAATTGCCGAGGCGTATGGGACATTCTGCATTTGAGCACGCTCCTCCTTGTTCTTCGGCGAATCTTCTTTGATAAGCTTGAAGTGACTACCCAGTGGTACACTTGTTGCCTTTGCATCTTGCATTCTGAATCTTTCCAGGACCTTCTGAATGTATTCTGCCCGTGAAAGATTCAATCTGCCCGCTTCCTCGTCCCTCTCGATTCGAATGCCCAAAATCTGCTTTGCCTCTCCAAGATCCTTCATGGAAAAACGTTATAACAAATGTTTCTTTAGCTTCTCAATCTCCTTTGAACTAGCTCCTGCAATCAACATATCATTAACATATAACAGCAAGATAAGATAATAGTTCTCGGACTTCTTGTAGTAGCAGCAATTGTCAGTGTGACAACTCAAAAAATTTATGTCTTTCATGAAACCATCAAATTTGTTGTACCACTGCTTCGGTGCCTGCTTCAACCCGTATAAGCTCTTCACTAGCTTACACACGAGTTGCTCACTGCCCTTTGCCACGTAGCCTTCCGGTTGCACCATGTAAATCTCGTCATTCAGATCACCATGAAGGAATGCAGTCTTCACATCTATCTGATGTAACAACAAATTCTCTGCAGCAACTAATCCCAACACTAACCAAATGATAGTTAGTTTCACAACTGGAGAGAATATGTTGGTATAATCAATACCATAACGCTGCTCGAACCCCTTCACAACCAACCTAGTTATGTAGCGCTTGCTACCATCTGCCTCCTTGATGCGGTAGACTCACTTGCAGTGCAAAGCCTTCTTTCCGCTCGGTAGCCTAACTAATCTCCAAGTATCATTGGATGTGAGAGATGTCATCTCATCATTCATTGCAAGTTTCCACTTGCCCTTGTCATCAACCCGAACTGCCTCTGCATAGGACTCCAGTTCACCACTGTCAGTAAACAACAAAAAGAAATTAGAAGGCGAATACCTATTTAGTGCTCTCCGGTTTCTGGCAGGCCGCTGCCTTTGTGGGGTTGATGGATCTTCATCACTACTCAACTCTTCATTCTGATCCTGCTTGCTCCCACCCGAATAAATAAGAGATATCTAACTCCATGATCTTCGAACTTTCTTGCTCAGAATCAGGTGCACTCAATCTATCCTTGTACATAACCTGCTCGTTGAACACTACATCTCGGCTACGAATAATCTTCTTATTCTGATCATCCCAGAATCTGTATCCATAGTCATCATCACCATAGCGAATGAACGTACACTTGACAGATTTGGCATCTAGCTAGCTTCGGTCAACGAAACTGATATGAACATAAGCAACACAACCAAATATGCGGAGATAGGACAGATTAACCTCCTTACCCGTCCACCTTTCTTCACGTATGCCATTCTCCAACGAGATCGTTGGACTTCTGTTGATGAAAAAAACTGCGGTGTTCACTGAATCCGCCCAAAACATCTTCGGTAAGCCACTCTTCAACCTCATGCATCTAACCCGCTCATTCAATGTTCTGTTCATGCGTTCAGCAACGCCATTATGCTGCGGAGTCCCCTTTGTTGTCTTCTCCATACGAACCCTATTCTCAGCACAAAACTTCTTGAACTCATACAGCTCATACTCACCTCCGTTGTCAGACCGAAGGCACTTCAACTTCAGACCTGTCTCCGTTCAACAAGAGCTTTCCATTTCCTGAAAGCATCAAAAGCATCGGATTTATTTTTGAGAAAATAAACACATACCTTTCTTGTGGCATCATCAATAAGGGTCATGTAGTAGGCGGATCCTCCCAAGGATGTAACTTCTACAGGTCCCCAAAGGTCGGTGTGAACTAGTTTCAGCTTCTCCGATTTAATAGCTCTTCTCCCCTTCGAGAAACTGACACGTTTCTGCTTCCTGAATATTCAGTCCTCGCATAAGTCAACCTCAACAGTCTTCAGACCGGGTAGTTTGCCCTTCGAGCACAACTCTTTCATCCCCTTTTCGCTCATGTGACCGAGATGACAGTGCCACAAATTCACATCATTAGTTGTAGAGGCACCAACATCGATGCAGCCCTTCGAGGTCGTTGTCATGTATAACGTACCCTCCTTTTTCCCTTTAGCAACAAGCAAGCCCCCCCTTGTGATCTTCCAATTTCTGCTGCCGAATATAACTGCAACTGCTTCCTCATCCAGCTACCCAATTGAAAATAGATTTCTTCTCAATCCAGGAATATGTCGGACACCATTCAGTTTCAGCATGCATCCGTTCGGAGTATTCACGTGGACTGTACCCTTTCCGACAATTTTAAGAGAATCATCATCAGCAAGATACACCTCTCCAAAATTGTCGGGAGTATTCTTTTCCATCACTTCAGCATTACCGCATGAATGGAACGAAGCTCGAGAATGCAGAACACATGACTCTAACGGACTGCTCATGCTCATGATCAGAAGATCATCATCAGATGATTCTGCCGCTGCATTTGCCGATGTCTTCTTCTTCTGATCCTTGATCTGCTCCTTGCACTGGCTCTTGAAGTGTCCGTACTCCTCACAGTTCCAACACTTGATCTGAACTTTGTCCTTCTTGCCCTTGCTGTTTGACTTGGATTTGGATCTTGATCTATCCCGATTTGACTTGGACTTCGACTTCGTTCTGCCCCGCTTCTCTGTACTCAAAGCCGATCCAGAAGCCAAGCCTGATTCCTTCCTGCGAATTTCTTCGCTGACTACCAGATTTCTGACTTCATCGAATTTCAGTTTCTCTTTCCCTGCCGAAGCGCTGATTGCAGTCACCGTTCCGTTCCAGCTTTATGGAAGAGAAGACAGCAGAATAAGGGCATGAATTTCGTCGTCGAATTTTATCTCAACCACGCTCAACTATGTGGTGATCACATTGAACTCGTTGAGATGATCCACCACTCCCGTACCTTCTGACATCTTCAGGTTAAAAGGACGCCTCATCGGATGAACTTTGTTCACAGCGGAAGGTTTCTCAGACATATCTGACAAAATCTGCAACATCTCCTTCGTCGTTTTTGCTTTGGCGGTGTGTAGGGCGATGTTTCTGGACAGTGATAGTCGCACCACGCTCATCGCTTTTCTGTCCAGCAACTTTCAATCGCTCTCCTTCATGTCTTGCGGCTTATCATCCAGAGGTTGATACAGATCTTTACCATACAGGTAATCTTCGCTCTGATACCAATTGTTAGGAATTACACTCATGCACACGAAGAACAAATAAAGAAAACATGAAATTTGGTAACCTAGTTCGCCACGAATGACTACGTTTGGGGGCGCTACCAAGCCAAGAATATTATTGCTACTTTCGGATCTACACACCTGATTACAAGGGAGAGAGCTTGTATTTATAGAGAAGTAAAACATAACCCCAAGACAACTAGGATGCATTTCTAAAAATAAATTAAGAAAAAACGTGTTTCTAAAAATAAATTTAAAAAGACTTGATTATACAGTCTCTAACACCTTACACGAATATATGACAATCTCTTTAAAAATGTCACAACAATGTCATCGATTTGATGATAGAATAGTAGATATAGAAAACCATGGTGATTGGTGTCAAATAACATACATAAAAAATACTCCGTAATAATAATACGGTATTTACAAATTAGTGAGATTGCACGATGTCAAAGCCACCTAGTAATTTACATAATACGGAGTATATGTAGCTCTAGTTGTCAAAGGTATCATACTTCAAAGGTTGTTGGCTTTGCTTTTAAAACACACAAGTGTTAATAAAATAAAAAGTCGATACATCAAAATAAAGTGAATCCCTTTTTCGAAATAGCCTTCTTTCTTTTGGGTTTCATCCATTTAACTTATAATTAAACTTCAAAGACTGATTTTAGAGAAGAGTTTTTATTGTTCATCTTGTTTGTCTATTTAATACCACGCCAAATAAAAAAAATGGAGTCAAATGCAAGTGAAAAAAAACTCATCCATCCGAATTCCATAGTTTAAATTCTTAGGATATAAGATCACCAACAATGTAAATAATAATTACGTAGTATAATAATAACATTCGAGTCCATATAAAAATGTTGCATAATTATAAAAACATAATCTCGGATTCTCGAAGTGTTTTCTACAGTTTTGGTCGTAGGAGAAAGGTTGTTAAATGGTAATTATGATGTGTACATAAAAACAACTAATTACTTCTTTGACAACTACGTACACAAGTGACGAGGAGGTTATGGTTCAAAAGTCTTGCTTCCAAGCAAGCTTAGGAGAGGATGCAACTTCTTAATAGTGGAAGCACATGTCCCCATCTTCTTTCTTTTTTTATAAGAAAAGACTTAAACACATATAATGAAGCAATTGCATGTGTGAAAAACAAAATTTGCCTTGTAAGTTTTTATATTAACCCATCAAATTAGGCCTCGAAGCCAACAAAATAATAAATCTAGAAAACAGCTCAGGTAGAAAACGGATCATCTAAAACAACCAAAATGCATTTTTAAAAAATATTTGCCCGTTTTGTCACTTTGAGTTCTAAGAAAGGAATCATTTAATATTGCCCCAGTCCCATTAAATTTTGTTAGCTTTCCTTTTTCGTTTACGCAAAAAAAAATGTCACTTTTCTATTGAAAAAACTAATTTGTAGTTCTGCTCATTTTTCTCTCTTCTGCACAAAACTCAATCACAAAACTTTTAAATTTTTTTTGTCACCAACTTAGCTTCCAACTTGACAAAGTTCAACTTGAACTTTGGCCGTTACTTGGCCGGTTGGATCTCTTATTCAGAGAGTAATCAATTTGTCATTAGCTTTGCACATTGGTTTTTGGCCTCACAATTATCTATGTTTTGACAGAAATCGTATTAATTAAATAATAAAAACATCAACGAATATGTAGTTTATCCGCTATAGTCTCATAATTAAATTGTGTTTTTCCATAACAATATAACAAAATGTTATTTATATGCTAGTTATATATGGAACCGTTTTAATTGCGCAAATTGATCGAGGAACGAGATGTATCTGTGAATAGAAAAGGGTGTTTGGAATATATTGTGTATTTGTGTCCGATTCTAAAAACAATATGAATGGGATCTTAGAGCATGAAACAATTGTTTTATGGTTTACCTTAAACAAACTTGATGAAAATTATCCTTTTAACGAGTTATTATTCTTTTTTTTTGAGGATTTAAAACATTAAAAACTGTTACGATTTAACTCACACAACACGAATAACAATAAGAAAGAACACACGAAATTTGGTAACTCAGTTCGCCACGAATGACTATGTTTGGGGGCGCTACTAAACCAGGATATTGCTATTAATTTTGGATCAATGATTACAAGGAGATGGCTTGTATTTATAGAGAATAAAACATAACCTCAAAGTTATTTGGACGCGTGGCCCAAGCAGAATAAAACTCGCGGCCCATACAGAACCGGACCCAAAAAATTTCGACTTGGGGCTTGCGCCGCCGGACCCCGTCCAATTCATCACTGAGTTGGATCGACGAAAACAGGATTGATTATACAGTCTCTAACGATTTACATTTGGTAGGTCTGTTTCGTTTATCAATCATTTTATCACATCATTGATTTTTAATTTCACGAGCCGAATCGTATAATAATCAAGATATTATTTGAGTTATTTTCTAACTAAATTAACTGAAATTGGTGAATATGATCAGTATAGCTATGTTCGAATAAATGTTTCTTTATTTTATTAATCAAGTAAGTTTGAGTTATCATTCTTGCATAATTCAAAAGATTCGGCCAATTCCTTTATTTCTATCAAAATTTAACCAATTTTTATTAATTCACTCATACAGTCAATTTCAATTTTACTAAATGCAATATAAATAAATAAATAAATAAATAAATAAATAAATAAATAAATAAATAAATTAATAAATTAATAAATTAATAAATTAATAAATAAATAAATAAATAAATAAATAAATAAATAAATAAATAAATTTACAAAAGTAACAAGGAAGTTGTGACTTGAGAGAAATAACAAAACACGAAGTAGGTAATGCGTGGTCCATTGGGAACCAGACGCGTTTAATGTACAATAGTATAAGCATTAGGCAAATTAAATTGCAAAACCGCACACTCCTTTTTTGGTAGCATTCAAATGTTGCACCACATGTGTGTTAGTTTTTGTGGACCCAACAAAGTAGCTTTTTTATACGAAAGTTTTGACTTTAATAAATGTATTAAAGTCGTGTTTGGTAGCGATGTTTCATACCGGCATTAGCCGGGTTATATTCACGTAATATTCTCTCTGGTTTGTAATGCGTAGAGTTATCTTTACCAACTACGGCATTAAAGTCCCCTTGGGCATACTTTTCATTTTTTCGCTTCTCACGTACACTTAATAAATATTGGGTACAATTACTTGAAGATGCATATCTGATTTCTTTAATGCTCTTAATTTTACTTAGTACTCCTTCGGGATTTAAAAATTCACTACAATAGATGTGGACATATTATTTAAGAATGAAATAGTAGAAATAATGAATAGTGTAAAGGAGTAAAAAAAGAAGAAAAAAAAGAATAGTGTAAAGGAGTAAGAAAGATAGTAGAAAAATATGAAAGAGGTATAAAAAGTAGAAATAATAAAGATAATTGAGTATTTCTAAAGGAAAACTTATCAAATAAAGAAACTTTTAAATACATCAAAAAATAGAAGTGTAGCGCACTTTGAAATACATTCGAAAAAAGAAAGTGTAGTAAGCTTTCAAATATGGAGGTAGTAGCTTTTAATATTTAGTCCATTACTCATAAAAAATCTTTAAAATGTAGATGTTCGATAAAAAAAAATGAATATCCAAATTATTTCTGTTAAGATAAAGAGTATATTATCCCGATTTATACTCTCTTCGTATTTAAAAGTTTGCTACATTTTCCTTTTCGGGATGTATTTAAAAATTTGTTGCATTTTTCCTTTTTGGTAATTTTTCCTTTAAAAATATCCAATTAACCTTACATTTTCTACGTTTTATCTTCTCTTCCATGTTTTTCTATTTTCTCTCTTACTTTTTGCACACTATTCATTACTCATACTATTTCACTCTTAAATAGACGTATTCATTTATTCATTTTCATTCTCTTAAAAATAGAAATACTTAATAGTTAATTCTCTACCTTGAGATTGTGCTACTCTATTTTCTTTAGAACTGGTAAAATAAATAAGTAACAATAACAAAAATAAGAATAATAAATAATATTAATAATTATTACTAAGAACTGTTGGAAAAATGTGTTAAAAATTGCATTAAATGGTAATTTTGGGGCAATTTTTGAGTGGGGTCCACTTACGATTTGGGTCGGGTCAAAGCGGTTTCGGATTGTCCCTTTTAAGGGCTACAATTCGATATATGGTATGCTCAAAACGGATAACGGGTGAATGAGAAATCTCTTTTCGAAGTTTACCCGTTAAAACAGGAAAAAAGGATGAGTTTCTAGTGTGTTATTTCCCACACCGGAAAACCCAAGGGATTTGCAACCCTTTATAAAGGGACTCCCCCCTTAAGGAGTTAAGATTCCTTGGGGTAAAGGCTCTCTCCACGCGCGCAGGGGGGGTGCAAAACAAATCCCGAAATCAGAGAAGAAAAACCGCGACTTGCGTGCGCGGGCGACCTGCGGACACGAATGTTGTACAAAAATCTATCTCTCAAGAGATATGGTTAATTTTTGTTTTCTTCCCGAAACGTTTATTTTTTCCCAGAACTGCTGCCTGGACAGAACACGTCTTCCGCGCAACAGAACTGCTCGACAGAAGGGCTAGAGGTCCTCTGTTGCGGACAGAAGGCCTAGGGGTCCTTTGTTGCGAAGCTCGGATAGAACACCTCGGGGTGTTCTGTTCTGTCTGTTACAGCAATAAATGTCCAACGTTCTTATCTTTTAATGCAGCGTTAAATGGACAGTTCATAGACGATCCAATGCCCAATGGACTGGTCATTGATGTCCAACGTTCAGGTCCATTAATTCACCATTTGCACACAACAAATTCTCCTATATAATGGCTGGCAGGTGGTTTACAACAAGACACGATCTTATACGTTCTTACACACTAGCTCACATATTTCTTCAGCTAAAAAACACCTCCAACTACCTCTGAAAATTCCTGAGTGTTCAGACTTGTTCTCGTTCGTCGGGACAATTCGTTTGAGTGCTCAAACAATTGTTCGTAGTCATCGTATCCTGGTAAACGATTGTTGCAACGCTCCTAGCACCGTGGGAGGCAACAAATACGTTTTAAGGACATCGTGCGTAGCACGAGCTTTGACTAATTCTTCTTCATCTCCTTACTTGTTTTTCTCTAGTCATTTTATTTAATTAATTTATTTTAATTAATTTTCTTTATTTTTCGAAACACACCCAACAAGAACTTTCTAAAATATCTATAGTTTTATATAGTAAAGTTGAGTTAAAAACTAATGATGTGTCATCCTCCTATTGGATAATATAAATATTATTATCCCAACAACTAAATTAAATAATTATCTAGCTACATCATCACACGGCTATTTAAACAAAACTCCCTACATCACAACTGATTTGGAGCAAAAAAAGGAGAAATAATCTCTATTTTTAAAGTGATATAACTTTTATATTTATAATCCAATTTCGACAAAGACTATATAAAAATTCACAATTTTTTATAATCTTTCATATGACACCAATATCATATATATATATAAATAAAAAATATTTATTACTCTTTGTGTCACGTAGAAAGGCCCCGATTTACGATATTTGACTGATCATAAAGTTATTTCATCATATCACTAATTAGATTCTTTTTAGTAAATAAAATTTACATATACAAAGACTGCATCAAAAGTTTTATAAAGTCGCAAAAGAAAAACTCAAACTTAATAAAAATTGGATAATAGTTACAAGAACTTTTGAATGAGATAAAGGTGGTATTTTATATAACAAATCTGAGTTAAAAATTCTATTGATTTACAGAAATTCTATTATCACTACTACTAAAACATTCTATTGATGTTATATTTCTGTTTGTTCTGGTATGGTGTGGTCCCGAACTGAAAATAATTTAAGTAAAAATATCCTGATCTCATTGCCAACAACATTAAATAATTTTATCGCCAAATGGTGTAAATGTTTTCTCTAGCTACTTTTTAAAACTGAGTTTTACTATATAAAACAATAGATACTCAATCACATAAAATATTTAGATCAGATCGAAATTATTCAGATCAGATTAAAATCATAAGAACTTAGATCAAATTTGAAAGATTCAGATGAGATCAGAAAAATTCATATCGGGATCATACAAGATCTGACTGGACATTAAAAATTTTCAAATCATAAATATTCATATTAAGCGTATTGAACAACATCTTAATATCAACCATATTAGTGGAGTATAATTCTGGGAATAAATATCATATCATTTCAGTTTTCAAAATAATTGTACAACATCAAAGACTTTAAATAACGAGGCTCTAATACACATAGTAGGACTATAATAACACAAAACTAATCTTACACATCTCAGTGAGGTTCTAATTCAAAACAAAGTTTTTAATAATGGAACTTTAATTCACGTGGACGAGACTCTATCGTACAATATCAATAAGAATTCTATCAATAATACATGTGGATATCCAAAATAATGTAAATGGTAAATTTCACATATTCTCAATTCCAATTTAACACTTCTTCTTAACATTCCTCATCTATCATAAAATTAGCCCTATAAATAATTACTAACTATTACAACAATAAGCACATAACCAAAATATAACCACAAATTAGTACTCCAAAAGATGATGATTCTTCATCTGTATTTCATGGTGGTGGTTAGTTCATAAAAGAAATCACCAAACTTTAGATCATTCACATGAATAGTTTATGATGTTTATTAGTATTTGTCACCAGACCCATATCAAATTAACACTACCGGGGCATGCCCCGGGTGTTACACTAGTATAGGTCTAATTCTTAGAAAATAAATAATTTAATAATTTTTACATCGTGTTTTTGGCCGAGATTTTGTTTTGAACCGGTTAAACTAGTTCAGTTTTGGATAAAATTTGGGATATACACCGCCCAGTTTAGAAATTGTGACTCCAACTAATATTGAAATAAAATTCTCAAGAAAGAATAACGCTCTTTGGGATCTAATCGTACATTCGTACACCGCTGCTAAACTGCCCAAATAATCCAGCTACCAAATTATAAAATAAATATATTTATAATAAATAACAAGATTATTTCTATATAAAAAGGATTTTTTACAAGAATATTACTAAAATAAAACATATTTACATAAATATGAATATTCATTACTACAATGTGGTGTTGTAGTAACTTAAGCTCAAAACTTGAACATGAATTACGATGATTTCATTACTACTCTAGTCACTAGTCATATTTTTGTAAATCATCTTTATTTTGATCATATTTATGTAATTATTTCATATAAAAATGTAAAATATTTAATTAAATACTAATAACAAGATTATACAAAATATTCCATGATTACTGGTTTACTACGAACATAACTCATGAAGTACAAAAAAATTATATTTGCTACAAACCTGGCTCAAAAGATTAAAATTGAATTAAACGAAAACTGAACTGTTAACGAAATTAAAAATAAAAAATCTATTGTGAATATTCAGAAACCCATAATAGATACACCTGCACAAAAATGAGTTTGAGCCGAGCTCAGATCGAGTTCTTTATAAAATTTTTGCCCATCATGTGTGGGCGAACCCGGCCCGGCCCGCAAAAATGGGGCTAACCCCATGTCCATACCCGCCCGTAAGAGTGGGCCAGGTAGTCAACCTGGCCACCCGGCCCGGAAAAACTTTAAATTTTTCAAAATTATATAATTTTTTAATACTTTAAAAATAATATTACAACATTTAAAAAATTGTTAATGCGCTTATAATGTTTATAGGTCTTTCACCACATACAAAAATAATACTTACACAAAAATAATAATGAAAAACTATATTTAAAATTTAGAATTCAAGTCCAAACTATTATCTTTAAGTACAAAAGTAGATACAGAGTACTATATTAGTTGAGCTAGTTGTTAAGAACTAAAAACTTAACTTTAAACATAATAAACTATAAATATGTATAAAGATAAATTAGTAAATATAAATATACATGTGTACATGTAAATAAATAAATAAATAAATAAATAAATAAGTATATGCGTGCGTGTAGTGTGTGTACCAAATGTAGCGGGTCAGGCTTATCGGTTCGAACGGGCCTACACCCTAATCCAAGCCCGCCCATATGTTATTGCGGGCCGGACACGGGCCTGTCCGGTGGATAATATATATGCTCAAGTCCGTCCATTTGTGTGGACCGGCCCGATTTTGTGTGGGTCTAATAATAGATTAGTTGAATTGAACCATAAACAAATCCTATTATTATGCGAGTATTATAATTCTATTTCAGTACAAAAATGATGATATTAACAGATGTTTTTGATAGATTTGGCACGGAGGTGCCAAAGTCGTCCCAAAACATTATGTCAAGCTATTTGATACGAAATCATACATCCAAATTCTGTCAAATCTGTTTATCAAAATTAAGACCCCCATGGCCATGTCCCATGTGTTTGCTCAGCTTTTTAGATCGAGTTTTAGCTATAGTAGAGACCATATACATTACGACATCCTCAAGTGCTACAGTCCTACTTGGCCTAATCCATGCTAATTAATGCGTGGCTAGTTTATCATTAATATCAAACGCAATTTATCGGGAAATTTATATTATAAATTAAAACCAAAGACCGATCGCGACCTTAATTACCATAGCTTGTCTAGTCATCCAAATCAAAGTCCAAACACCTTCCACAACCAATGTTCATTCTTTACCTCAGCAATGAAAGTGTTTGCCTCTATTTGCCTCTCCGTTGATCATTCGTACAGGAAGCTCACATAAATAATGTAAGTTCCTGTAATTTTCAAACTACAAAAAAATTAAGAATTTGATACAGATTTGATACAAGTTTACTGATGATTTCATGTCAAATAGTTCATTTCAAAAGTTTTTTGGCACAAATTTGGTGGATTTGACATATGACACCAATCTTCTATGAATTTTGTTGAATTTCCATTAAAAAATTGTGAATCCCATATTTTTTTGTAATGTTAATAAACTAATTAATTTCATGGTTCTCATCTAACTTATACGACGTACTAGTATGTGTTAGAGAGTGTCGGTATACTTTACATTTGTGGTTTGTATATACAGAATACGGAGTATATATATAGTTGTATTGATTCATTGTTTTGAAAATGAAAATATAACCTGCGTCACTCGCGCAATAATTAGTAAGTTACTATGCATGCAGTACATGCTATATGGAGTTTTTAATATAACTTGTAAGAGATTTTAATGCTAAATATATATATATATATATATATATATATATATAGAAAAGATCCTGTCCAGACGTCCGGACAGGAGCCGCCGTCCGGCCGGCGGCGTTTGGCCGCCTTCCCGGTGGAATTTTTTGATGAAATTTTTATGGCATGTTCTCCATCAAGTCTAGTTTATCCACAAAAAAATTCAGCCAAAAACTCAATCGGGAAGGTCGTCAAATGATTTTTGCAAGTTAACTGGTCCGGAATATGTATTTTCCGGACCAGTTAACTTGCAAAAATCATTTGACGACCTTCCCGATTGAGTTTTTGGCTGAATTTTTTTGTGGATAAACTAGACTTGATGGAGACCATGCCATAAAAATTTCATCAAAAAATTCCACCGGGAAGGCGGCCAAACGCCGCCGGCCGGACGGCGGCTCCTGTCCGGACGTCTGGACAGGAGCATTCCTCTATATATATATATATATATATATATATATATATATGTATGTATGTATGTATGTATGCAATTGTAGATTATACAAGTATATGGAGTAGACAAAATGAGTAAAATATACTCAACTCATATTCAATCAATCAATCTAAATACTAAAATTGGAAAATCATCATGTGCAAGGGGAAATATACCGAGTATTACTTAATAAAATCCGTCGTTGAAGAAATTCACAAAATCTACAATTGTATCTAGTGCCAAAAAAATTATTGACCCATGATCAAGCCACTTTGAAGAATCACTCCACCAATAACCAGTGTTTATCATTAGTGATTTGATGCAATCATGCAAATTAATTCACGCATTGAATTGATACAGTCACTACGTATGAAGAATGTACGTACTAAACACATAGAAATTAAAGTATTGCTACTGATTTGGATAAAACATGAATACATTGATACTAATTAAGTGTAAAAAAAACCGAGTGGACCTCTCTACATTAATTAGTCCATATTTTATTTTATTGATTAAAGCTAGAACGAATATCACTTGGATGTAACTTGTAAGAAGTAGTCCCGTCCCTCAAAGACTTTGTTAGGGTTAGGATTCTTTATCATGATAAATAATTAAATAATCTACTTATTATATACTATATATCCTCCGTCTTTTTTTAGTTGCAACATGTTGACTTTTTGCACTATTCACATTATCTACTTTGACTACATTTTACACTATTATGTTACGGAAATTATTTTCTTAAAAAATATTTTTCAATTCATCTCAATACAAATTTTCAAAATCTGATTTTTAATATTTTTTTATTAATAGAGATTAAGATATACTTACGGTCAAATGTGTGCGTTGGCAAATATGCAAAGGTTGACTGTTGCAACTAAAAAAGAACGGAGGAAGTATATGTTTGTGCGTGTGTGTGTATGTGTGTGTGTGTGTATATATATATATATATATATATATATATATACACATTACGAATTTTATTCATGTCCGGAATTCCGGACAGGAACCGCCGTCCGGACGGTGGCGTTTGGCCGCCTTCCCGGTGACATTTTTTGATGAAATTTTTATGGCATGTTCTCCATCATGTCTAGTTTATCCACACAAAAATTCAGCCAAAAACTCAATCGGGAAGGTCGTCAAATGATTTTTGCAAGTTAACTCGTCCGGAATATGTATTTTCCGGACCAGTTAACTTGCAAAAATCATTTGACGACCTTCCCGAATGAGTTTTTGGCTAAATTTTTTTTTGGATAAACTAGACTTGATGAAGAACATGTCATAAAAATTTCATCGAAAAATTCCACCCGGAAGGCGGCCAAACGCCGCCGTCCGGACGGCGGTTCCGGTCAGGAATTCCTGACCGGAAGAGTGCTCTACACATTACATCTTTATTATGATAATATTTAGTGCAGCTTTCTAGCGTGGAAGTGACATGAACAACAAGAGAAAGAACCATGAAAAAGAAAACCAAGAAAAAGATGGTGGTAGAGATGATGGAGATGTTCTTCGACTTTCATTGGCTTGCCAGGAATCTACTCATGTACCACAGTTCGTCCTCCCACAACCACCGGTCCTGTCGTCTCAAAGACAACTAATTCCCCCGAGACAAGTACGGCGGCGGCGAAACCTAACAGAGACACCACGCGAAGGCAAGAGTGAGAATGTACCTTCTTTATTCCCGTGGTCAACGAATAAGCGTGCAACTATACAAAACCTAAGTTATTTGATATCAAATAAGATATTTACCATCACCGGAGATGTGCAATGCAAGCGATGCGAGCGAACCTATGAGATGGGATTTGATTTGAGAGAAAAGTTTTACGAGATTGGCAAGTTTATAATGGAAAATAAAGAAAACATGCATGATCGGGCACCCGATGTGTGGAGGAACCCGGTTCTCCCTACTTGTAGGTTTTGTGAGCAAGAGAATAGTGTCAAACCGGTTATTGCAAGTAGCAAGAAGGCCATAAACTGGCTCTTTTTGCTACTAGGGCAGCTCCTCGGGTGTTGCACACTCGAGCAGCTGAGATATTTTTGCAAACACACGCAAAATCATAGGACAGGAGCCAAGGATAGAATCCTTTACCTGACTTATTTGAGTTTGTGTAAGCAGCTTGATCCTACCGGTCCTTTTGATCGTTAGTGATATTGAGTGTCTACAAGCTCTCTCTAGATCTCTTAATGGTTTTATATATATAACTATTGACTATGTCCACCTATGAACTTATTATGTCTATGTTCTCTCTATTTGGATTATTTATTATATATGGAAGTGATACATCCCATTTATTACGAGCATAAAATGACACTACTTTTAGCATTATACATACGTAGTATGTTTTAATTCTTACATTCTTTTTAGATCTTATCATCATGCATGAAATTGAAGTACATTCTATTGATTCTAATCCTTCTCTTGAAGGCCGACTATAGGTAATTAGTTTTTTTTTAAAGGAATAGTTAATTAGTGATAGCCCTTTAAATTATGCGCAATATAGTACTCCGTACTCCGTAGTAATAGATACGGGTCCGATTATAATAATTCACAACACCTTTATACGAAGTATATTATAACTGGCTAATTGCACTATAGACTACTATATGATCTTTAGGAATGGTGATATACTAGCTAATATCATAAATAAGTATATCGACTATCTGAACTATGTATTGCACATTTCACGGTGAAAAGATGGCATCAGAAAAGTGTACGTGGCATAGTTAGAAACTTAGAACTTATAAGCTCTCGTTACGTTACTAAGGCTATGTTTGGCGGCAGGGCCGTCTCCAGGAGTTTTGATACCCCAGACAGAGAATGACTAATGACATCAAATAACACTTAAGCTCCGGGGTGATAGACTAATAGCCTATGGGCTAGAAGACTATTGAACTACCTAAATTCCTATTGGACCATCCGGCCAAGCTCCATATGCTTGTTAAGTACTCTTATCCAATTTGATTAAATTATGTTGTAGTTGTGCCTTTTGAAATTTTGTTGTTGCAATTGCTGGCAACTACGTGTATCTTGTACGAAGCATTAATGTAATACGAAGTACTGGTATTATACTACGTATTAATATAGTGGTTTAATTTTTTACAAAAATGAGGCCCCTCTAGGGTGTGGTGCCCTAGGCAATGGCCTAGGTGCCTGCCGGCCATGGCCGGCTCTATTTGGCGGGAATAAGTTCCTGTATTCTAGTTTTTGTACTATTCAAAAAGTCTAAGTCCATAGTTATATGTTTGGCATAACAATTTTTAAGAACTTTTCAAAAATTAAAAGATCTTTTTTAAGATGCTACAGGGAGTAGCATCTGGAAAAAGCCCGTGACTTTTAGTATTAATTAGTTCTAACAGGTTGTATACCAAACCGAACTAAATCAAACAGTCGGCTTTTTACCAAACAACTAGCACCTTTTCTTTTTAAGATCTTTTCAGTCATTAAAAGCTAACAGTTATTAAAAAGTTCACAAAAATATCTATTCAGCTAGTTGTGCCAAACATACCCTAAGTACTACCATTACCATTGAAACTCATGTGATCGAGTCCGAAATTAATTGCCAATTATCTATGGACTTTGGAAGACATTTCATTTCATCTAGTATGGTCTGGTCTATTTAAGCCTGTTCTGATTTGATCTAAGGATTGAAATCAATTCAAGTAAAGACATTGTGATTATACAAACACCAACACTTTGATCATAAAAATATGTCACAAAAATATTTCTTACGAACTGTTTACAAAAAACAAATAAGGTAGATTCTTTTACTGTACTTGAATTGGAAGGTTGTATGTGAAATTAGTGACATATTTTAAAGTCCATGGATTGTAAGAGTATAGGTGTATTGAATTGAATGTAGATTTTTCAAAGTCTAAAAAGAGGTCTAGGTGTATTCAATTTAGACTTTTAAAAGTCTAAAAAAGTCTAGGCATCTTCAAATTTTTATTCATTTTTTAAACATTTAAAATCACAGACTCTCGTAAACTTTTAACTCATTTTTAGTACAATAATTCACTGCAATTGTCCCTTCTCATCACCAAATATTTCCATGGACCTTTTCTTTATCTTCTACTCATCACAAGTACGCATAGATCTGATTCAGAACAAAACTAGATTTGATTAATTATTTTATTACTCGGGGTTACAAATCAGCTAACCGGCCATGGACTAGTACCGTGTCGGAGTGTGGAACCAGGATAGTCTCGCTATGCGTGGTTTGAAAATTGAATTCCGATTTTACCATTTTATGATTAAATAAAATTGAATAAGGAGATTCTACATTAACTTAAAAGTAATTAAAAATTGATTTCTATATATCATCTTATGAAGAAAATTATAGGAATGAGATCGATTCGGTACTTGAAAGAAAATTAGGAACCATTTGATGAATCGTTAATCCAATATCAATTCGATTATAGATTTTTTTTTGAAAAACCAATATAAAAATCGATAGTATCATATTGGTGCAATTCTGGTACAATGTAGATCATCAGTTAACTGCCAAGCAATGAAAAATGTTCAATCATTACTGTGTTTCATCGTTAAACCCCTAACGCATAACAATATAATATCAAACTAATAAATATTTAACGGTAAATAGACAAACAAATTTTAACAAGATAAAAATTAAAAGTAAACAAATATAAGTTCAAGTAAAGTGGAAAGTATTTGCATGGTGATAATGCCATATAACAAGATATGTGTGTGTGTGGAGAAATATTTGTTTTCTTCAATGCTAATAACTTCCTTACTTTGATCACCCACATGTATTACAAGTATGTCATCAAAAACCTTAATACGAGCTAAGTATGGGGTCTCTCACCACCCTATTGCGGATCCAAGTCTAAAATGTTTCCAATTTGCAACAATTGGAGGTAATGACACATAAGGATCCATTGAATCCTACAATCCATATATAAAATAGCGTAGTCAATATACAATTCCAAGATGTGCATAGTAACTATCAGAATATAAAGGGCAGACTTCTACGAGTGCGTTGCCTCAGCAGGTGACCTGCTGACGTGACGGGTAACCTGCTAATTGACCCAATCGATCATTTATTTTTCAAAATTCAGGAATTTGATTAATTTTTTTTTTTTTGAAAATCTAAGGACTCGATTGAATTTTTCGTGATAGTACGATAACCAAGTTGACAGTTTTTTCATGAGAAAGTAGGAGCCGAGAGCTCCAGAAGTTTGCTAACCCGATAGCACGGTCGAAACGAAAACTAAGAGCATCTTCAATGCTATAATGTGCACGGTGCACATGTGGCATGAGTAATAGCCACATAAATATTAGCAAATAAATAATTTTCCTCCTTATTTGAATGATTTTATACAATTTTGGTAAGTTTTTCCCTGCAATGTCAACAACAATGTCAACATCTAGACGGTCTCCTTGACATTGTGGAGAAAAACTTACCAAAACTATATAAAATCATTCAAATAAGGAGAGAAAAAATTTATTTACTAATATTTATGTGGTTATTTCTGATACCACGTGCGCACCGTGCACATTTTACCATTGGAGATGCTCTAATATTTACTAATATTTACTAATATTTATGCGGCCTAACTACGCGTTCCCAAAATTGTAATCTCATTTTCTTAGGCAAAAAATTATTTGAAGTCTGTTTGAGTAGGCTGATTTTCAGCCCAAACTAATTAATTTTGTGCAGCCCAACCAACCAGCCGTAAAGCCCAAATAAAAAATACGGAGTCGCCAACAGTCTAACACAGGAGTTCAGTTTCGTAAACTGAGTTCCGTACTTCCGTCTGTAAACTCACCCAGCGGTTCCGTCTTCAACATCGGTCGTCGGCGTCCAGCACTCCAACTCTCCAATCCTTCAAGAGTTCTTGTTATCAGAATATCAGGTACACCTTCAATTCAGCAGTTCGGCCATTGACCCATTGTTTTACACTTTTACAAAATCACAGTTGTTAACATTTTTTATTGATTACGTGACCAGTTTATAACAATTAGCATTTTCTTTTATTAATTTATTTGATTAATACGAACATATGATTATGTGACCAGTTTATTAATTGATAAATTGATAGAGAAGTTCCAGCTTTCCTTTTTTAGAAGTCCCAAAAAGAAGTTCCACTTTCTCTAAATGGAAAGTTATATTACAGTGTAAAACAGTGCAAAACAGTTTCAAACAGTGCCAAACAGTGGCGAAACAGTGTCAAAACACTAAAATTTACTTACTGGTAAGTTTATTTCCTTAATATGCGTGTAGGCCAAACCGGGAACTTCTTTGCGGGACGGAGGGTGTAGTTGTTTACTGCTTATAAGTGATTACGAATAGTTGACATATAATTAGTTGATTTGTTACATGTTAATCACTTAATTGTTGGTTGTTATCTATTGAGTTTTGGTGTTTTATTTGTTCATATTGTTAGGTACAAATTTTCAGTTATAGTTAAATTTATAACTTTAACTAATTTCAAGGTTTAATAAAAATGGATGAATCTCTATGAGAGAAAAAAATGAAGAAGAGAAAATTCGATAATGCTTCCCTAAGTAAAAAAGGTGCAATGGAAAAGTTTGTTTTAATGAAGAAGACAAATTCTGAAAGTCCTTCTGAAGATAAGAACTTAGAGGAGAAGAATCATTCAGCTAGCGAAAACGAAATAGTTCATAATGATAATGTCATAGGAGGTGAGAACTCAGGAGTTGATAACATTGGTAGTCATCAAGCAATGTATTTCAATAATTTGTATTTGGTTATTTTGAAAATGTGATTCGACTATGTTTAATTTAACGAATTCAAGTATTTTCCTTATTATGGGGGTGTTTGGATCTGATTCATAAAACTGTTTCTACTTCCTGAGGGGGCAGAAACAGAAGTTGGAGTGTTTTGGGTGAAAGTTCAGAAGTGATTCCGGTGCTCTAATTTACTTCTAGAATCAGTTTTTTTAGAAGTTGGGGGAGACCAGCTTCTGAAAACTGATTCTGATTCTGCTTCTGCTTTGAAAAGAAGCAGAAGCAGAATCATTTCCAAACACCCCCTATAAAGGTCTTCAAATATAATTATTTTGCATGTTAATTTAGATAGAAACAGGTTTTACAATTTTCATTACAATTGGGCCCATTTCAAATTATTTGCCCCTAGGCCTTCAAATATACAGGTCCACCCCTGCTTAATTGATAACCTTCAACTCTGTGTTTGATAGTGTGGATGTGGAACAGGAATCACAATAGTTGTCTAGCTATGAAAATATTTATTTACTGCATTTATATAGTAATCCTTTTAAGTAAACAGCCCTTAATCCCTCCTGTGGGCGTACAGAATTGTATGACTCCCCTTGTGCAGTTGTGCCCACTGCATTTTCAAAGTCATAGCGAAATTGCACTTACTCCTTGATTCTTTTACTTATAAAGCTGTGTTCTTGCACAGGCTATATTAGTTTCCGGTTGGAGGGTGATTTTCTGTGTACTGGTTGGCTAAAAGGTTAAAGCGAGCATTTGCATTGCAAAATCCATATTGTTCCTTATGGCTTCTGTAATTCAACAAGTACCTGCAGATGATTTGGTTTTGCTCAGGGTCACTCATTCCAATATCAAGAGTTTCTTGGCTGATATCCGTTTTTACCGTCAGGTATATATGCATCTTATCAATTCCTTTTTCGTCTTGTTGGTTCAATGGTACTAGTCATTAGTGTCGTTATTCTCAAATATTTTAACAATGAATATTACACTGCATCGAAATAGAGCTGGTTTGAATTTAATCGAGAATGGAAATCGGAAGTTGACTCATTGGTTTTTTACATGCCCACACATTATTTATATTAAGAGAGAGAGAGAGAGCTAACTAGCAAGGATGATAAGTTACACATTAAAATGCAGAGTCAACTGTAATGTTGGAATGTTTTAACACCGGGATGGCATAGCTGGACTGTGAAAGTAATGCCAGAAACAAAATGTTAGACATTCTAATCAGATTGCTGCCTATTTAACATCACCTACACATTAAGGTAATAATATATTGCCAAGGTTGTGTAATAGGTTTAATCAAGTACAGTATAACACTACTCGCATGACTAGGGTTATAGAATATCATGTGAACTGACCAGTCTCTTACTGTAAGAATGTAAAAAAAAAGTATTTTACTCCTGTTATTCTTTAATCAAGTACTACGTAGAATATAATGCTGTGATCTTCCCATTTAAGAATTGAACCATACACCCATTTGTATAAGTTGTAGTCTTTAAATACATGATGAGTCAACTTTGTTTCTATGGCCAGATGACGGTAGAAGCTGTGAAAGAAAAGCTCTGGAAAAAGTGTGGTACTTCTGTCACTTCAATGCGTCTTGAACTTTATGATGATAGCGGTTCTAAAATTTCAGAATTAAGCGATAACATGAGGCCATTTGGCTTTTATTCTCCACAAGATGGGTTAGTTTGTCTCCTCTACTACATTGATGTTTCCATAAAAGCTTTCACTTTTTAAAAGCGTTATTATGTGAAATACAACTGGTTCATATTTGGTACAAGAATATTACCTTTAATTTCGGGTGTTCCCCCTGGATGGAACTATGGATCTGTTTTAGTTAATTTCTAACAATGAACTCTAGATATTTTTCTTATTTCCTTGCTACATTTTATGTGCTTCTTAGTATACAACCTTGCCCACACCTTTATTTTTTACATGTGTAATGTAAGGTTTGGTCACGCCTTACCTATTCATTTATGTTTCTCTTTAGTAGTATCCTTTTGGTATACATTTTTGTTAGAAGACCACAATTTATACTAATTTATATTAATGTGTTTGATAGTATGGCACTTTAGCCTATATCCTTTCCCCATTAGCATGGAAATGGGGGGGGGGGGCATGGGTACAGGGCACCCCCCCCCCCCCCCCGTGAGGGAAGGATGGGGCGGGGGCAGGGGGCAGGGGCGGGTGAGATATTCGTACCCCGTTAAAATATGGGGTGGGAACTTTTTAGACGTGGGGCAGGAGATGTGGGAGTAAACCCCCTCCCCAAACCCCATCCTCCGCCCCAAACCCTATTTCCATACTTCAATGTTCTTTAATTTTGTCTGAGGTCTTTGTTCTTTCATGTAGGTATAGGCTACATGTTATTGACATTGATCCATCCTCAATATCAGCTGGTGGTTGGATAGATGACACCTCTCTTGTGGAGAAATACACAATCTCGAATGAGGCTTATGATAAACTTGATGGTAATCACAAATGCTTTCAATGCATTATGCTCGATTTCCTATGTAGTGTGATGGTGTCACATTTATTACTATGAGTCTTGTAACCAATAAGTTACTGCAGTCAATATGTAATATAAATACCTCATTGACATCGGATAATGTTATGTTATGCCTTGTCTTTTTTTAGATTTTGTTCAGGCGGGTAGAGATACTTTTCATTCTAAAATGTTCTATTGTTTATTACTGTTTAGTATGTGCTTGGACACTCTTGATTATTTGAGAGTAGACTTCTTGTTTTAATTTGCCAAAGGTTTTTCGAGCGGATGAACCAAGATAAGAAATGTGATGCCTTAAATAAAATAAAGCTATTAGCCATTCATTTATTGTTGCCTTATTGCATCTTTGAAAGACGGAGACCCAATCTTTAAATTTAATTTGGGAGGATAGGAATGGGGAGGGAATCTACATCTTCCAATGACAAAAACGCTTAAAATTTAGAATTATTATCCTTTTGCAGACACATTTCAATTTTCAACATGCTACTGGTAATCTGTAAATTTTGTTTGAAATGATAAGCCTTTTTTTGTCCATACAGGTACTTTCAGAAAGTTCAAGGAGCATTTGCCACAAAAAGATACTACTACTTCTGAAGCCAAAGTACGACTTTCACATTTACCGGTTTGTGTTAAGATATACCTAGCACATGGAAAGTACTCAAACAGTCAAACTAGTAAGAATAATTGCATGTGACCCAGTGTAGTGTATTTATCACAAGTATTCAGCGATAAGTATATGAAGGTGAGCTTAGGCGCACCGGCTAAGGTGTTGTGTGACCGAGAAGTCACGTGTTTAAGTCTTGGGAGTTGGGAGCGGTCTCTTCTCAAAATGACAAGGGAAGGCTTGCCCCTTGTACTCCATTGTGGTGGGACCCTTTCCCGGATCCTCGCCATGCAAGGATGCCAATATGCACCGGGCTGCCCCTTTTTGTTCACCAATGTAATATCTCAATTATGCAGTACTCTTAACAATATTGTGCCTGCCTTTTCTCCTAGTAAGATATATAGTATATTAAACATCTCTAAAATTACCACCAAATCACTAATCTTAAAAGTTTTTCCTTTTATTTGGTGTATTTGATTATTTTGTTCTCTGTATTGATTATTCAAACAGATTTGTGACAATTACATGGAAGATCTTTGCGCATCGATCAAGGTCGGTCTTGTTGAGTTTCAATTTACCTGTCACTTTTTCCTTTTTGTTTTTTCTTTTTTTTTTTTTTGGGGGGGGGGGGTGAAAAGTTTTTCCCATTTTCAGTGCGGTATGGTACTCACTGATTTGCACTAGTAAACATTCTTTTAATAACCAAAAAAGTAAATGCTTTAGAACAGAATAGAAAAGTAACTAATTTTGTATGCTGGAGCCATTCAATGATCATAATCATAATGAGATCCAAAACTAGCTTCTCGTTGCTGAACAGTACAAGGTTTCCAGGATTTTTGTATTTATATATAGGCAAATGAATATGAAGAGGGAAAGGATTGGTGTTCTGAATTTTGATATAGAGACGTCAATGAATTTTCAATTAATAAAGATTAAATGAATATATGTGTGTGTGTGTGAATATATATATATATATATATATATATATGAATATATATGAAGTTGTGGTTCGGTTGTGATTTTGTTGAGATCCCAACCTCCATAATGTTGGAATTTCTTGTGATCCAAAACTCCCATTGCTTTTATAATGAATTTTATGCTTTTCCATTAAATTTGAAACTCATGCCCCAATAGATAATGAGAATATTCACAATCCAGAATAACTACAATAACAAAGAGTAACTATTAGACTAAACATCTCCCACAGTATAGCGAAGAAGATGAAACAGTCAGTCACTGTTTACTTTCCTTTCACAGTTTGGCAGCTCCCTGTTTACTGCTTATACTGCATTCGTCTTCTTCTTTAGCCATTGGTTCATTTCAGTGAGCCATTATAATTATTGTGCTTCTTATTAGTTATGACTAAAGTATATGTAATAGAAAATTAAAGAAAGTCAACCCCCTAGCTATGTAGCACAAAAATGAGAAACGGGAAACACAGGAAACGACATTTTAAAAAAGAGTAGGACACGAAAAGTGGGGAAAACGCGTACATATAAAAAAATATAGGATGTTTTAATAAATAATCACATATATATATGTAAACAAAAACTTCTCTAATATTAGTGCCAAACAAAAATGAAGTATAATAATGTATCATATCTTAAAAATCACAAACTTCTCATAAACTAAATTGAAATTGCAACATCCATAAACTAAATTAAACTTCATTAGACTCATTCTCTGCTTCATGAACATCATCATCAAAGAAAACATGCTCCACTATTTTTGTGCATGATATTCATTTGCTTAATATTCTCCCTTTTATTATGTTGTTCACAAGATTCTTATTGATCGTTGGACCAAACATAATACTCCACTTCACTGCCTAGCTCATTCTTATTTGTTTTTGCACCCCAATCCCATATAAAAAGACAAAAATGCCCTCAATCAGGAATATGTTGAAGGTCAACAAAATTGTTAATGGATGGGAATTTTTGTCTTTTCATAGGGGGTTGGGGTGCAAAAACAAAGAGTTTTAAAAACGGTGTGCAAAGTCCAATTTAGACAATAATTTAGGGTGCAAACTCAAATTACCCCTTCTTTAAACTCACAATATATTTCTATTTAACTAGTTGTTCTATAATTTATTTTTAATATTAACTTTGAATTATTTAATACTTTTTAAAGGTATTATAGCGAAAAATAGCTTCAAGGAGTTGATAGAGTCTCTCTCAGTGAACTCTCTTTAGAGAGAAATAAATGTTTTAGAAGAATCTTTCCCAAAGGAAGAGCGAGTCAAAGCAAACAATGAATATGCTAATTTCTCTCTAAAGATTGGTCCCTTCAGTGATTCTATTTCTGATATGTTTGATACTGATCCTAGAAAATGATGTATAGTGCGAGTGCACCATTACTTCAGAAGTTGTCTTTTAGAGTGCTCAAGCAACCTAGTTCTTCATCTTGCTGCAAACGGAATTGGAGCAGATATTCTTTAATCCAAAGCGCACAAAAGATTTAGTGTTCATCCATAATAATCTCCGGTTACTATCAAGAAAGATTGCTCACAATGAAGAGAAAACAAAAATGTGAGATGTCGGTGAAGATCAATTCTCAAGCTTACAAGATGTTGGTGTGTTGCTTGAGTTTGCCATTCTCTCTTTGGATGAGTCAGATCTGGCGCATGTTTTCTTTGATGATGTTCATGAAGCAGAGAATGAGTTTAGTTTATGGATGTTGCAATTTCAGTTTAGTTTATGAAAAGTTTGTGTTTTTTAAGATATGATACATTACTATTCAATTTTGTTTGGCACTAATATTAGAGAAATTTATGTTTATATATATATATATATATATATATATATATATATATATGATTATTTATTAAAACATCCTTGTATTTTTTATATTTTCGCGTTTCCCCCACATTTCGTGTCCTTTTTTTGAAAATGCCGTTTCTTGCATTTCCCATTTCGTGTGTCAAGAGGTTTTTGTTTCTGTGTTTCTTTTATAAATACATGTGTCCTTCATATATAAAAAGTTTTGATTCTGAACTGACAAGTTCTTCTTGCCCAAGAAGGTAGGAGATAGATGCCTAGTTGAACCTAGAGAAAGGAGAGGCGTTGTCAAATTTGTGGGTCGGGCAGAAACACTTGCTCCTGGCTTTTGGGTTGGAGTGCAATTCGACGAACCCGTAGGAAAACACGATGGCATGTAAGTTAAATAATATTTTTAATTTACTTCTCTCTTTGCCCCATATTAAGGTTCTTGGTTTGAATTGCAATGGTTGACCTGAAATATTAAAAAAATTACTTGTATATGCAAATTAAGTTGACTACTTGAATAGTGTGTTAGAACCCTATTCTGGGCTGGAGGTCGTACTTCTTTTAATGTTCCTTTATGCTATTGTTGATATTACGTTACTACCATGTATGACTTTGCAACAAGATATCTCTATAACAAGTATCTGAGCTCTTTGTTGTCCTATGATGATTAAGAATCTGTGATGCACATATTAATTAACCGGGAGGAAAATATGATGGCATGTAGCTTAAAGATTGTATTTTTGCAAAATTTTCAGTTTCCACAGTGCTTAGGTTCACCTTACAATATCAATTCTGCAATACGGCGTCAATATAACAACTATCCCAGTTCATTGTCATTACATGCATGGTGTTGATGAATTTGGAAATTCATCACATTATTCGTGTAGAAGGTTGCGACAAAGGGCTTTCAGCATAAAGCTTTGTCATTGTATATTTTTTGCACGAATCTGTAGCATTAATTATTTTTTTGCATGTATTTGTGACATAAAATCTTTTCACAACTAATTACTACTTCGAACGGTATGTCACTGATTCCAATTTAGTATGGGATTCTGTTTTGAAACTAAAAGAAGATAAAATGAAGTTCAGTTTGATGATAACTAGCACCTTTCACATCCTAATATCCTATACATGCAGATACAGGAGTTGGATTGAGAAACTAATGAACATGTTAAAACCACTCAATCATACAATATCCTTTGAGTATATAACACTGTTCATGAAGTAGGTTATGCAATCTCACAAGACCATAACGCTGTTTGTGAGAGAAACAATTCATATGCAGGTGTAAGTTTAGGTCCTTGTTTTGATCGATAATCTTTAAATATGTGTTTCAAGCACATCGTTGCCCTCAGGTGTTGCAAACTTGCATTGGTTTTCTTTTGAACTAACACGGCATCTTCTTGTTCACATCATTCCCAATTTCTTTACCTTGGCTCTACGGAAAAATGATTTGTCTTTTATTTCTACAACAACCTTGGAACAGAAACAACGGTAGAATCAAGATGCCTTGTTTGCATAATACATAGTGTCAGATGTCCCGGATGTTTGGTGACCATGTACTAAAATTGATACTTTTATTCCTTTTTAATTACAACAATTTGACTTCCATGTTTGCCTATACACAACTTCAACCGCTCACATATATAACTAACCATTACTAGAAGTAATAAAAAGTTGATATTTTTAAAATTTAATATAGACGATGTTTAAACGCAGTTTATATAAATGGGGGCTGGGGGGGGCCTGGGGTAAATAGGGCTGAAACTCCCTCAATGGAGTTTTGAACCCGAGACCTCCCATATGAGAGAGTGAATCGACGACCAGTTGAGCTGTCGCTTCCTCATAAATGATAGCTTTAAGTATGGTAATTGAATAATCTGAAAGTCCAAATGTTGCAATTTAAAAACAATGGAGCCTTCCCAACTCTACATTTGGACTTTATCCTGTAAAAGTCAAAATGTTGCAATATATTTTCCATCTCTCTTACTGAGGAATAATGCATTAATGAAATACATTATACAAGTTTATGCATTCCAAATATGCAATTTTACATTGGATTTAAGGTGTTGCCTCAAGAAACTGGTATGGTATTTCTTTTTTGCATCAATAGCTCAACTTTGACTGTTGGTTCTTCTGTTAGGGTGAAAGGCAAACGCTACTTCGATTGTCCTCCTCTTCATGGCTCAATTGTTCGCCCTGATAAAGTAAAGGTTTGTGCAGCTTTTTTTTAAAATATTCCAGACTTCCAATAATATGAGGGAGTGAAGGACAGTTCTGATATATGGTTGCTTGGTTTGTTACTTATTTTGTTGTCACTTTGTGCACATGAAATAGTACTGCATTTTGTGCTTCCAAGGGTCATTTTATTTTACTTTAAAAAATTATACGAGTACAAAACAATATCCCTATTATTTGTCAAACCTCTACCAATTATATCTTGGGTTACAACCATTGGTGAGTTATTGGCCAAGCTTATTTGTCAAAATGTAATCCCTCCGCCCAAAAAGTCATGCTTCAAAGCTTATTTTTGTTAAAACTAAGGTTCTTTTCAACAAAAGAAACTAAATTCATTGAATATAGTGTAATATTTTCCAGAAGAAAAGAGGTTCCTAACAAGTTGAATGTGTTATACTTGGTTTAAGAATTTTAGTATTGATATTTTACAGATGTTGAACTTTACCAAAACTAAAAACTTATATCTAGATTAATCAAGGTTGTTTTCCTAGAACGGAGCTACTATTATTATTAGAACATACTCGTGCGAAATTACACTAGGAAAAAGTTATGGTAGGACATTTTTATCTAAATCTGAAAGAAAAAAACTAATGTCCTTGGTTGTTTATATAGTGATGGTGTTGGTTCTGGTTGGGTAATACATGTGTGTTTGTTTGTTCGTTCAGGTTGGGGATTATCCAGAGCTAGATCCATTTGAAGATGAGGAAATTTAGTTGTGATCATTTTGAATCATTACAACTTTGTTATTTGCATTTTTCATCCGAGAGAAACAAATGGAAATGCAAAATTACTGGCACTGATACTAAATTTAACATTCTGAAATACATGTGAGCAGATGTAAAGCAAAAAAATAGAACTAACTTTAGGTATATTTGGGTGTGTAATCACTTCGCTAGCCTTTTATTTATTTCTTCTTTCTTGGGAGAGGAAAGTTTGCTAATCTTTCTCGTTACTTGAGGCTTGCATTGCAGATGCAATATTAGCAGCGTGAAACTAGTTCTAAAAATGCAAACTGGCCAGCTGGGTAATACCTTTGCAGTGTACACCCACCTATTGAAGCTACAATAATAAGTCTAATCTTACTATATTCATTTTCTTTTGTGAAAGAAAATCTTACTCTAGTGATTGTGTGATGAGAAATGTACGGTAAGTATCTTGGAATTTGAACTTCAAATTGAAAGCGTGAGACTCATCATATTACAAAAAGTAATAAAACTCATTTGCTATTTCCTAAATGTGCATTTGTTGTGTTTATACTTTGCCAAACTACATATTCGTTTAGAAAAAGTAAACATAGCTTAGTACACACATTAAACACATACGAATATCTACATTTTGTTCTCAATTTGGTCACTATAACCCGCTGAGGCTGAGATGACGACTGACGAGCTGAATATTTTAATGGCCTGAGGAACGTCACTTGAATAGTTAAAACCTATTTTGAAAGAATATTATTCGCAAATACAAATTACAAATAAACCATAAATATTTAGGCTCCAAAACTATCACCAATTCTTATTCAAACATAATTTAACTTAGTAATGTGTTTAAGATATACTAGTATAGAGTACTCTTCCGGTCAGGTATACCTGACCGCAGCCCCGTCCGGCCTCCTCCATTTGGGGCCTTCCTGGTGGTATTTTTTGCTCAAATTTTTTGTGTAGGTTCCTCATCAAGTCTGAGGAAAATACATATTCCGGACCAGTTAACTTGCAAAAATTATTTGACAACCTTCCCGATTGAAATTTTGGCTGAAATTTGGTATGAATGAACTAGACTTGATGAGGAACCTACACAAAAAATTTGAGCAAAAAATATCACCGGAAAGGCTCCCAAATGGAGGAGGCCGGACGGGGGGAGTGGTCCGGCCTGGCCGGACCTGAATAGTTGTGTACTAGTATATATAAATAAATAATATTGTATATGTGCATTATATAAGTTTTCTACGGAGTACTAAACATAGGCCTTGTTTGACAATCAGCGGTTAGGGGTTAGCTGTTAGTTCCTTATACTTCGTAGTAATTGTTTGATAATAGCTGATTGTGTTAGCTATTTTGATTGACTGATTATATTAGCTTATTATTAGCAAATGTTTGGTAAAATTAGTTGTTTAAATTGTTAGAATGTAAAAAAACACTTATAAGGATTTATTATTTTTAGTTATTACTTATAACAAAAGTGTAATTGCAGTCATGTCAACTTGAAATAGAATATAGAGAAATGTTAGGTGTACACCAACTTGAAATATAATATAGAGAAACGCTAGGTGTACACCAGTTTGTGTACCTCATTCGCACACATTGTCTGTTTATGCAGACAGAGTTTTCTTTGTAACACAACTCTGTCAACGTAGACAGACAATGTGTGCGAATGTGATATCCAAAATGGGATACACCTAACATTTTTGCAGAACAAAATAAGGACTATAACAAACAAGCAAACAGCGCCACTAGACAGAGGAACCCGGATTCCGAAATACACCCAAATTAACAATCTTACAAGAGCTTGAGAACATAACTTGACAGATCAACTATTCTCTAGTGACATGGATTCTTACTAGTCAAACAGTAGAATTTTGAAGCACGAACATGATTCAACTAATAATAAAACATAAAAGCTAGAGTTCATGTACAAATAGACAGTAGCGGACTTACCATTCTCAGTTTGAGTGTTCAAAAACTTTTACAATTAAAACTTTAGTGAACACTAAATAATGATATTAAATTTATTGGTGTATATTTTTACATTTTTAAAAAACTTTGAGTGTTCAAGGAACACTTTGGAGTTTGGATCGATAGTAGATCCGCCCATGCAAATAGATGTAGTAAATTATGCTTCTCCTTCCGATTTTCTTTTGGAAAACAAGAAACATGGTGAAGGAGAAAATGGCACACCGGTAGGGATGGACCCGGGCCGGGCTGGTTCCGATTCGGGCTAGGGCCCGGCCGGACTTTTTTTTTGGGAAGGAAGAATCGGAACTGGCCCGGGTAGGCGGCGGTTCTGGGCCGGGCCGGTTCACTTCTTATTTTTTTTAATTTTATTTTGCGTTTCTAATTAACCCCCGATCCCCCCCCCCCCTCACCCCCACCCCCCAAACCCCCCAAAACACTCAGCCCAACCTGGGGGAAAAACGAAAAACAATTGAAAAAAAAGGCTTGAACCGGTTCGCCTTTTCATGACCCGGAACCGCTTAACCCTTCGGGCCTAGGCCCGAACCGGAACAGGTTTCCCGGGCTGGACGGCCCAAGCCGAGTCCATCCCTATCCACCGACGGGCGTAGCTAACTAGTAGTGAGGGAGTGTTACAAGGGTTAGGTCTCAGGTTCGAATCCAGGCAACTGCAATGAGAGGTTACTATGCTAAAAATGCATAGGGCCTCTGTAGTACCGGGGACAGAACCTCACTATCTATCTGTCAAATTGTGATTATAGTTCAATTTACATCCTCCTATCATGACGTCTGATCGGTGTTGGGCCCTGGGGTGTCATCTTGAGAAAATGGCCCTGACATTTACTTGTTAAGGACAGGTCTATATTGATTAGAGGAATAGAGGTGTAGTGGGAAAGGAAAGACAATTTAGGTTATTGAAGGAAAAGAGGTAGCAACCTTGCAAGTAACAAATCTGTAAATTTGGTATTCAAGAAGAGCATATGAACTGGTGAACTATCGAGCTAAAAGTCATAGTGAGAGGCAAAATTAGAGATATTACAGCTATGAATTACAGCTAAACTCATTTAACTTGCAGTTTTTTATTTATTTACGAGTACTTAACAGAACAATCTTTACTCAAATTTGCAGTATCCATTAATTTGAGCATACACGTAACACTACAGAATACAGTTCTCAAGAGCTTCAAGAACTATAGATAACGATGGCATCTAAAATTTCGTCACTTTAACTAATCGCCCAACGCACAGGCCGATTGAATGATCATCAAGTATATGAAGGTTGGATTAGTTATATCTACATCCCTTTCGAATTAAGAAAACGGAAATTGTCCTAAATAGGACTAAAAAGTTCCTAAAAAGCACAAATAGGACTACTATTTTTAAAATTCCCTAAATAGGACTAAACATTGATTTTCTACCCTAAATACCCCTAAGAGTATTAATTCATAATGAAATGCTTTAATTCATAATAAAATCACAAAAAACGTAAACAAATATTTAAAAAACGTAAAAAAATTAAAAAAAAATTATAAAAATTTATAAAATAAAAAATTTAATTTTTTATTTTTTTAATTTTTTAAAAAAATAATAAAAAATAGTAAAAACCCATAAAAAATGAAAAAAATTATGGATACCTTTCTCACCGCCTCCCAGCACCACCACCTTCGATTGGTGAAATTTCTTCCACTTTTGGTAAAAAAATGCCATATTTTTCTGAAAATGCCAGAAAGATGGCATAATTACTCTTCAATATGCCAACATTTTCATTGATTATGCCATCATTATGGCATTATTTAAAATGTTGGCATATTTTTGTCCGGTGATGGGAGATGGTGGTGTTGGGGGTGGCAGGGGTGGTAATGTGTTTTTTTTTAATTTTATGATTTTTTTTATTTATTTTTTATTTTTTTTTAAAAAAATATTTTTTTTATTTTTTTAAAAAAATATTTTTATTAATTTTCTATTATTTTTTTACGATTTTTAGTATTTTTTTCGATTTTTATTAATTTTTTTATGATTTTATTATTAATTAAAACATTTCACAAGTTACAAGGGTATATTTGTCCAAACACACATAAATAGTCCTATTAAGGGAATTTAAAAAATGTAGTCCTATTTGTGCAATTTTTCCACTTTTTAGTCCTATTTAGGGAATTCACTCTTAAGAAAAAGCTGTCGAACGCTCATACTTTTGGAAACTGGAATCTCGAAACTACAGCGAATTGCAAAATGCGCAAAAATATCATCAATTGAAATTACAACCTAATCGAATCAACTAAACTTATCAAATTTGATAGAAACGAGAAGAAGACAGATATAAGAAAAAGTTTCGCTTCATATAAATGTTCTGATTCATCAACCACAATACAAAGGTAAGATAACTAACTACAGCTTCGAAATCAAGCAGGAAAATGCATCTGCGTTTAGATCAGATGAACATCGAAACTTCCACAAATCTCTACCCTCCGAATCCGTACAAAGTCCTTCCCTGCCTCTTGAGAGCATAGACGACATCCATCGCCGTCACGGTTTTCCTCCGAGCATGCTCGGTGTAGGTGACGGCGTCTCTGATAACATTCTCGAGGAAGATTTTGAGAACTCCTCTGGTTTCTTCGTAGATGAGGCCGGAGATACGCTTCACGCCGCCTCTGCGAGCCAAACGGCGAATGGCGGGCTTAGTGATGCCCTGGATGTTGTCGCGAAGAACCTTCCTGTGACGCTTGGCTCCGCCCTTCCCCAATCCTTTGCCTCCCTTACCACGGCCGGACATTTTTGCAGATCGAAACAATGAAAACTTCAAATTTGAGAGTGGGAAATCAGGAAATTCGCGGTGGGTTGAATGGAAGGTGGGTGCGCTTTTTATTGCCGGGTAAGTGGATGGTGATTTCAATCTGGACCGTCGATTGGAATTACATTATCGACGGATAAGAATTTCGATCCGCGTGAGGGAAAAGAGGTAATATAGACCGTCTATCAGAGATACATCGACGGATAGCGTTTCTTGAAAACATCGTAATCGCGGATTGTGCTTTTTCCTGAACGGGGTCATTTGCCGCGGTAACGAACGCTCGAAAAATCAAAACTGCTCCGTTAGCCAAAAAGGAAGGCAATTGTGATAAATTAAAAAAAGGTTAGTAAGCACTCAACATGTGGCTGTAGTTTAGTGGTAAGAATTCCACGTTGTGGCCGTGGAGACCTGGGCTCGAATCCCAGCAGCCACATTTCGAACTTTTTTTCAACACTCAAGTCATGCTAAGTAAAGCCATGGTTTTTAATTTTTGTTATATGATTGTATCAGTGGATTGATGGTCTCCATTGGAAAAATCAATCGTTTTTTTTAATTTTCAACCCGTTTGGTAACACTAAAATTAGCTGATTTTGCTGAATTTTATGAAGTTCTGACTAAAGTGGCTGTATTGGTTGATTCATTCATGAAAAAATTATATTTAAAATATTTTTTATTAATAAATAAAATAAAAATTTGTACGAAAAAATAGCCAAAATGATCCTCTACAGTAACTTCAGCCAATACAGCCAGAAAAGTAACTCCAACCTTACTTTTTCTTCTTATTACACAATTCAGCGCGTGAAATTAAAAATTACGTGTTTGGTGAAAAAGCTGACCGATAAGCCTGATAAGCCAAAAATGGGGGTCACCAAACGGGCTCCTATTGATTTTAACTATCTAATTAATCTTCATAGATGGATTGTTTGGCTTTAAGGATGGAGAAAAATATCAAATTTTTGGTATATTGTATTTACCATATCGAAAAAATACCGAGTTTATCAAAGATTTAGGTCTATCGACATTTTCGGTATAGTATGTACCGTACCAAATAATTTTGGTATGGTATTGATATATCTTTTAAAAATAAAAGGTATACCGATATACCGTTATACTGAAAGTCTTATTCCGTACAGAGTATTATTTAAAATTATAAAAATGATTAAATACACACTATGTAGCACGGAAACTCTCAGGAAAGAGTACTTTTACCGTTTCGGAAACTCTCAGAAACTCTTTAGAAACTCTCCAAATAAGCCTTTTTGAGCAAAAGCTGACATTTCCTGATTCCCGTTTCCTCATGATTTTTGCGTTTCCGTGCAACATAGAATACACAACATCATATCAGGGACAAATGATTTTGTATCCATGTTGTTTGAATAGTTTTTTTTGTAAGAGATTAGTATTGATTTAATTATATCTATATCGTTTCGGTTATTTTAGGAGGAATATGTTATTTTTTAATGTGTGACATGTTGAGCTACTTAAATCTACTAATATAATAATAATTGTTCAATATTGAATATGACATCAATGGATTATTTGTACTTTATAACATTTTAATAATGGATTAAAGATGTCGCTAGTAACACTGATTTTTTATATTTCATTAGTCTATAATATTTTTTTGTATTGAGAGACATGCATTGTAGTTTACCACCGATATGGTACCGTTAGTGAATCAAAAGTTCAAAATATCGAAATGCAGCATACTGAAACTTCGGTTAGGTAACGATATATAAATTTTGTATACCAAAAGTTTTGGTGCGACAAAGGTATGAGAGAAAATATTCGGGGTGGTTCGGTACGATATACCGAATATTTTCTCTCATATGAGAGAAAATATTCGGGGTGAGTTTAGCGCTTGGAACTCC
This sequence comes from Cuscuta epithymum, assembly GCA_945859915.1. NCBI lineage: Eukaryota > Viridiplantae > Streptophyta > Magnoliopsida > Solanales > Convolvulaceae > Cuscuta > Cuscuta epithymum. The sequence continues at coordinate 508,816 of CAMAPF010001025.1, forward strand.
CCAATCTTCACTTGGACGCCGACCCTTCCCTCTGTTCATCCACCAGCGCAGTCGGTCATCCCACATCAGCTTCCCTGGCCGCAGGATGGTTCTCCAGTCCTCCCCTGTACCGAGCAGGCTTCATCTTCCACTTATTTCGGGCCCACTTTTGCTGGAACGCCGGGTATAAATCTCCCAGTCAATGAAAACCTCCTGTTTGGATCTCCTATGGCTCGCTTGGCACAGACCGTCTCTCATGGGATAACCAATGTTGGTCAAATTGTCATCATAAAGCTCAACGCTGTTGAAGACTATCTCACGTGGCGGACACAGTTTGAGTCCTTCCTCGTCTCACAAGGGTTTTTTGGCATGGTTGACGGATCAATTCAGGTACCTCCCATGTATACGGTGAATTTTAATAATCAGCAAATCAGTAATACCGAATATTATCATTGGCTTCGAGTAGATCAAACAATTCGTTCTTGGTTGTTTGCGACTCTTTCTCGCGATGTATTAACCGATGTGCATGATATTAAACATTCATCGGGTATATGGGATCGTTTGCAAAAACGCTTCATGTCTGCCAGTTTACCTCATGCCATGGAACTTAAGCATAACCTGAATGCAATTAAAAAGAAGGACAACCAGTCCATGGAAAATTATTTGCTTGGAATTAAGAAATTGGCTGATTCTCTAGCTACAATTAATTATCCAGTGAGCAACAAAGAATTATTGCAGTGCACTTTGTATGGCCTGGGACCAGAATATGCCTCCATTGCGGGAACCATCTCTTTATTTCCTAAAAATTTCCCGCCAGATATTCTTCATCCTAGATTAATGGAGGCCGAGCAGCTTATTTTGTTCCAACGGCAGCAGGATTCTTCTCAGCTCCAGCCTGCTTTTGGAGTTCATGTTGCTGGTGCTCCACAGGTTCAGGCTGGACAGCAGCCTTACAATGGCGCTTACCGCGGCAGAGGAGGCCGAGGCAGAGGCGGACGCGATAGCGGGGGCCGTGGCAGAGGCCGGTTCCAAAATCAGGGCTACGGGCAGCCTCATGGTCAGCCAAATGGTTTCGGCCAGCAGACTACACACTTCTAGGGTCAACAACTGCAGCCTCAGTTCTTGGCCGCAGGGGGGGCATCTCATTCACGACCACAAAATGCACCATCTGGTAAATCTGTTGTGTCCACTTTAAATATTAATGCTAAATCTACTATTGGTACTTACTCTCATTATGCAGGTTTCCCATCATCTGAGGGTATTCTTGGTTCAGTACCTTCCCCAGTTGTGTGTCAGATTTGTTTCTCTGCAGGTCATTCTGCCTTGCACTGTCCGTCTCGCTTTTCTCAATCCTCTGCACCTGCGTTGGTTGCTCCCAGTGGCGAATCTAACAATGCTTTGTGGTACCCGGACTCTGGAGCTTCTACTCATATGGCATCGTCTGAAGGTATTTTGTCAAATAAATCCCCTTATTATGGCACCATGTCTGTTAGTGTTGCAAATGGTCTTAAACTTCCCATTGCTAATATTGGTGATATCACATTAAAAAACCCTAGCCGCCCACTGTCATTGAAATCTGTTTATCATGTGCCTCAAATTAAATTTAATTTAATTTCCATTCAAAAATTGTGCGCTGATAATAACTGTGTTGCTATTTTTGATAAAAATTCTTTTTGTGTTAAGGACAAAATTTCGGGGGCAGTTCTACTTCAGACGCGTCATAATGATCATCTCTACCCTGTCAGTCTCAGTCCTCCTGCATCCCTAGCTTTAGTTTCTACTATTACTTCTGGCACTGTGTGGCACCGTAGATTAGGACATTGTGGCGAAACTATTTTACGCCAGTTGCGTAGTAGCAAACTTATTTCTAGTTCCTCAAATTTTGAACATGATTGTGTTTCTTGTCGTTTGGGTAAATCTCAACGATTATCTTTTTCAGATGCTAGTCATAATTCTTCTTCACCATTACAATTAATTCATTCTGATGTGTGACAATCTCCTGTATTGTCTAATTTAGGATTTAAATATTAGGTGTGTTTCATTGATGATTTTTCTCGTTTTACCTGGATTTATCCTTTGCATGCTAAAAATGAAGTTTTGACTCAGTTCCGTTTATTTAAAGTGTTAGTTGAAAATTTGTTTAATGCTAAAATTAAAGTTTTTCAAAGTGATGGAGGGGGTGAGTTTGTTAATTTTCATATACAGCAATTTTTGGCTGAACATGGCATATATTTTCAAAAATCTTGTCCCTATACTCCTCAACAAAATGGTGTTGATGAACGCAAACATCGTCATCTCCTAGAACTTGCTCGGACTATGCTTCTCACAGCTTCTATTCGAAGCACCTTCTGGGTTGATGCTATTTTTACTGCTGTATATATTATTAACAGACTTCCTTCTCTTACGCTTTTTGGTGTCTCACCATATGAAAAACTTTTTCATAAAATTCCTGACTATAGTTTATTTCGTACTTTTGGGTGTGCTTGTTATCCAAATTCTCACAATTAGCACTTTGCTTTTACTATAAGGTACACAACTTTATATATTCTTCCTTAATTAACATGGCATGTCAGGTATGTTCGTTGCTCACTCCTCACTCCTCACTACTCCTCAGTGGCTCAATTTTTTTTAAACCAAACATTTTGTGAATTGATTCATTGAGCATTTGAAGATGCTTACTTTGATGAGTAAACATCTACGGAGTAAGTATTATAGTCCCCGCTCAAACTCTGGTACCAATTAGCAAGGACACGAAAAAACAAGATACTCAAAAAGGCTAGAAATGTAACTTAAAAAAAATCTCCCGTCCCGAAAAGTTTCGCCATATTGACTACAAAAAAATATAGTCTAGAGTATTATTTACCAAACTTAAAAAAAGTTACTCTTATTTTTTTTATTTCATGTTTTACTCCTATTTGAAAAATTATCTCAATATAAAAGTTTTTAAATATACACCCTACGGAATATTATAATTTAATTATTGTATTTCCGTAATTGTGTATACACTGGAGTAGTTACGGTCCCAGATGTTAAGCAAATCCATTTTTAGCTTCTATCACGTAACCTATCGTCAATGCTAAGGATGTTTTTACTTGGACGGTAATTTGTCCCAGACCAGACCAGACCAGTCCAGACCAGACCAGACCAGTTCAGACCAGACCAGACCAGACCAGACCAGACCAGACTTGGATAGTTATAAAAATACAAAGAAACCAGACCTTACCAGACCAGACCAGACCAGTTCAGACCAGACCAGATCAGACCAGACCAGCAAATTACAGTCCAAGTAAAAACATCCTAATTATTAAGTAGAACTACGTACATACACGACGGAGCCAGGGCACTGAGCTAGTATAAAAAATATTTTTTACATTAAAAATATAGACATTTAATCTATTCATTTGCAAGTGATTTTTCAGCTATGAACCGGTCGGGACTTGGAGTGAACTACCACTACGCATAGCCAAGCTATAAAAATATAAAATTTTTATATTTTTTAGCTAAATCTTTGTATACATCTAATCCATCCATTTGCAAGTGATTTTCAGCTATGAACTAGTTGGGACTTGGAGTGAACTAAGATGTGAAGCTTTTCTATTCCCCCAAAATAAAACATTTTTTGGCAAGTTGTGATTGATGTGTTGTCTATGACGATAAATTTGTGTAAAAGATGTGTGAATATTTCGAGGAACCGTCAACCCCTCCATAATGAAAATGAAAAGTGGATGTAACATTCTGTAGATTGCAAGATTGTAAATTGTGTAGCTCACATTCTGATTAGATATGCCCTTCAAATGATTGACTGTAATGTTTATTGTGATTAGGCTCCTAATTGTGTAGCTCACATTCTTTTGGATTGTTTTTCAATCCCAAATGTAGGGAGTGTTTGCAATTGGTTCAACTTTAAAAAAGTGATTTTTTAAAGTGATTTTGGGAAAAGTGATTAATAGTAAAAGTTGGTAGTGTTTGAGAAAAAAGTGATTCTGAAAAAGTAAAAGTTGGTAGTGTTTGGTAAAATAAGTACTTTTTGTGTAATAGAAAAAGTGAAAAGCAGTTTAAAGCACCCTTCCACCTACTTCCAGCTTTTAGCTTTTAAGTGATTAATTTAAGCAGAAGCTGTCATTTGAAAACACTCTTTTTAGCTTTTTTAAAGCCAAAAGCTGAAAAGCACTTTTTTTAAGCAACCGCAAACACTGCTTACACTTTTTTTTAAGCAGAAGTTGTAGCCACTTTAATAAGGGTTGGTTTGCAACTGCTTCTAAAAAAGCACTTCTCAACTTTTGGCTTTAAAAAAGCACTTATTTTCCCAAACACTACAACTTTTATTTTTCTCGGCTTCCGCGTCAAAAGTGCTTTTACTTTTTCTATTACACAAAAAGCACTTATTTTACCAAACACTACCCACTTTTACTTTTCAAAATCACTTTTTTCTCAAACACTATCAACTTTTATTTAATCACTTTTCCCCATTTCATTAAAAAAAGCACTTTTTTAAAAGCAGAAGCTGTTGCAAACAGACCCTAAGTACTTAAATTTGATGCTTTTGCTCTTACAAACGGGCAAGTGTGTGCAATGTTTGCCGTCTTAGCTCACCTGGTAAGAGAGCACAGTGGTCGTCTTTGAAGGCGAACGTCGTCGTTTGCGTTCCGTATTTATCATATGACTTCCGCGACTTTATCGTTCTGCTCTGACATGGCCTTGCTCTCGATTCCAACACTTGCTCCTCGCGCTATTATCTGTTTCACAGTAAAAAACATAAACTCTCGGCCATTCCTTTTCAATGGGCGGCTAAATCATCACCAACTCAACAGGCAAAACATCTTCACCCGGAGCACCAATGGGTACACCGCCGCCAGCGGGGTTTCGGCGGAAGAGTTGGATTCCCAGAACGGTTCAAGCAGCACTCGCGAAATGGGTAACCAAAATTGGGACGGGTCTCAGCGCGAGTTGATACTTAAAGGTGGCGAACAGGTCACCTCTGTTCTCGAAGAGATGGCCAAGCTCGTAAGCTTGATTCGCTCTCTAAAAATGACAATCTCATTATCAATATGTTATTTTCTTAGCAGGATAGAGTAAATTCTTAGTTTATCTTACATTGATGACTTCTTGGCTGTAAGTAGGGTTGTTTGGATACTAGTAATAACATATATACGTGTACATTATGGGGGTGTTAAATCTGATTCTTAAAATCGTTTCTACTTCTTCGTAGAGCAGAAGTTGGAGTGTTTGTGTGAAAATGCAAAAGTGATTCTGGTTCTCTAATTTACTCTTAGAATCATTTATTTTAGAAGCTGAGGGAAACCAGTTTCTGAAAACTGATTCTGCTTCTGCTTTAAAAAAGAAACAGAAACAGAATCGGTTCCAAACACTTCCTATATATAGCTCAATGAGTTTAGCATTATTATCTGGATAAGTTTATCACCTGTCATGAAGAATTAGTTATTCAGACTGAGTGCTAGCATAAAACTGGCATTCTGGACAGTAAGCTATACATTCAGTTTGAGATTAATGTCTTCATTGGTTTTATTTGCTTTCTGTTACAGCTGGAAGACATGCATATGGATGAAGAATCTCAGGAAGTTGCTTTCCAATTGGCTGCACAGGGAGTCATTGGCAAAAGAGTGGATGAAATGGAGTCAGGGTTTATGATAGCCTTGGATTATATGATCCAGACTGCTGATAAGGATCGGGATGAGAAGGTATGTCTTCTGGTTCTATATGGGGCATATCATATTCTCATTTAAATAGAATAATCAGTATATTATTATCTTTCGCCATAAAACCATCCAAGTTTTCAACTTGCCATAGAAGCGATTTCCTCCCTGGGATGTAAACTATTGATTAACTGCTTGTTTCAGCGCAAGTCACTCTTGGAGGTGGTGAAGGAGACTGTGTTGTCTCATCTAACTAAAAAATGCCCCCCACACGTGAGTACTATATTTGATTACATTTCCTATGATGATTCACCCTCTCTATTATTTCCTTGACACTAAAAGGTTGTACTGTATCTCTGTCTAGGTTCAAGTTGTCGGTCTACTCTGCAGAACTCCCAAGAAAGAAAGCAGACATGAGTTGCTTAGACGTGTTGCTGCAGGTGGTGGAGTTTTTAAAAGTGAAAATGGCACAAAAGTTCATCTTCCTGCGGCTAATTTAAATGATATAGCAAACCAGGCTGATGATCTTCTCGAGGCAAGCACATTTTAGAGGATGTTTATCTTCTCCATACCTGCAAATGTGATATCTGGTTTGGACTCTAGATATATTTTCCATTTACTGTATTTGTGTTAACTAATACCGATATACACGGTGAACAAGAATGCTTTGACTTGGTCTAACTCAGTCCCATATGTTATTGGGTGGTGTAAAGCACTAAAACTAAGCATTTAACTCCCAGCACTCTTAAATGTTATGCCCTAATCTTTCATATCTAAAATGAAAAACAACTTAAGGTCTGTTTGGAGCCTAGAAAATAATATGGAAATAAATTAAGAAGGAAATCAAATTGGAAAATTGGAAGGAAAGAAATGCCTGTTATATTAAAAGAAAGAATATAACAACAACATCTAAGCTTTAGTCCCAAAAGAGTTTGGGGTCGGCTAACATGAATCAACATATGAAATCGGAGCTAAAAAAGATCACAAAGATAAAAAACAAAAATAGAGTAATGCTCAAAAAATTACCTTAGATAATTTTATGCTCATTTTATTTATTATGTATATTATATAAGGACTAGGAGATCTAAATATATACATGATTTTGAAAGGGGTAATGTAACACACCAACAAGCTCTATACTGATTTGCATGGTGAAATCATCGGATTCTACTACATTTTGTATACTGCCAAAACTTTTAATCTCTTAGTGCATCTCTGTATTACAGACAATGGAAACACGCCCTGTTCTTCCTGATAGAAAGCTACTTGCAAGGCTGGTTTTGATTAGAGAAGAAGCTAGAAATATGATGGGAGGTGGAATACTTGACGAGAGAAATGACCGTGGCCTTGACACACTTCCTCAATCAGAGGTTTGTTTCATTGACATATACACCTTTCAGAAATATCCTCATTTAAATTAATTGGTTTATAGGGTGTGCACACATCTCATATTGTTTTTGTGGCATCTCACATTTTCAACAATAAGTTTTGGATCTGGAAAGTACTAGGGAAAATAAATAAATGCTGAGGAAGATATTTTGCTGTGTTTGGCCTTACTTTGAAAATGCAAAGGAAAAGAAAATATGAATAGTTTTAAATATCCAGTATTAATCTAATAGAAATAACTTGCTGATCTACAACACATCCAAGCCTTATTCCCAAAAGATTTTGGGGCCGGCTAACATGAATCAGTCCATAATAGTAATAAATTATGTGTTCGAACAAACTTTTAAAATAACTTTATTGAGTTTGAGTGTATCTTTTGTTCCCCACAAAGGCCCGAATTTTCTATCCTTCCTATTTTACTATTTATTTCTTCCCTATTTTCCTCGCCTTGTATTTTGCAGGTTTCAAACGGACTCTAAATGTTTTACACTCTTACCAATGCAGGTCAACTTTTTAACTAAGCTTGTTTCCCTTAAACCAGGGAAAACCGTACGTGAAATGATAAAAAATGTGATGGAAGGGAAAGACGAAGGTGCAGAAAGTTCAGACAGTAACAAAGAGAGTGCTGGTTGGCAAAAGAAGTCTGGTGGAATTGCCGGAAGGGTGAGGTTTTATTATTGATTGATTTCACAAGTCACAACCCTAGTTTGTGTAATATCTCCCATTCTCTGTTGCTTTTTTGCCTCCACAGGGTAGTGTCAGCGGCATTCAACCATTGCCTGTACGTCCTGGCATGTTTCTTGAAACTGTTTCTAAGGTAACACTTGCTCTTGCTTGGTTTGATAACTGAGCTAATAGAATTAGTTGCTATTATTTCCAGTAACTATTTTTTTCCTTTAATAACATACTTATACTATTGGCACTTAAACTTTTCTGTTAGGAAACCATGCACTAAGGAAGGGGGATAGGATAAAGAGCCCCCCACCCCACCCATGAGAAGAAACTGTCATAAAAAACATCTACATATCTTTCTCTGCCCTTTGTCTTCTTAGCTTACCAAACAATACATATAATTTACTCCAATTCTCACATTTTATTTCTTCCCACTTTCTGTTTCCTCAATTTCTTCTCAAATTCTCTCAGCATCTAAGCCAGGCGTAAATTCAATTAAGAAGTATGGAGCTAATAATACACTTCATAAATGGCTGTTAATTTCTAACATTGAGTTTAAAGGTGGTAGATATGTCATTTGAGCTGTTTAATGATTTGAACCTTGAAGGATAGGATGAGAACCTTACTCTGTTTGATAAGTTGGGCTACCCTGTACCCAAGCCTTTGCTATCTCTTTTGGTGGCACTGTCATTTTTTCCTCCTTTTAAAAAAATATGATATGCTTCAAAGCTAGATCTCATTGGCACTTTTTAGGTTATGGGAGAAATATATGTGGGAAATATCTCGGGGGTCACAGCACAGCAACTTGAATGGGTAAGTGTCATGTTGCCTTCTATAGGTTCATCTACATCTTGGAATTTTATCTGATAAATAATTTCTTATTTCTTTTTCAATCAATTTAGTAGACTTCTGCTTCAAACATGAATTAAACAACAAACCTATTTGATACACAATAATTAAATCTTGATTTCATGGGGAAAATTGATCTCTGTTCTTCAAATATTAAATTCTTATCTTACTGCTGAAAAACCATGGCTTGAAATCTTGTCTAAATGTTCATCGAAGTTATTGATCACTAATTGGTTTCAGGTTCATCAGAACACACTTCAAATTCTTCAAGAGATTGCATTCTAATCCATTTGATCACATACAGCTGTGAAGAGTTGATTTTCATGCAGTGGTGGAATTGGCATATCTACAGTTAGGTGAAAGATTTTTCTTGCTACATAAATTTACAGAATATATGCAGATATGCTAGTGTAAATTATACTCCGTGTGTAAAGATTTTTTTTTGCTTTTATCCTTATATATAAACATTATTTTTATCCTGTTTATTTTATCTTTTTTAGGTTTATTCATCTCTTTTTATATTATCTTTTTCATAATAGCTTATCTTTTTTATCTTTATTTTCTTTCTTTTCCTTTTGGTGGTGATATCATGTATCGATTCATGTTAGCTGACCCCAATATCTTCTGGGACTAAGGCTTGGATGTTGTTGTTTGTTGTTTGTTGTTGTGTAAATATTTGTCTGTGTGTGTATACTCACACGCACACAAAGTTGCCACTAAATAGATATGCATCTGCTTGATTTAACTCCACCTCATTTTTATGAATATTTTCCTAGAACGCTAGTATCACAATAGGCAGTACTTAGAAAACAAAGTACACTTTATAATTGTGTAGAGTCAACATTTTGGATGTGGGATGTGTTTGGTTGGAGCACATTATTTGCTTTTGTTCACCTCCTGTCTGTCTCATTCTAAAAAATCAATATAATGCTCTAGCATAGTAACATGTAGCTAATCATACTATGACACTACAAAAACTTGTGCACCCACAATGGGCCCCTCTGCCCCTGCCTTGGGTGGACACAAATCATGAGAATACACAGCTCAAGAAAGAAGAGAATTAGACTCCTTTTGGTTTGCATATTTGGTTTATCAGCCAAATATGTTACCAAACACTTTTCCCTTCAGCAAATTCAGTAGGTTTATCCATCACTTCCAAATGACCCTAACATTTTTTTTCGCAACAAGGAACAAATCTCATGCCTTTGATAGAATGACAGGGAGGGTAAGGCGTCTTTGCGGCCTGACTGTGTACACGTTGCTTGTTTTCCAAATGATACAGCTGTTAATATATAATGTCTTGGTCCGTGTTTGGCTAGCTCCATATCCCCAACCCTGCTCCACTTGTGCATGGGCATCTTACTGTAACCATGTGATGACAATGATGCCCTTTTTTGTTTTTTCAACTATAAGTTTTGCAATGCATACAACTTAAAGTCTTAAAGTGCCATTTCTTCTGTATATGGTTTTGATGCGTATGTTTTTTCCAGCCATTTTATCGCGACCACTCCATGCCCTACTTGTTGTCCACTACTTCCCAGTTGGTCCTAAATATAATTGCTGTTTTGCTGTCCAAAACTTGTCATACCTCTAGGATGTAGGGCACAAAAAATAAAGACAACATTATGGGAAGGCTGATTTTCATACCATCAGGTTTCCGGGTTCTCCCCTGTCTATAAGAGGATTTGCACTCTAACCATAAACTATTACTCATTTAGGTAACAGGCTTTCTTTCTTTGAAATATGAAAATATAATTTTATAAGTAGTATCCATAAGGGGGCTCCACCCATCTGAATTGCCTGGCTGACCCAATGACCATACTGTTGCAGTCTCGAAGTCGTCGTCATCATCATCATTACCCCGGTGCCCCAAAGGCTCCACCTACGGTGGGGTAAGGGTAGTCATGGACCTGATCCGGGTCGGGCCCAGGCTGGGCCTAGGCCCGGTCGGGCCTCGGGCTTTTTGAAGGAGGCCCGGGACCGGCCTGGGTAGCCACCGGGTCCAGGCCGGGGTCGGGCCTCGGGTCAAATTTTTTTTTCCTTTTCCTAATTAACCCCCCCACCCCGACCCCCAAATCACCCCAAATGGTCCAAAATACCCAGCCCAACCCGAAAAGATTTAAAACATTGGGAAAAAAAATTTAAAAGCCCGGAACCGGGCTCGAACCGGCCAGGTCAGTTCGGCTTTTGGGTGACCCGAGCCCGCACCGGGAACCCCCCGGGCCGGGCCTACCCGGACCGGTCACTGGCCGGGCCACCGGGCCGGGCTAGTTCAACATAGTACCGGTCTCGGGCCGGTTCCGAGTCGGGCCACCCGGCCCGAGTCCAAGACTGGGTAAGGGGGGGGGGGGGGTCGGATGTACGCAGTCTTACCCATGTACTAAAGCACATAGAGACTGTTTCAGAATGATTCATAGTGAAAATCACGTCGAAAATTGCATAGACTGATTGTTACTTCATAACGAAGAAGTGCTGACAGTTTAGTGAACCATTTTGCTTTATTCCATCATATTTCCAAGCCAAAAAATAGCGAGTCTTTTGCTTTATTTTGAGAGTAAAAGGTCAGTTTGGTCCTCCAAGTTGCATAAAAGGGTCAAATAAGTCCTTATATAGGAGGTTCTATGATTCTATCCGGCTGTCGCCATTTGGGGAGGTTCCCGGTGGAATTTTTTGATGAAAGTTTTTGAGCATCTTATTCATAAAGTCTAGTTCACTCATATCAAATTTCATATAAAATATCAATCAGGAAGACATTCAAATGAATTCTTGAAGATTACTGTGTAGTTAAAAGCGCAGTTATCTTCAAGAATTCATTTGAATGCCTTCCCGATTGAATTTTTAGTTGAAATTTGGTATGAGTAAACTAGACTTAATGAATAAGATGCTCAAAAAATTTTATCAAAAAAATCCACCGGGAACCGCCTCAAACGGCACGTCCGGACAGAATCTTCTATATAAGGACTTATTTGACCCCTTTTATGCAACTTCGAGGACCAAATTGTCCATTTACTCTTTATTTTGCAGTCTTCCCGAAGTATATTAGTAATTTTATAAGGTTTATTTTAGTGGATTTGTGAGGGGCCGATGGTGGGGTTTTGAATATTTTTATACCATCATTCATTAAATTTTTTTAATAGATATGTTTAATTATTTTTATGTCTAAAATGAAGTTTAGGACCATCGCAACCTTTCAAACTTAAAACTAATGATTGGTATTAGGTGTTTATGAAAGGATTTTTTTTTGTGATACCTGTTGTAACCACACACATATGGGTGCATATATATATAGATATAGTAATGGGGTGGTCTAACGGAACACCCCATAACAATCTGTTTATGAAGATTTTTCTTAAACAATCGATGGATTTCAGTGTTTAGTTTTAGTTTAAACAACAATGTTTGTGCTTGGTCTTTCAAGAGTTAGTCGTGATGAGTTCCGTACAACCCATCCACAAAATCCCGATTATTTGCTCCTAAACAAGTAAAATGCATCATAAAGAGAGATGGGGAAGGAAAACAGACACGTTGAGTTTGGCTCACTTGAAATTAAATTATTGGAAGAGATGTTGTCTTACTAATAATGATGATTAGTTAAGGAGTCTTATTTTAAATGCTTATTTTCAACTCATCCATTTTGCCAAATCTGGTCCCACCTTCACGTTCTTATTGAAGAAGGTTATACCCTTTAATTTCTAGTTTTTACATCGTCACTCTATAGCACAAAGCGTGCATTTTTACGTTCTACTGTATTTTAAGGAGTGTTTGCATTTGCTTTTTTTAAGCACTTTGAACCTTTTAGCTTTGGAAAAGCTAAAAATGGTGTTTGCTAACTCTTGATTCTGCTTTTTAAGTGATTTTAAGCCAAAATCTAAAAGCTACCCAAGTGATGCTTTTTAGTGATTTTAGGTAATGTTGTAAATAATTTCAACTTTAGGGATAGTATCATACCCACTTAAACCCAAAATACCCTTCATCTCTCCCACACCAATCTAACCTCCGAGCTCACCCCTACCCTAAGCTCTGCACTTCTTTCTTCCCCTTTCACCCCATGCACATACACATAAATATTACTCTGTATATATTCCAGAGGAAATCTAGATCCATGGGATTTTGTTCAAGCATGCCTTAATCGCTGATTTTCTGATCGCAAGGCCTCCAAATCCCCTTCCACTCTGTTTGATTTCAGTGATGGTGAAGACGGTGCCTCCTTGCGGCCATTGCGGTGATAGTGGTGACATCACTCAACGGCGGCGACCTCCAACACCGTCTTCGCTACTTCAATCAGATGATGAACTTCCATGCTTCTCTCTACAGAAGATTCTCTAAATAAAATAAATAATGGTAGATTTTCAGAGATAACAAACCCTGGGTCCATATAACATAACCAACATTGTCGTTACGGGGAAGACTCGAAACTCCGAAGACTAATTAAAGGAATAGGGCAGTTTTGTAGTTAACAAAAAAACTACATTAAAAATCACTTTTTTTTATCAAACACTCCAACTTTTACATTTTAACTAAAATCACTTCTGTTTCCAAACACTACCCACTTTTACTACAAATCACTTTTCCAATAATCTCTTAAAAAAATCACTTCTAAAAAGCACAAACAATCGCAAACACTCCCTTAATATACTCCGTATTAAACTTCGATTTGGTGTTTAAATTTATATTAATTTAGTGTTTAGTTTCCATAGTTGCCATTCTTTAATTTTGGTGCATAATTAACTGTTAGTTTTTTTTGTTGTGTTTTCTTTTACTTTAAAGCGCATGGTAATGATAGGTTTATTAAAAGGGTAGATTCTATGTTACCCATAAGATACCATACCTTTGTCACCCTATGAAAATGTAGCAGTTGAATTATTTAAATCTAAACTAAAAATGATAAAGTGATGTGGTCCAATCAAATGAATGATAGGTACGGTACCCCATATTTTAGAAAGGTACCGGAGTTGTCACCTTATTAAAAGATGATGAAAAAATCAAAATGAATAAGTTGGTTTAGGAGCGGAAAGTATAAAAGTAGCACATTTTAAATATTTTTCAATGTCAAAAGTAACTTAATACTTCGTATGTAAATAAGAATTTTGTGCGTGAACTCTTGGAGAATTTCTCACGCATTTACTGATTCACATACATAATTTTGATATAATTCAAAGTGTTTCATTACATATAAAATAACATAATTTAACGGACTAGAAAATGAAGTGAGCATAGGTAAGCTTAATTCCCCCACCCCCCACCAAATGCCATGATTTGGCAGAGTTCAACGAAACTGGCAAAGTGAAAATGAGACATTGATTGAGCAGTTGTTCCACTTACCCTCTGGAACCAGTACGACCCATATTCTTGATGACAACAACATGCTTGACTTGGTTTTCCATCTTCGACGAGCAACCGCCGACAAGAGGCTATCTGCTACAGAAAGGTGCTCTCTCAAGTGTAGAAAAGTGCTATATTAACAAGGTTACTCCTATAAGATTGACTTTTTAGGATAGAACCCCGTGTTTTAACTAATAGATTAGTTAAATAAGGACATTTGTGTATTTTTATATTTAAACCTTTTACTATAAATATATCTGCCAGGACTCCTTATGGGGTATCCTGTTCCATTATTTCACATGATATCAAGAGCACAGAATAAACCCTAAATTTTTTTTTCGGTTCTCCTCTTCTGCCGCGATGTCTTCCGCGATGCATTCTACTTCTTCTTCAACGGTGATCTCTTCCACCATGGCTATCGGTTCCTCTTCATCAACCACGCCAATCACTGATGATATCCCTCCCTCTTCACCAATCACCACTGGCGCCCTTCACCGAGGCACGCAGCCGGCTATTGGATCCAACCCGTCCGGAGTCGTTTTTTCTTCCAACTTCGTCTCACCACAGCGTACGGCCGGTGCTTATTCTCTTTTCCAGAACATTCCGCCGGTATTCTCTTGGCCGGCACCAACACCGGTGCCAAACGTGACCCTGGATCCACCTCCGCTCTCAGCGCCCACGTTTTCCGGAACAACGTTCGTTGGCTCCCCTGGGGTTTCTTCCACGGTTCCACCAACTCGCCCGGTAATATCCGCATCACTGGCTGCCTCCTCTCTGTCTGACTTGGTGCAAACTATATCCCATGTGGCTACCAATGTCACAAACATTGTTACTACCAAACTTTTGGCGGTGGAAGATTACACAATTTGGCGGACACAATTTGAATCCTTTTTGGTCTCGCAAGCTCTTTTAGGAATGATTGATGGAACTATTCAGGTATCTCCCGCTTATTTCATAGATGTTCTAAACCGACAAATTCCCAATCCCGAATTTTCTTTATGGTTACGTCTTGATCAAACCATCCGATCTTGGCTTTTTGCTACTCTTTCTCGGGATGTACTTATAGATGTTCGGGACTTAAAACACTCTTTTGAAATTTGGGAACGGTTAGAATCTCGTTTTATGTCTGCTAGTCTAGCTCGTTCTATGGAATTAAAGCGTCTGTTATCTCAACTCAAAAAGAAACCTGATCAGTCCATGGATAATTATTTGCGAGAGATTAAAATTTTGGTTGATGATCTTGCTACTATCAACTGCCCCGTTCCTCCCCGCGAAGTTTTAAAAACCACCATTATGGGACTTGGACCTGAGTATGAGTCATTGTTCACTACAGTGTCTCTATTCCCTCAACACTTTCCTTTTGAGACACTTCGCAATCATCTTCTTGAATTAGAGCAACGGGTTATTTATCTACGGTCACAAGAACAAACCTCCGTTCATCAAGCTTTCGATGCTCACATTCCTCAGCCCGGAGTTCAGGCAGGTCAGCCGCATGGCAATCAGCAGCAAAGTGGACAACAATCGGGCGCTCAACAGGTCCAACAACGTCCTCCTGGCTCTCATCAACGTGGTCGAGGTGGCCGCGGACGTGGTGGTAGAGGCCGTGGAGGACGCGGTCGGTGGGGTCGTGAACAGCAGCCCGTCCCCTATGGTTCCCCGGCAGGCTGGTATCCGACACATGCTCCGCCCCAGTTCTATGCTTCCGCCGGTTCTTATCCAGCCGCAGGGGGTGCATCTCACACTGGTACTGTATTTTGTAATTCTTCCGTGTCACATTTAAATATTAATGCCTTATCTGTTTGTGATACTAACCGTGGGTCTGCAGACTTATCACCAGCTAGGGGTATTCTTGGTTCAGTCCCTCCTCCTGTCGTCTGTCAAATTTGTTTCTCTGCAGGTCACTCTGCGATTACCTGTCCGTCCCGTTTCCAGCAACCATCTGCGCCAGCTCTGTTGATTACTCCCGGTGAATCTAATTCTGCACTATGGTATCCGGATTCCGGAGCTTCTACTCACATGACCGCCTCAGAAGGTATTTTGCTTAATAAATCTCCCTACACTGGCTTTAATTCTGTTAGTGTTGCTAATGGTGCCCATTTGCCTATTTGTAATATTGGTGATGTTGCATTACCCTCATCTGATAGACCCCTCACATTAAAATCTGTTTATCATGTGCCTCAGTTAAAATTTAATTTAATTTCGATTCAAAGACTCTGTGCTGACAACAACTGTACTGTGATTTTTGATAAAAATTCTTTTTTGATTAAGGACAAAGCCTCGGGGGCAGTACTTCTGCGAGCTACCAGTAGCGGTCCTCTCTATCCTATCAGTTTGCCATCATCACCATCTTTTGCCTTAGCTTCCGTACTTGCTTCTGGCCCTGTGTGGCACCGTAGATTAGGCCATTGTAGTGATCATGTTTTGCAGTTTCTTAAACGTCAACAATTTTTATGTAATCACACTCCTTTTACCCATGATTGTGTTGCTTGTCGGTTAGGAAAATCACAACGTTTGCCCTTTAAGGATGCTACTCATATTTGTTCTCTTCTGTTGCAAATTATTCATTCTGATGTGTGGCAATCTCCTATTTCTTCTAATTTGGGATTCAAGTATTATGTATGTTTTATTGATGATTATTCTCGATTTTCTTGAATTTATCCAATGTGTCACAAAAGTGAAGTGTTCACTCATTTTAAGAATTTTAAAGTTCTGGTGGAAAATCTTTTTAACCAGAAAATTAAAATTTTTCAAAGTGATGGAGGCGGTGAATTTGTTAATAATAATATGCAGCAATTTTTTACCGCAAATGGCATTTATTTTCAAAAATCCTGTCCTGACACACCCCAACAAAATGGGGTGGCTGAACGCAAACATCGGCATCTTCTAGAATTAACTCGCACTATGCTTCTTGAGGCTTCTGTACCGAGTCAATTCTGGGGTGATGCTCTTTTTACAGCTGCATATATTATTAATAGGTTACCTTCGCCTATTTTACAAGGTTTCTCTCCGTATCAGAAACTCTTTCATCGGATTCCGGATTATTCTTTCATGCGCGTTTTCGGTACGACATGTTATCCCAATTTTTCAGCCACCTCAGCTAATAAACTCTCACCACGGTCCGTTCAATGTATTTTTCTTGGTTATGCATCTGGCTACAAGGGTTATGCACCGGTCGTGTTTATGTTAGTCGTCACGTACGTTTCCATGAGGATTTATATCCCTTCAAAACTCTTGCTCACTCTGGAACTTCTATTCCTCCTACCTCCAAACCGTCTCCAGCAACCTACACTTCCCTACCCCTTAGTCGTGTCAGCCACGCCTTACCCATACCCAGTCAACCAACGCCTGTCAGCTCCCCAGTCCACACCACTGTCCGAGATCTTCCCCTATCCCCTGTAGGTCGTACCCTACCTCTCTCCAACCAGCTGTCCTCCTCTGCCATCACGTCAGGAACCTCCTCCCCATCTGCCAGGAGCTTGTCTCCACATCCCTCCTTTATCTTAGACTCGGCCACCAGCAGCTCATCTGAACTCGAAGAACTCACACCATCTGCCCAGACCGAATCCTTATCACCTGCCCCTGTTTCCGCAGCATCACAACCCGTGGCTAATGTCCATCCCATGCAAACCCGTGCTAAAGCGGGCATTTTTAAACCAAAAACTATTTTTAATTTAAGTACGGTTGTTCATCAGGCAGATCCTACTTGCTTTACTGAGACTAATAAACATTTAAAATGGAGGGAAGCAATGGCCGATGAATTTAATGCTCTCATTAATAATAATACTTGGGATCTGGTGCCCTTTGACAACTCTAAGAATATTGTTGGTTGTAAGTGGATTTATAAAACCAAATATCATTTTGATGGGTCAGTTGAGCGTCATAAAGCTAGATTAGTTGCTCAGGGTTTTAATCAACAGGCTGGTATTGATTTCTCTGAAACATTTAGTCCTGTTATTAAACCCACCACTGTTCGTATTGTTCTTACTCTTGCGGTTTCTTTTGGATGGGTTATTCGTCAACTTGATGTTAAAAATGCCTTTTTGCATGGTCATCTTACTGAAGAAGTCTATATGCGTCAACCCCGTGGCTTTATTCACCCTCAGTTTCCTAATCACACGTGTCGTTTGCGTAAGGCTATTTATGGTCTTAAGCAAGCACCACGGGCCTGGTTTCATCGGTTTAGTAGTTTCTTGTTACAACATCATTTTTCTTGTAGTAAATCTGATAATTCCTTATTTATTTATCGCCATAATAATCATATTATCTATTTATTATTATATGTAGATGATATAATTATTACTGGTAATTCTGAGTCCATTATTGCCCACTTTGTTACTATTATTTCTAATCATTTTGCTATGAAAGATCTGGGCAATTTGCATTATTTCTTAGGTGTTGAAGCAACTAGATCTCCTCACGGTTTGTTCCTTTCTCAGAATAAATATGTTACTGATCTTTTAGCTCGCTTTCATCTTCATACTGTTAAACCAGTTCGCACTCCGTTAGCATCTCGTACTACTCTATCCCTATCTGATGGTGAGCTTCTCTCTGACTCCACTGAGTATCGAAGCATGGTAGGTGCGTTACAATATTTAACTTTGACACGGCCTGATATTACATATGCGGTACATTTAGTGTCTCGTTCATGCATGCTCCATGCACCACTCATCTTTTTGCAGTCAAGCGAATTTTCAGGTATTTGCAGGGGACCCGTGATCATGGACTATGGCTTCTGCGGTCTAATAAACCCACTTGTGTCGTTGCTTACTCAGATGCAGATTGAGCCGGATGTCCTGATAGTTCTCGATCTACTACTGGTTTTGCCATTTTTTTGGGCCCTAATCTTATCTCATGGAAGTCCAAGAAGCAACCCACTGTGTCATAGTCCTCTACGGAAGCTGAGTATCGTGCCATTGCGTACACTGTTCAGGACACTTTACATATCAGATCAGTTTTATCTGAACTCGGCTTCACTATTACCGAACCTGTGCATTTGCTCTGTGATAATATTTCTGCATCCTATTTGACTGCTAATCCTATTCAACATGCTCGGAGTAAACACATCCAGATTGACTATCATTTTGTACGCGAACGGGTTGCTCATGGAGACCTGATTGTTCAGCATGTTCCCACTCATTTACAATTGGCAGATATTTTTACAACCTGCGCGTTGTTTCTCCCGCACAGCTTGAGGGGGTGTAATAGATTAGTTAAATAAGGACATTTGTGTATTTTTATATTTAAACCTTTTACTATAAATATATCTGCCAGGACTCCTTATGGGGTATCCTGTTCCATTATTTCACATTAACACCTCCGCCACGTTTGGGATCTTCTCCCCACGAATGAGTCATGAGACCACGTGAAGCTGGGTTGTGATGATATGATGAAGGAGATGACGAGTGCATACATTAAAATACCACTTTACAAAATGTTAGGATGACAAGCCAAGCGTGAAAATATGATAGGCCAATCGTTTCTCCGTAATATAATAAGAATTCAATTGGCTAGTTCCTATCTGCTGATTGCTAAACAAGGTTATTGACTATGTGCATTTAAAGCTACATACTATAGCTACCATAAAGTTTCGAACCCATCACTCATTTTGTTCCAAGTCATTGAAATATCATTATCGCAATTGTTGGCCTGGATGCAAATTCTCCAACCACTATTGCCTCTTCTGAAAATCCCCACCAAACGAGATGCATTAATTGCTTGCTTAGAGGGCATGCTAACATGAGAAACGCTAACCTCATCTTTCTCTTCAAGAACTTGTCATATTAAACAAAATTAAATTTAATAATCATTTTTCATACAAATATAGTTTTCCTCACAACATTTTGGACTTTCCTCATAAAGATTCATCTTTTGATCCTTCACATTTTTGTGCCGTGTTAGATCATTCTATTTCGGAGCTGAAGTTGTTTTTTCAGGATATTATGAATTCGAGTGTGACCAATTTGACAACTTTTCTTTCAAAAGAGTATGAACGTATCATTACACAACTTCACGAGAGCCAGGGAAATAATCCACATAAGGATGTGATTGCTACTGAACAAGGGAGTTCTGGCAAGGGGGACTTTCAGTCAGAAAAGATCAGAGAAGATACGACAGTTTCCAGAGTCTTTCAGTTGGCACTTTGAGCGCCAGAATTTCTCAAATTGTGGAGTTCTAGAGCATGACTCTTGGGGCAATGGACCATTTGATGATTCAGGGGATACATATCTTGGTCACACTTCAGAGTTCGAATAAAAAGCGTACTCCTATATCAATGGTGGACGATTTATGGGATTTTGAATCTAATCAGAATATTTGTATAAGGCATTGCTCGTTACAAGAGATAACTGTTTGCCTACAAATAATTTGAGCATACAAACTAACAGAAAGAGGACTCCATGTTCACATCGAATGAGAACGCGATCTCAAACTCGTGAGGAGCGTTGAGGTTATCACTATTGACAAAGGGTGTCAGGGTCAATTAGGTTGGGCAAGAATGTACTTCGGGTTGGGGTTTTCTTTTTCTTTTTGTTGGTTTCCTTTTTCTCTTTGGATTTCTTTTTGTTTTTTTCCCTCACTTGTACTCCTTTTTTTCTTATCCTTAATAAATCTTCCTTGCTTAAAAAAAGTTTTCTAAGATACTTTCATTCACAAAGCAAATTAGTAGTTACTTAAAACTTTTCAATTTGTATCAACCCCTTAGAAATTAGATATACCATCTCTGCCATAGGGAAAAAATTGTTATCCCCTTTTGTTACTTCTTTCAAAATCATAAAATTTTTAATATTCCGACAAAGAAAATCCCATAAAACTCTTGATTTCATACATGTCTTTATAAAACTCTTGATATATACTCAACTTGAAAACATTTTACAATTTATGTAATTTGAGTCATTTGACCAACCACCTCTTATTGAATTAATAACCAAATAAGTATGTTAAATATCAAAATCGTGTTTTTAGTAAATATGAGGTTTAAATCATTGTAACGAAATAAAGTCATACTCGTATAGTAAAACATGTCTATCCCTAAACATTACTAAAAGAAAAATCACAGACAAAGATGTGACTGAAGTGACTATGATTGTATTTTCTTATCACTATGTGTAAAATTTGAAAAGAATTACAATCAATGATAATTATTAAGTCATTTTTTCCCATTATCCTTAACACTGATAATTTACTAAGTCATTTTTTCCATTATCATTATTTTGGTCATACATATATGTCTCCTAATTTAATCTTCGGAGCCTCATTATTTTGGTCAATTACACTACTAGGTCTCCTAATTAGGTTCCCAATTTAACTTTTTGAGTCAAATTTTATAGACTAGTTATTCAGAACTCACATTACTTTGTCATCCAAAATTAAGTTTATATACTTCATTTATATATACATTATTCAAGTTTTAATTTATTATAAATTTTATAATTTTTTTTGTATATATTTAGGGTTAACCTTTCACTAATGGACTGTAAATTAAAAGTCAAGCTGGCAATTTAATTACCGGACGGAGGTAGTAAGTGGCTAAGTTCTACCATCAATCTTTATAATCTTATTTAAGAAAAGAATGAAAGTTCTTTTGTAGAATTAGGATGGTGTAATAGCGTTGTCTTCAAAAAAAGTTTTGGATAAAAGTAAGAGTATTTTGGAAAGCATGTGCGATCATATGGTGGTTGGCCCTTTTCCAGCCCCACACCCAAAACCCAAGAACAAAATCTCCTTTTCCTTGAAGGATACACCTCGAATCGCCATAAGGTGTTCTTTACACGCATTTTGTACATGTATAAAACTTATTCAACCTTGTTATTATGAATGTTTCAAAAAGTTTATCACGCAATTGAAAACGTATTAAGATTATTCAATCTAACGATTATGAATGTTTCTAACTTTCTATGTGGAGTACGACGAAAAAGTTCACATGGTATATGTTGTTGAAGAAGAGAAGCTTTCAAAACGCATTTAAGTAATTGCATATGTACGCTATTTGACTAGATGGGTGTATGCAAGGTCACAAAGTAGTGTACAATTTATAATATAAGTTGAATAAAATTCCATGTACACATTTGTTTATATTTTACGTAGTACTTTTACATATAATACAAAAGCCGAGGCCTACCCCGAATTTGAAACTGATAGCATCACTCATGATCATGACGCCTCATAGCGGGTTTGAATTTTGAAATATGCTATAGAAGCTTGTGTGATCCACGTTCCCCGGGATTTAAGAGTTTTTCTGTTTAGTGTTAATTTTGACAGTTATTTTATGAACGCTTCGTTCCCAAATCAATGATGCAAGCTTTTTGAGGTTGTACATTGTACCTTGTTCAATTGCAAAAAAAAGTATTCATTCGATTGATGGCATGTTAGTCCACCCCTCACAAACCATCACTATCGTGTGAAGGGGCTTGTGGCTATGATTTGGAAGGTTAAAAAACATGAAATAATCATCATTGGTGTTCATACAAGGGTGTTCTTAAGTTGAATTAGGCGAGGGAGTTCATAGTTGAACTTTGATGCCTCATTGCTGTTTTACATCTATAATTTTAGGAGACGTTGATTATTTCTTCAATTTCATTTATTCGAATTGAATACTTCACATATACTACGTATATTGTTTGTTTATTTGTTTTGAACTTGATAAAAGGGTTGGGGTTTTTACATTATTTCGTATTAGCTCAATCGGTTGGTTATAGGAAAGTTTTGTTATGACTAGATGATAGATCAATTCAATTTGGTTTAATTTGCTTGGTTTCATTGTACGATCCAAATTAAGTTATATCTTGTGTTGAGTACTTGAGTCACATGGTCCTGTTCTAATCATGTTTGGTTTCAAATTTTAAAGGCATGCGTTTAACGATAAAACCATTTGTTTTTATAAAAGGCTAGGGTTGTCAAATTTTTGTTGCGTCTTGTTCTTCATCTAAGAACTCTCAAAGCATAGCGAAGAGCTAGCTTTGATGGTTGAGCCTTAGACAACCATTAGACAATATCATCTTAATGTAGTGAACTCAAGGGCGCTTATAGATACGGAGCAGATAATACAGTTTTTCTTTTTCAAATTTGGGGTGGATTGAGGTCCAAAGTCCAAACAGCCCCTCATTAGCTCTGCTCCGTTGCAGGTAGTTTTATGCCGGGATATTATCCGAAATAGGACTAAAAAAGTTTGAAAATTCCAAAATAGGACCGACATGTTTTTATTCCCAAAATAGGACTAATTACTGTCATGTTTTAGCAGTACCAGACTTCAAACATGACAGTATTTTCCAAACTTGGCAGTAATTACTCCAATTTTGGGAATAAAAAATATATTAGTCCTATTTTGGAATTTTCAAACTGTTTTAGTCCTATTTCGGGAACTTTCCCTTTTATGCCTCATCTTTTTATAGTGAATAGCAACAATCATATTTTAGCTAGCTTTGTTATCTTTGAGGTGCATAGAAAACATTTGACCATTTTTAATATTTTTAATAAGTGAAAATGTTGTTCGATAAATAATTATTTGGTCGCATCATTTTTGTACAAAATCGTTGAAACAAAAACGTGTTTTGAAATACTATGACATTTCTTACCAATTCCTGCGACCAAACAGTTAAATTAGCAAACTTTTTTATAATGTTTTAGGACTCGAAGTTTCATCTCAAAGATCAACCTAATAGGAGGAGTTGCTCAAAGTCTTATATAGTGTTTTCTATTCTTATAGTTTTCTGGTGTGAAACAAATTAATACTTTAACCTGACACGCAAATGTGAGATACTTCATGAACTCGTGTGCAAAAAAAGCCAGCCATAGCATTTGATGAACTTTACAAACAGTTATTCTCAGAAATTGAACCGGAAACGTCAAAACGAAAGACCCCCACAACCACTAATGAGCTACATGTGTGAATATATTTTATTATACACAAATGGGAGGGTGCGTGACAATTAATCTGTTTCGAAAGAATTAGAGGTGAGGGTTGAGGAAATGGACAAAAAAATTAAAGTAAATAGTGATATGATTCTCAAGACCTTTCGCCTGAGCTTCCAATTCCAATCACTTTAATTAATTAATTAATTAGCTGCGCTTTCTCTCTCTCTTTCCACAAAACAAACATGTGTGTGTTATAAGTAGATCCCTCGTGTCAGAAGATCACACAAGAGAAGGCAAACCAACTTTTTTCCCCTTTAATTTGTTCTTCTTTGTCTTTCATTGCCAACAGCCTATCCGGCCCCCTCTTTGTCCGAGGAAAATCTCTTTATCTGTTCATTAATTAAAACTATAATGTTTTTTTTCTTCTTCTTCTAATACATATCCAAAGTCCAAACCCTAAACCCATTCTTAATCTGATGGCCTCTTCTCCTTCGCGCATCACAACTCAATTCACTCGCAACTTTCTTCGGTCCCTCCAACGCCTCAACCGCCGCCACAACTCCGCCGACTCTCCGCCCCCGACTCGGTGTAGGCGATACCGCAAGATAAAGCTCGCCGCTTACGCCTCCATGGCCTCCGCCGTCGGGACCGACCGGGCCTGGAGCCGCGCCCTGCTTTGGAGGATCCGCACCCGAGCTTCCCTCCACCGCGTCCCAACTAAATCCAGGCTAAAACGCGACGGTAATGATTCAATAATCCTAAAAGTCAACTTCAGTTGTGTATTCTTTCTTCCTTCTTAATTAAAATATTTTGACCTTTACTTCCTCCTCCTATTTTTTAGATCTCCCAAAATAACTTTTCATTTTCTCTTTTTAGAAAATATTGTGTAATCAATAGAAATAAGGATCAAATTGGACATTATGTTCCATAAAAATCATATGAATGAAAAGTCCTAATATATATTACGGACAGGGCCGGCCCTGGACAAGGGCAGGCCGGGCTTGTGCCCCGGGCCCAACATTTATAGGGACCCATAATTATATATAAATGGGTAAATATAGAGAGGACAATTCATACCCGACTGATGTCATTTGGGGCCCTTTATGGAGGAATTTTTTTATGAAACTTTTTTAGTGTATTTTTCATCAAGTGTAAATTACATTTACAAAATTTTAGTTTAAAAATCAACCGGAAAGTCAGTTAAATAAAATATTGAAGCACACTGCACTTTGTGTATATAAATAATGCGCACTATATTTCAATAATTTATTTAACTGACTTTTAATCTAAAACTTTGTGGAGATATTATAGATTTCATGAAGAATATATTTAAAAAAAATTCATGAAAAAATTCTATCGGGAAGGGCCTCAAAGGGCCCCGGTCTGACATCATTTCCCGTTAGGCATTAGCAGGCCTAATTTCAAGGTTTCATCTTTGGACTTTAATTCGTTTTGCTCAGCAATCAACACTCTCCTAATTTTCTCAAAAATATCTTCCAAATTTGGAATTTCAATTTCACAAGTAATTCTCTGGTTTTATTTTTTATTTTTTAATATAATTTTTATTCGTTTAGTTAATACGAAGTATATTAAGACTTTGATGAAAGACTTACATTACTTTGTATGTTGAAATTTGTGTATATAAAGTTAAGCTTTTGCAATATATTTCTATAACCTTTTAAGCGCCTTCTTTTTTTCAATCGCCCCGGGCCCATAAAATATCAGGACCGGTCCTGATTACGGAGTATTAAATTGTTAAATATTAGAAGTTATTAATTAAAATCAATATATATTCTGGAACTTCAAATTAAATATTCTAAAATTATATACGTAATTAAATTAGTTTATTTTCACCTAAAAGAAAAGAAAATATAAGACTAATGTTTTTTATTAAAGGAAGAAGATCGAGAATCATATATAAGTGAGTGTCTAAAAACTATGAATCATGAAACTTCAGTGTCTAATATGAGATATATATGTAACCATAGTGTCCAATTTGATCCATTTGAAACCTTAATGTCCTATATGAGATTCTCATAAAATCATAGTGTCCAATTTGAGCTTTATCTCATGACTAATATTCATTAACCTTTTTTTACTCAATCAGAATAATACGTTTTCACTTCAATTCCACTTTCTTAAATTCTGATCCAATTAAAACTGGGACGAAAATAATCAATATTCTTAAATATTAATAATGTAAGATTCTTGTTTCTATTTTACAAAATAATTAATATTCTTAAATGTAACTTAATCACTAAATATAAAAAATAATGCATCTATAAATATTGCAGTTATCATGAATGATCTTATTATATTATATACATATATATCTATCAAAAGTACTTCTCAAAATATATATACTCAAATTATCTTATTTAATTATTTTCTAAATGTTCGTGTTATTTTGCAATAAGCAGGACGGAGGTAGTAGGTATATTAATATACTAATATTTTAATATATTATTCGTAATGTATTTTGATTTTAACTAATCAGTGTTTACTTTGGTTAATAATATTCATAATAAAGCTTGGATTAATCGATAATATATTCATATATACAAATACTTATAATACTTAAAATATTAAAATATATACTGCTATAAAAGTATAAAGTTTATACATTTCTCAAGAGCATATATACTATTTAAAATAATTGGTCACATTTTATTATCAATCGTACTATCTATAAAATGTATTTGTCTTAAAATAAGTGTTAAAAAATGATTTTTATATTCATTATTATCGATACTAAATTAAATATATCATGAAATAATGTTCAAGTAAAATCTGAATGACCACATGTATCATATACAAAAATTGATCACCAACTGTCCACTAATTTAATATTCAGTTAAAAAACAAACTTCCACTAATATGATCAACAATCATTTACAAATATAAATAATGTAATTATTAGTAATATATTTTACTATGGAGTAATAAATTACTTAAATAAAATATGCATACGGAATGCGACATCCTAATACGTGGTGAACTGGTGATATATAGCCATTCTTGATTTTTTCAAGAGTAAAATTGAGAGTAATTCTTAGAGGAATTAATTAGTTATTTCCATCTTTGTAAGGTATGCCAGAATAATTAAACTTGACCACAATTAGTTACTGATCAATTTACTTATATTTTAAAATATATAGGTAAATTTCGTGGTGGGAGGAATGAGACAAATAGAGGATGGGATAATACAGAAGAGCTTCGGAAGATTGTTCCAGGGGGTGAAGCAATGGATATGTGCTGTTTGCTGGATGAAACTGCCCATTACATTCAGTGCCTTGCTTCTCAGGTCGAGGTCATGAGAAATATAGCAGATTTATTTTCCTCATCCTCAAACTAATTAAATTTTTCAACACAAAAAAAGAGGAAATTGATCGTAAATACGAAGTATATGAAACGCTATTTTTAGCATATATTTATGCGTGAATGTGTGGTATATATATGTACCAGAAGCTAGGCCGGTGCGTGACCTCCCACCAGCAGCCAGCCAGCTAGAGGTTGAGGGTAATTAAGGAATTAATATTATTGTTGTTGTTTATAATTACCATTCATTTTCCAGAAAAAAAAAATATTGAGATCAAATCGAGGAAATAATACAATACGGAGGTACTACTGTAATTATATATACATGTGCGGCAGATTTCTCATGTACACATTTGTGATCTGATATGATCTTGATCTTGTGTTTAGAAAGCTAATCTCATTTATTCTTGTGGTTAAAAATATCTATATAAATCACTTTTGTATATCGGTAGACATTTAGAGCATGTTTGGTAACACTGAAATCAGATGAATCGGCTGATTATTCTGCTGAATTTTATGAAATTCTGGTCGAAATGACTAGATTGACTGATTATGTTGATTTATGAAAATTTATATTTAAAGTATATTTTCTTTATAAAACAAAGAAAAAATTACATAATAAATAGCTAAATTGGTTCTCTACTAGTCTACCATAACTTCAACCATATTTTTTCTTATTATTACATAACTTAGCGCGCGAAATCAAAATTTACTTGTTTGTTGAAAAATTGGTTGAGAAACCTGATAAGCCGAAAAATAGGAACACCAAACAAGCGCTTATTGTTTTCTTCCATAGTTATATAACCCTGGATTTTTTTTTTGAAACATACTTATGACACATTTACTTGACGGATTATTAAACGGTGCTTATTAAGACTAGCGCGAATAAGCGACACATAAAATAAGCACTGTTGTAAGTTCATGTTTACTTCAAAGGATTTAAAACACCGTTTAACATTAAGATATCCAAAATAACCCTACACATATATAGACACACAAACATTCATGAACACATGTATATAATATAATATGTGAGAGTCACCTCGTATGCTTACTCATACTCATATCCCTAACCCCTACCACACCCCTATACCTCGTACTCCCCACTCCCAGGGGTGGGGTTGAGGTTGGGGCAGGTGGTAAGGGGTGGGGTCGGGGTAGCATGGGGGGGTCTGGTTGGGGTGGGGTCGAGGTAGGGGCAGGTGGTAGGGGGTAAATGGGTAGGAATCGGTGTAGGGTAAGTGGTAAGGGTGGGGTAAATGGTCGGGGTGGGGTGGTAAGGGGGTGGTGCGGTCGAGGTAGGGGCGGGTGGTAAGGGGTAAAGAGTACTGGGGTCGGGGCAGGGTAAAGGTAAGGAGTGGGGATTGTGGGGGTAGGGAAGGGTAAGGGGGTGGGGTCGGATGGGGGTTGTGGTAAGGGGGCGTAGCGGGTAGAAGGGTAGCAATAAGATAATGGCAAGGGGTAATGGTAAGGGTAGATTCGGAATTTGAAAAAATTTAAAGTGTCGCTTAATTAATATGAGGGGTGATATGATTATTAAGCGGCACTTTAAGCACATTTTTAGGTTAGTAAGTTGCTTTTTAAACAATAAGAACACTAATCGGTTGAGGAGAAATCAAACGAAGATGATGAAGCCATGATGTCGTTGGATTCTCTAAAGATACAAGCGGATTTCGATGGATTAAACGATCTTCCTTGGGTCTCCTAATAAAGGTGTTCTTGAGCAGGGGCGGATCATGGTTAGGGCAAGGGTGGGCTCCAACCCAGCCCAAATATTTTTCTTTTAATCAGTATAGGTAAAGCCCAAAGGTCCAGCCCATCCCAAATTTAATCCCAGCCCAGCCCAGCCCAACTCAAAGGCGGAAGTTTGGAAGCAAAAACCCAAGATTTGGGGAAGAAGATGCATATCACAGGGAATCGAACTCACAACCTCTAGCAAGAAATTCAGCATCTTATAGGCTGCTCCACCCCAACATGTTGCTAAAGTCTGCTCCTTTGTCTATATTACAAAGTACAAACCACAACAACATATTTAAGCATTAATTAATTAAAAAAATTATAATAAAAATAACAATACAAACCCACCGATTTATACTTCCCAGATATGTACTTCGTATAGCATATTTCAATTATAAGTGAAAATTTATTTCTATTTATGAGTAGTATATTTTTAAGATTTTGTACGAGTGCTTTTTTAAACATTTTTTAAAGATTTGAAAATTAGAGAATGATTTATTTATTGCGTGAACATGCAAGAAGGAATTAAAAAATTTCAATTGAATTTTGAAATTGGAAATACTTATAAGGTTCAAAACCGTATTTTTTCTTATTAGTTTTATAATTTTATAGAAGTATTTTATACTTTTAGCTTTTAGGTTTAAAAATGCAACCGTATCTTATTAGTTTTTTCAATATTGAATATAGAAGTTTAGGCAATACTTTTTAGTAGATTCATGTTCGAACTATTCAATAAATACACAAATCTTTAATAATGATTAATAAATTCTAAAAATTGCACTAAAATGTTGAAATGTAGAGATATACTTCGTATACTTCATCCGCTCTCTTTAAATTGCAACAGTCTACTACTCACGTTTGCTAATACACAAGATTAACCATTAACGTCTTTCATTGATTGTTAGTAAAAAATTAAAAATATCAGATTTTGAAAATTTAAAACGAGAGCAATTCAACAAATAATTTTCAAAAAGTTGATTTATATAATACATGAAGAAATAAAATGTAGTCAAAGTAGAGTATGTGAATAACGTGAAATTCACGAATATTGCAACTAAAAAAGAACCGAGGTAATACAATTTGTTTCTATAATTTATAAGTGAACAATATGCTCGATTCCATATCGAACTAAACATCACTATGTCCGAATTCGATTTGATTTATTATTCAAACTCAAAACGTAGTCTGTGTTCGAGTTCGAAGATCATTAAAGTCGGGTCATTAAATTAGATTAGAAATTAAGATCAAACTCGAGCATACAGTTTGAAAAAACTCTGGTAACAACCCTAAGCTAAACCTTGTATGCATAGTACAATTTTTTTTATCGCTTAGCCCACCCCATTTATTATTCCTGGATCTGCCCCTGTTCTTGAGCCCTTTGGGAAGAAACGCGTTCGGCCGTTTTAGTCGTAAGAATGAAGCACGACTGTTTTATCTTGTATCAAAGAGAAATCCTTTTGGTCTCTTATGTACTATCCTCCGTCTCTTTTTAATCGCAACATGTTGAATTTTACATTATTCACATGTTCTACTTTGACTACATTTTATATTATTATTTTATGAAAATTATTTTTTTTAAATTATATTGTTCAATTCATCTCATTACAAATTTTCAAAATCTAATTTTTAAATATTTTTTACTAATAGGGATTAAGATATAATTACGGTCAAAGATGTGCGTTGGCAAGTGTGAAATGTTGACCGTTGCAACTAAAAAAGAACGGAGGAAGTATTATTTAATGTTAAAACATACCCATCATATGTTAATTATACATAAATACAAGGACCAAATCTGTCATATGACAAACTTAATGGTAAGACATAAATGTCCCCAATATATATTAAATTGTATAAATGGTCCAAGGTCATGAATATTTTCCAACAATGAATTCTAATTAGGGAGTATCATTTAGAGAACAAAGTTGCATTCGATCAATGATGTGGATATTTCAACAAACCCTCATGGAAAGGAATACATTAATTGCTAGTTCATTTTTAACCTCACAAATTGGAATGTTATACGTAGTACTAAGCAGATTATGGTATTTGTGCTGTATTGTATGTTTGCCATCGATCTTATCGCGATCAATTATGTGTAAGCTGATATACATATACATATAATATACTCCCTGTTCTTCTTTAATTTAAATGCAATATTTAACATTTTCAACTATTCACATGTTCTACTTTGATTCCATTTTATTGAATTGAAGCGCATTGTCAAATTGGAGCGTTTAACAAGTGAATCTGAAACCACTTTGATCCGACTCAAATCGAAAATACAAACCGCTCAAAATACTGTTCAAAATTAACTATTTAATTAGTGCAATTTTAACACATTTTCTCAACATGTAAAAAAGTAAAAATTCTTGACAAAAATGCACACAATACTTAGCTTACACGGGAAAGCTTTTAATTACTATGATCGACCGGCGTGGATAGAGGATTTGTCAAATACGGAGTATATATCAAGGCGGAGGTCCAATACGATGTAGACGCTGAGATAGGTCGTCGGATGACAACTAATTAAAACTTAAAACTTAAAAGCACTTCGGATATTAGCCTGAAGATCTTAGATTTTCTATCGAGATTTTGTTTGTCATATTATACTTGCTAATTATTATCATATACGGAGTATATTAATTCATGTACATTTGTTATAGGGACCTTTTTTATATGGTCCATTTGGAAAACTATCATGCATTTCGTGATTTCGATCATCTGTTGCAATAATGTTATGTACAAATTTAAAGTCCAGCAGTCTCCATTACATGGTGGTGCATGGAGATCCAAATCGTTTCCTTCAACCCCACACATTATAAACATAGAACTAAATGGGTCATAATAAACATACATGCATGACAAATTAAACTAAATTTGGTCACCCATTTGAAAATTTTGAATAATGGTCAATTTTTTGAGATTAAAATTAAATATGGTGGTGTGGGCGTATATGCAATGAAAAGTGTACCGTTCTGTGTATAAGTTTATCGATCTAAAGGAGTGTATGGGTTTGCTTAAAAAAAACGCTTTTCAGGGTTTGGTTTAAAAAAGTTGAAAAGAGTGTTTTCAAATGACAGCTTCTGCTTAAATTAATGGGAAATTTCCCGGGATACGACTAAAACTCATTGAGTTTATCAATCTATGACTAACTTAGTTTTGTTACATTTGTATGACCGAAAATCCAAACAAAAAGTAATATTTCGTTTATATTTAATTGTTGAATAACGAAAATACCCTTATTTAAAATACGTGCATTTTACACTAATTTCGTTCATTAAAATTACTGCACTTTATATTGTCCTTAATGCACGTCCTCAATGCACGACATTACTGCAGGTTCGGTAATAATCACTGCACTTCCGCCAAAATTAATTCTCTTCTCAATCACTTTACACAAAAACTTTCTTAATACATTCATTCACTGCCATGTAAAACATTTTATTGTCATATTCAGTGCCAAACTCAACAATACATATGATGATATTCACTGTCCATATTCAATGCAAATATTTAATGTCCACAAACCCCAATTTTAAAAACTCCAAATTTCAAAATTAGAAAAGTGAATGAATAGATCCAAAGCACACCCATCTTCACGTAACACCAACGCCCCCCACTCATTCCAAAGCATGTGCTCATAAAGCAGCAGCCCACCAAACTGTACAGAGGGATACAGAGTCGCACAAAGCATGAGTCCCCATTCTGCGTCTCTATAGAGGAGCGTTTCTCGAGATTGAGCGCCCCATTACGTTGGGTTTTTTGGTGATGTCAAAGCAACGACCCTCGTTGCTGATTTCTAGATCGGATTGGAGATTATATTGGCAGATTGGCATCGCAGGTCTACATGTGGGCGACGTTATTCACAATAGATCGGAAGTCAGACGGGAATCATACGGATTGGACTATTTATTACCTTCACATTGTTGGTCGGACGCACAGGACGGGCGATTGTGCACCCAGGCGATCGATCGATCTTCTGAAGGCGGAAACTGTGCTCCCAGGCCAGAGATATGTGGTGGCGGCTGCGCTGGACGGTGGCCGGCTGCCAGGCGGTGGGCGGAGAATCGACTGCTGCGGCTGCTTGGGTGGGCTGCGGAGGTTATGCACGACCGGAGGGTTGGAGAATATTGGTAGAAGATTAGGGCTTTATAGGTATAATCTAGAGGGTATATTTGTCCACAAAAAATTATTTATTATTTAATTATTTCGAATTTAATTAAATATTTCGTTTTTTTAATATTATTTTAAGAAAAAAACTGTTTAGGTCATAGTTTGGGAAACTCATGGAGTTTTAGTTATACCTAGGGTAATTATCTCTAAATTAATCACTTAAAAGCTAAAAGGTGGAAGCAGGTAGAAGAGTGCTTTAAACTGCTTCTCACTTTTTCTATTACACAAAAAATACTTATTTTACCAAACACTACCAACTTTTACTTTTCCATAATCACTTTTTTCTCAAACACTACCAACTTTTACTATTAATCACTTTTCCCAAAATCACTTTAAAAAATCACTTTTTTAAAGTTGAAGCAATTGCAAACACTCCCTAATTTAATTAGCGTATCCAAAAACTACTTGAATAGAAACAAGCATAACTGAAAAAGAGTGCAATAAAAACTTGTTATACCTCAATGCTAATTTTATCACGCTAGCTAGCTAATTAGCTCTATATGTCCAATTCAATATATCACACACACACTGAAATACTGAAATACATTAATACATATGTAAAAATTATGTTCGTAGTACTATACTACGTAATATGTTACATGACACTCTTTTTGACCTTTATATTTTTGTCATCTTTCTTTTTTTTGGATGTCCCAAAAACTTTGTCAGTTTCCCTTTTAATAAAAGAATTTGTTGTTTTTATTATTTTTCTCTCATTCGCACAACTTTCGATCACACCATTTTCTATATTATTATTTCTCGTGTCAAAGTTGGCAAAATTCGAAGAAACAGTCTTGAATGTTATGTGCCATGTTATGTATCGAATTATTGTTGTGACACGTCATAATTCTATCTTTGTACCTATGTATGTAATTAATCTAATTTGTGTTTATAGGTACATACGTAGTATTACATCAATTATATAATATCTCCATTCTCAATTGGCTTCAACACTTTAAAATCATGCTAATCAACACATGAATTTAACTTTTGATACATACGAAGTACTTCGTATTAAATAAGACATTCGTTAGGATTTGCAGGAGTATTTGTCCCGGTCAACACGAGATTGGTATAAAACGGTAACAAAAATTCCTTTTGTACACGTTTTTGTACCCATCAGTACACGCATGTGTCTGTGAGAGTTTTTTTTTGTCTGTGAAGTGCGGTCCACAGACAAAAGCTGGTTTGTTTTGTCTGTGAAATTTTCCACAGACAAAACAAGCAAACTTATGTCTGTGGACCGCGCTTCACAGACAAAAAAAATCTCTCACAGACACATGCGTGTACTGATGGGTACAAAAACGTGTACACCAAGAATGGTTGAAACGGTAAACACTACTCCGTATTAGGTTAGTTTTTAAGGACAAAATTAAGGCCTGAACATGATATCATCAGAGCCCGATACCGTTGAGGTTTGATTATATTGTTGTTTATCACTCATAATTAAGGACGATTCGTTAAGAGTTTGTTTGATCCATTTATATAGCCCAATATTGTCCAACCTGATTTGTAATGAGCGGACATGTTGAAATATTTGTCACGCAACGGATTGATATAAATTAATACTCTGTACTATACATTATATAAGATTTGAAGCTCCTCCTCCTCCTATCAGGTTAATGTTTTGGAATTGAATTCAAGTCTTAACAGGGTTATAATAAATCTAATTTTGAAAATTTAAATTGAGACAAACACAATACTTTCATTATACAATTTTTTTTAATGTTTGCTCATCTCGTCATCGCTCCCGTTTCTAACCTCTTCATGTCTCACACATGGCCGCCCATCGTGACTGGAGCATATATGCCTTTAATGGCGATTAAGGTCGTCCCTTTTCTTCCATTTGTCAAGGTTATAGGCATGTTCAGGGGCGGAACCAGCCTAGTGCCCGAAGGTGCTCGTGCCCCTGCAGTGATTTTATATATATATATATATATAACATATATATACATATATTAATATTTAATTAGTTGAGCCCCTGCACCCTAATCCCAAAAGCCCTTTACCTTAGCCCTTTCCCTTGTGCCAGCCCAATCCCAAAATTCCTTTCCTGGGGCAGCCCACAGCACAACTCCCCGAAAGCCAAAACGCCAAGACCCCAAGTCCCAACTCAAGCAGTCTGCCCCTGCGTAACTAAGTTCAAGCTACAACGACGGAAACTAAAAGCGAGTCAACGTTCAAGGTTTCAAGCTACTGCGTTCAAGCTACAACGTTAGCAAATCACAACAGCGAGTCAGCAAGTAGGAACTAAAAGCCTTTTGGTGGTGATATCATGTATCGATACATGTTAGCCGACCTCAATATATTTTGGGATTAAGGCTTGGATGTTGTTGTTGTATTGAATTGTATTTGTTTAATTCAAATAAAATGTTAATTGTTGAATACTTTTATTTGTTGAATTCAAATACAGTGTTGAAGTTTTTGGCAATTATGTTGTGATAACAAATAATCTCATTAAAATGTTAATTATATTGTAAATTTATAATTGTGTATTTATTGATTTAGTTAATGTTGTTAATTTGTTATAATGTAATTTATACAATTATACTCATATTATTTCAATTGTAATTGGCCTAGGTTGTTTGACAAAATATTGCTATGTTACGATATTATACACGGGAACCTAAACAGTCAAGCATTGGTGGTTCTTCATCGAATAATTTAGTTTCCTCATCAGATATTGTCATTACTAACAATGACAATAATGTTTAAAAGGATCGAATAGAAGTTGAATTGTCCGATGATGATATTGTTGGTGATTTGCGCAACAAGATGGGAGAAATACTTGACAGATTGTTTGATGTGTTACATTGAAAAAGATGTATTTGTTAAAATTGAGAATAAAGTCATTATGAAGCGATTTCAGAATATGGCCCCTCGAAGACAAAGATTGCTGCCTCTCAATGAATCTCCTTCATTTGACGCGTCAGGTTCTAATCAAAATTAAGGTACTCTTTAAGTAGTTGTTTTATTTAAATTTTATAGTTTGGTTTATTGTGATATTCGTGATGCATATGATTTTTTTAGAGTAGTACGTAGTATATGATTTCTTTGTTATTGTGCCCCTGCGAGTCCTAGTTCCGCCATTGGGCATGTTCAAGTTCCTCCATTCAACCTCCATGCGTACGCTCTGATTCCGAAGAGCCAAAGAGCAGCCGATTGATTTCCTTTAAATCTCACACACCGCCAAAGTTGGTGTTCCATTATACCACTCCCACCATACAAACTCTCTAGGCAAAGTGCCACATTTCTGCTCACTAGGAATTGTATTTTTTTTTGTGTGTGGAATAGGTTTATGTTTTTTAACAATTTTTTCTAACTTATTATAATATATATTCTATGTGAAACTCTAACTTATTATCGTATATACTCTATGTGGAATAGGTTTATGTTAGTAAATGACTTTAACATTATAACCCAAGAATAATATTAAATTTATCAGACTATTTACTCAACACACAAAATAAACGATCTCATATACAAATATCACTTAATCCAAATACACATTTTAACCACACACATCTTAAACTACACAAAACTTAATAGAGAAAAAGCAAACAGCGCCTTACTAATGTTAGTCTTAGTTGATTCTTTATTACAAATCTTACATCATAAAAATATAAAATTGTCTTGTTGATTTTTTTTTGGAAAAGTAAAATATATACTCCTACCATTTACCTATTGTTTACCTCTACATTGATACCGCGACTCATCATGTTATTGAAAACTGAGCTATTATGATGGTCTGATGCAAATTATTCATACAAGCATCGCAAAATGAACTTATAGATCAACCAATCAATCAACCTTCTGCATGTTTAGTTATTGTCCGACATGTTCTGCTCAAGCGTATTTACAAGCTATAAGCTGTTTGAATTCAATTTTGATATATAATGTTGCTCCTGTAAACTTTAGCTAATCTACATATGCTGCTTGCTATTAATTAGTTTGCGGATGAAAAGGCTTGACCCGAGTGAGCAGAGAGGGCAAGTCTCTGATTCGATGCCCACTTCCCCAAAAAGAGGCGAGGCAGAGGCCCATAATAGCCATTGTTACCCCGGAGCAGGC
Organism: Cuscuta epithymum; assembly: GCA_945859915.1. Classification (NCBI taxonomy): domain Eukaryota; kingdom Viridiplantae; phylum Streptophyta; class Magnoliopsida; order Solanales; family Convolvulaceae; genus Cuscuta; species Cuscuta epithymum. The sequence goes on from CAMAPF010001025.1 coordinate 545,826, forward strand.
AGAGGGCACTGCTTGAGTGCTCTCTAGGAACTGAGTTGCGAGAAGGCCTGCCAATGTTGAGCTTTGCATCCCTGTGCATAATGCAATTGTCCGGCATGTTCCTTCATCAAACCTACAATAATCATCAAGGTTATATATTTATATATAGTGCTGCAAAATTGACACAAACAGCACTCTAAGGCAGCATAAGTTGTTCTCATTGCCCCCTGCTCATTGTGGTTTGTGGGACATCACCCACTTAAGGAATTTGGGCAGCCCATTTGAGAGTCGGTTTAGGCCAATTTCTGCAGTACTGGAAGGGCTGAAAAAATGTAATGAGTTCATTACATCCATTTCTCCCTCGTAAAAAAACACATCTGTCCTGTACTAGATTTGAGTCTAATATGTATTTGGGTCTAATATACAAGCCTGGGACTCAAATTAAGGATACTTTTTAGCAGACCCAATTTAACCCCGATTATCCCTGAAACCCTGATAATGCTAGGCCCTACTCTGTCTCTTAGAGGGCGCCCATAAGTTTTTTATAACAGTAGTCAAGCATATGACCAAATAACCGCCCTCCGCACTACAGTACAACGATAAGAGGAGAGCTGAGCCCAGGTACCACATATTCGAGCTTGACTTAAACCTATTTTGAGCCTCAATTGAGAGCGGTTAATTAAGGTTTTGAGATCAAGCTCAAACCTTATCTAGCCGAGCTTATGAGCCACAAGTAGGTGTCTAATATCAGTGGAAGTGAACCGACAATTATGCCACAATTATGAGTCAAGTCGAGTTTTCAAGCCAAGCTGAATCGACTCTTCTATGAATGAAGAATAAAACTGAGCTCGACTCATTTTTTCTATTGAATGAGTCAAGCTCAAGCATTGGCGAGCCGAGTTAGCTCTAGCACAAGTCGAGCTTGTTTTTAAAACATTACAGAGCTAATTTTCCCCACCCAGACAGCTAAACCTTTCCTAGTTCCACCTAGTTCCTACTTAACCCAGATTGATCTCCATATGCACTCCGCCTAGCAATAGCTTTTTATCGTATTGCTCATGCATATTTAACAAAGAGAATGTTGCAAGAAAATATATTCAATATTTCAATTACCTAAAACTTGGAAATTTTGAAATCCAATATCCCAAGGTAAATGCTGCTGTGTGAAAAGCCAAGACAGGGCCAACCAATTTTAGACCTTGCGCAGAAAGAATATGAGCACGGTTTATTGCAAGAGGGCTGCCAATACACATTGAGGTGCATGCCATTGCAATGAATGGCATTATAGGCTGAATAACCGACACAACTGGTTTTGCATAGGTGTTCAAAACTAGGCCCAGCGTCACAGGTACAAGAACAACCTGCAAATTAAGAAAGGGACCAAAACATAAAAAACAAACTAATTTACAGCCTGATTGGAAATTTGGAATACCTTTACCAATATTTTAACAAAAAATATTTATTTTGCTGTGCTGTCTTACTCAGCTGATGATTACAGAAAGTAGTACTGGAGTCGCATTTTTTTTACTAAAATGCCTGGTAAAGTGACTTTTCTACCTTCTGTTTCAGGAATTAGTTTCTTATATTTGCTTGACTTACATAATTTAATTTTAAATATTTAATATTTTTAAGACAATTCAGCAAAGAGAGCCAATTCAGAGCCAGAGTTCATCAAGTTCACAAGCTTTAGCCTGCTTGAGCCTTAGCAAACGGGCTGCTATTCACTCCCTTTTCATAATACCTGCAATATTGACTTCGACATGGCAATTGCATCAATGGGAACAACAGAGCCAATGAGAAGGCCCGTCAAAACTGGAGTGATGAGAACTGATGCAATGGTGGTTGAGCTGGTCAAGAGTATACTGAGCGCCACGTCACTTTTGCTCAAGAAGCTTGCATAGCTCGATAACTGAGCTCCAGCAACACACGACATGAGAACAAATCCAGGATAGAACATTGTAGGAATTTGTAAAGCCCGTGCCATCAGCACACCAAGCAACGGCTTTGAAATATATTGAGCAGTAAATCCAATAGATAATGGAATAGGTCTGCAGCCAACAAAGTTAAAAAAATTCAATCCTAATGCACGTCTAGGCTATGTTTGGAACTGGAAAATGCTAGGGAAAAGAAAGATAATTCTAAGAATGTTATTATCTTTTGTTTCGGTTTATCTCAGAAAATGAAAAGTATAACAAAAATGATTTTTGACATATGTCTATATCTCTTAGTCTTTATACAATTGAAAGAAATAAATTAAATGAGTTTGAACACAGCGAAAATAAATTCATTGAGTTTAAACACACCAAAAAGTAAACATATAATTGAAAGAACATATTTTTTACATATATAAACATATACTGTATATATTTTTGACATATGGCTAGATTTTAATTCATTCTAAACATATATTTTTGACATATGTTTAGATTTCTTAGTCTTTATATAATTGAAAGAAATAGATTAAATGAGTTTGAACACAGCAAAAAGTAATTTATTGAGTTTGAACCAATGTTCTTTTTTCCCCATATTTTCTTTCTTTCCAGCTTTTCCTTCTTTTTTCTCATTTTCTTTCCCTAGCACTTTCCCAGTTCTAAAAGGACCCTAAACATTACAAGAAGAAGAAATTAAGAAATCCATAAGATTGAGGAATTTCCACCTTTTAACAGCAAGAGCAAAATCATCAATGGAAAGTCTGATTCCTATAGATAACATGATTCCACCAAGCGCAGGGGCATACAATTCCTTTGACACCCTGCAAGTTCTTACCATATACAAAAGTCAACAATTAAAAGAACTTAATCAAGCATCAATTCATCATATCCAGTGAGTGAATGAGTGAATAAAGTATAAACGTATCCATAGTCCAACAAAAAATAGTTCTACCATAGACTGCAACCAATGTCCGTGTAAACTTAAGTATCAAATTGAAAAGTAACAATAAGATCACAGTTTCAACAAATATCAGTCCTTTCAGATTCAGGGTATACAAATATATATACCAGGAAAAAGTGGAAGGCTGAGAAAGGGCGGCGACTGCAGTGAGCGCTACAACAAAGGGGAGCAATGCAGAGATAGCATTGGAAGTGGATTCCTTTTTTTCGACTTCTACGGCCACAGTTCTGTCGTAATTTCCGAACCACAGTAAAGATAAATTGCCTTCTCTTCTGTGTAATCCAACTTTTCCAAACAGGGGAGAAGAAGTAGAGCATGCAACGGCCACTAAGGAGGCGCCGCCGCCTCTAGGTTTTCTGGAGAGCTCTAGAACATGCGACCGGAAAATATTTGTATTCAGTGTATTGGGGAGAAGTAAAGGCTTGGGGCTCTTCCAGTAGGGTTTGAGAGATATTGAGAGGGACTTCGATGGAATCACAGACATTTTGCGGGAATAAAACTGGATTGAGGTGAGTTTGCATTCGCTGAATCGACGGAGAAGGATGAGATTTCCCGGCGGGTAAATATAGGGATGAGAGGAGAAGCGGTTAAGTTTTAAGAAGGTGACGGACTGACGGGCGAGAAAGCATCACCACTCTTTTTCTCGTGTTTTTGTTTTATTTGTACAGGAATATCTCATATCGATCATATATATTCCGATGATATTATCATTTTAACCTAATAAACCGAACCGGCCGGCCTCTTTCTCAATGATTCTGCCACTATTGCCAAGTACAATGTGGTCTGACGGTATCACTGTGTCACTCCCAAAGAAGAGGTCACAGGTTCGAATCTCATCTCAGTTCAAGGATGTTGGCATTAACATTGAGGATGTATTATACTCCGGTTAGAAAGAATTGTTCAAAAAAAAAAGACTATACCATTTGTTGAGGTTTATTCCCGAAGATCCGAAAGCCCAACACAAGCCTTGGATATTATAGGGATATTGGGTAGGGTTGATTGAAATGTGTGTAAAATATAAAATAGTGAAATGATATCCAACTCAAGAACTTACTTATATTCTGTAATTAAGCAATTACACTGAAACTACCCGAACGGTAGATGAATATGAGATTACAAGGATGGGAGATGTAAATCTATTGCTAAGTTCTGAGCATTAAAATGCTAACCCTTTACAATGATCTAAACATGGATATTTATACTAAAATGGGGATGGGTAAGGTGGACACGTGGTCGAATCTGGTAGGCTATCACCTCTGCCATGTAAGCACCCATGCCCCCACTTGCTGCCGCCATGATTCAGCATTAAATGCGGCCTCCACTTGATGATTGCCCGTTCGGGCAAGCTGTTCGGTGCGTGGGACCCCGTCATAGGTGTTATCCTGCTTAGGAACACATCCCGAACGCCGATCGAGAGTTCTTTTGGACTGCCTTGGGCCCGCTGTTTCTTCCTGGATTTGGGCCTAGGGATATTGGGCCTGGACCCAATATCCCAACACTAGTCCCCCACTTCCTATGTTTCGAACGGTAGTGAGAGCATAAGGAAGTAGAAGATTATTACCCGAATGCTGTTCGGGTGAGTATCGGATGGCATTCCGCCGGTTCCCGAGGCATATTTTGACGGTTATTTGCAACTGTCGTTTCACTTCTCCGATAAACGCCATGATTACCTGAGAAGGATTCTCTGTGTGACACGTGTCTCTGTCATCATTACAAAAAACGTGTCCTCTTCTGATTGGCAGCTGAATCGGCGTGACAGAGTATAAATAGGCTCTTCTGGGTTTGATTCTGGGTTTCGAAATTTTGCATCTCCGGCTTAGTACTCTGCCTTCTCTCTAGAGCTTCTTCCGCTGCCTCTGTTCAGGTATCCTTCGAACTTCCTTCTACTGTTTATTTCCCTCGTTCGGTGAGAATGGCACCCCTTCGTTCATCTGAACCTTCTACTTCCGGTACCGCAATCCCAGAGAAAAACCCCAACGATGTGCTGCAAGTCGTCCCTATTCCGGCGGAGGTTAACGGTGATGATTCCTCTTCCTCCTCCGACGTTTACCCTGATGGCACCAAATCGGGGGATGAAATGGAAGTTATGAAAGCCGGTCCTCCAAGCGGTGTTTCCTGCCATAAGCTTGACCTAGCCCTGATTAGGCTTAGGCGCCAAAAGCTCACGGCCCAGAACCGGGCCCAAATCCAGATGTTACTTCCTGATTCGGTGAACTTCCGCCTCCAATCGGGGCTCCATCCAATGCGCCACTTCCCAGGGATGGTCGTGGTCCATTTTGATTCCCTTAAGGCCGGCCTTAGGTTCCCCCTTCACCCCTTCTTCGTTTCCCTCTTAAATTATTATAATATAGTGCCAGCCCAAATAATGCCGAACTCCTACCGGGCAATGGCTGGTTTTATTTGTCGTTGTGTGGAAGCTAAGGTGACCCCTTCGTTAGATCTGTTTCACTACTTTTTCTCGATCATCCCACAACAAGCCCAGGGTTATCTAGTCGCGAGTTCCCGATCAGGTCATATTTTGTTCTCCAAGGCTCCCTCCTCCATCAAGGAATGGAAAGATCGGTTCTTTTTTGTATCTGTCCCAACCGGCCTGATCCCAAGAAAGTGGAACGCCTTTCCGCCAAAGTCCCCCGAACCGTTCATCTCTGAAGACCTTAGCCAGGATATCATTGCTGTGGAGGCGGGTGGTTGCTTTCAGATTATGCCATATCTGACTCCCGAACGGCTTATTAAAGCCGGGATAGGTACTGCCCGTATTCCTGGACTTACTTGACTGAAAACCAAGTGCCATGGCCCGGGCGGTCCTTCCCGTGTGATATAATTTTTTAATCCACGTGTGAACCGCTCGGTACTAATTTGTTCCTTTTGTCTTTTCAGCTCCAAAGCAAGGCGAATCTTCAGATTCCGAAGGAGACAACCCCGAACCGCCGGCAATGGATGACAGCAGGCTCTTTACCGTTGGTTTTGACGATGAGCCACCAACCTCTCCTCCCAAGCAGCAGAGGAAGACAAAGAGGAAGAGGTTGAGGAAGGCCGATCAGGGGACATCCTCCCAATCCGCCCCCGTCGTCCCCGAGCAGTCTGAACCTGTTCGGGATGTAGAACCTGTGCAGCAGGTTGCCCCTGAACAGCAATCTTCACATGCTGATATGCTGATGGATCAGCTCTTCTCTGATCAGCAGCCTCACCACTTTTCCGCTGAGGAATTGGCCGCCAACCAGGCTGATTTGGCGAGCCAGTTTGAGCAGATCTCCCTTCAAGATCCCGCTCATGGAATGCTGGAAAGGGGAGGCTGTCCAGCAAGCCAGATTTGGTCCACATCGGGCTTCCTCAATGGGCATAACCTTCCTCCGATGCCGGTCGAGGAGGCCGAAGAGTGTATTGCCTTGGCTGCCCTGAAGGTAACTTCTTATCACCTCTTTTTTTTTTTTCGGTTGTTCATTAATTTACCAGGTTCTCATTTCTTATTTGTACTCGATCAACAGGTAGGGATCTACAGCCTGAAACTCAGAGAGGCCAGGCAGGCCAAGGAACAAGGGCTGCTGATGGCCAAGGAAACGGCTGAACAGGCATCAGAGGCCGAACGCCGGGCTTTTGCCGAGGAGCGGAGGAAGCTAGAAGCTGAGGCTGGGGAGCTTCGTGTCAAGGTGGGCTCTCTCCAGGCCAAGATCGCGGCAGCTGAGGCCGCTCAGGTCAAGTTTTCTGAGGCCCCTCCTCAAATCCCGGACGGCCCGGCTGAAATGTTAGTTGATCTATCTGCCGTTCGGGATCAATTCAAAGCTTCCGAGGAGTTTCTGGCTCTAAAGGAAGAATACGCCACCGAACAGCTCCCTGCTGTCTTCGGAAGGCACCTGGAGAAACTGGCCGGGGAAGAGCGCCAGAAGGAGGGGGTCAGGGTGCTTGATCAGCACCCTATCACCAAGGAGTGGGCCGACAATCTTGCCCGGGGAGTCTACAACTCAGGTTGTCAACACATGCTCCAGCCTCTCCTCCCCCTCCTAGAAAAACAGATGGGCCGTTCGGTGCAGCCATCTGACTTGCCCTCTGACCTCCATCCGGGTCATCTGAACGCCCTGATGGCACAAATGAAAAAATGCCGGCGAGCCCTGGGGATGGAGGTCGTGCAGGTTGTTGACGAAGAAGCTGATGAAGACGATGATGAAGAGGGTGAGGACCATCCCGAACAAATAGATTAGACCTCCATCTGTACCCCTTTTTCTTTAAAGTAGTATTTTTTGTACTTTCCGGCCAGTAGAGCCGATGAATACACAACTTGTTTTGCAACTTCTCTCTCTAATTTCTTTTCCTGTATTCCATACTTGTTTTCTCACCCATCACTCCATAGTTTATAGCGATCAGATTTGCCGGTTTGCGTCACCCCTTCGCTAAGTCCAGAATTTAGGATTTTAATATTGATCGACCTGTTTATTCGATATCATTCATAATGAACTCCATAGTTCATTGTGGAGTATAAACTCCTGTACTTTCCTCGTCAATTTTTTGGTAATTGTCTTCAGCATTCGGGATGTAGTGTTAACCATACCGTTCGGGTACACCGATCATTTCTTCATTACACTTTGGTGTATCCCGTTCGGGGAACCGCTTGTAGCCCCCTTTTCTTCTCTCTTTTTTTTTTTTTTTTTTTTTTTTTTTTTTTTTTTTTTCAAACGTAGAGGTTCGTGAACTTTGTTGATTTCAACCCGTTCGGGTGTTCTCCTCGATAAATCTAGAATTCAGGATTCGATAATCTTGTTAACACATGTTGCGTATAATCAACCGTTCAGTCTGCATCTGTCATATTCTTCCATGTTAGATAACCATACTGTTCGGGTACGCCCATCATTTTATCACCGTGCTGAATTTCCTTCTCGTTCGGGGGAACGTTTGTAGCCCTTTTTTCTTATCCTGTCCGGGGAAACGCTTTAGGAGGTTCGTGAATTTTGCTGATCTCAACCCCGTTCGGGTGTTCACTCACCCCAAAGGGTGCTTTAACTTCCCTCAACCACCTTGACACGTGTCTATCATTCATTCGAATTCCTGGCGGTTGTATTTCCTTATATAAGGATGCAGCTATTTTGTTTCAGTTTTTTCTGCTGCTTCTGAATTCTCTCAAGCTTTCTCTCTCTAGAACTTTCTCCGTTATTCATAATTAATGTCTACCTTTTCTGGTTCGTCAGACTCCGAAGATATGGCACCTACTTTGATTCGCCTCTCGAGGGGAAAATCTCACCCCAAAGATCAAGGCACATCTACCCGATCGTCGGGCTCTAACGGGTCTTCTGCCTCACTTCATCCCGAACAGCCCCTCCCTGATGATGGATGTCAGTCGGGAGATGACCTAGCCATCTATAACAAGGGCATGCCTGAACGGCCCCCCCCGTTATAGTTTGAACTTCCACTGCATCAGGAAGCAACGTCAACGCCTTCCTGCTGATGCAGAACAGACACTCCGCCAATTACTACCCCCACCCCGTCAGTTCAATGCGGGGTTCATCAAACATCCCATGCGACACCGTCCGGGATGTGTGGTTGTGCACATGGATGCTTTGGCCGCTGGTTTGAGGTTCCCTTTGCACCCGTTCGTAGTGGAGTTCCTCCGCCGGGTGTCAGTACTGCCGGCACAGTTCGTGCCCAGCACCTACAGGATCCTGAATGGGTTCATTGTTTGGTGCCATGAGTTGGGGATTGCCCCTAGCGCCGATCTCTTCTTGCACTGCTATGGCGTTCAGCCCTATTGGACCACCGGATACCTGCGGCTTGTAGCCCGTCCTGGCCGTTCGCTCTTCACCGATAACCCCACCCCTCCAGAAAGATGGGAGGAAAGATTTGTGTTCGTACACGTGGGGTCGCCGCTTCCTTTTCCTGATCGGTGGAACACCTACCCCGTTCAGGATGCCTCCCCAAGGGTGGATGCAACTATCGTCTGCCAGTACGAAAGGCTCCGTCTGGCCGGTTCCAAGAACCTGCGGTCCTTCTTGACTCCTGCCAAGATGCTAGCTGCTGGCATTGGTATGTTCCTTCCCTTATTTTGTCCGTTCGGTGTATTTGTCAATCTCTTGTTCATTTCCCTTTGTTCTTTCCTGTAGGTGTGATTCCCCCCGTCTCCATAAAGCGTCCTGCTCCTACTCCTTCCACCGCCATAGTCAGCAAGGGAAGGGAGAAGGCTATTCAGCCAGGTTCTTCCGCCGGCCGGGAATCTGGGCCCGTTAGCAAGCGGCCAAGGATTGAGAGCAGAGCCTTGGTCCCGGTCGATCATGTCATTGATCTGACGGACCCTTCTGTGGAGAGGATGCCTCCGGTCCCCTCCCCTTCAAGGAAGCTGGGCAACAGGGGAGGTGTTGCTTCAGATAGTCTTCCGATCCCCGATCGGTTGACGGTGGAGTTTTCCGCCATGGGCCCCCGAGCCGAATGCCGGACGCTGTTCGGGCAGACTGCATCCTCCATGTGGTGCAGCACTTCCTTGAAGGCTGGAGATGGTTTCACCAACCTGACCCATTGGTCTGATTTGGTCGAAGCAGGCCATGCTGAGTCCCTTAAGGTATGCCTTTGACTGTTCATTTCTTCCTTTTCATAACATTTTTTGGATTTGTTCTTACTGCTGTTTCTTTTTTCACAGGCCGGTACATACTATCACCGGGCCTTCCTAGCAGCTGAACGGGAGATGACCCTCCTTCATCAGGAGCTGGACGAGAGCCAAACCCTTTTGGCTGCTGCTAGGAAGATGGCTGCAGATCTCCAAGATCGAGCCAACAAGGGTGACAAAGCCAGGGAGGAGCTGGCCGAACTGGAGCAGAGGCTCCAACGACGCGATCGGGAAATCCGTGATCTGCGTGCCAAGGTGAAGGTTGCCGAAGCTGCTGGCCTGAAAATCGAGAAGGCCAAGGGGGATAATCCCCCTGCCCCCTATGCCGCCGATGTTTCAAAAATCACCACGAAGGCAGTGATTGACTTCCAAAGGGGGAAAGGCCTGAACCTCGCCTTGGAGAATACTGCTCGGGAGTTCCTTGGGAAGCATCTGGGCGAATTTTTAGAGAGGAGCAAGGACCCATTACATGATGGCCTCAAGCTTCTTGATGAGACCCCGTCCGGCACAGCCTTCGCCAATGCTCTAGCAAGGGACACCCTTGTTAAGTGCCAGGATATGCTGGTCGACCGGAATCTGGAGGTGATCAAGGAATCGTTCGATGAGCCCTTCGACCCCAAGGAGGAAGGTTTCGATCCCTTATTCTGCCGTGCTTATCAACGGGTGATGGAGAAGAGGCAGAAAGCTAAAGATTCAGCCAATCCCCCAAACTCCAACCCGGATGCCGTGCCGGACAAGGATCCTCCCGTAGCTTAGTTATCTCTGTTGTAATCCCATTTTTTTTTTCTTCTCATGTATAATTCCCGGTCAGTAGTGCCGAAGAATAAAGATTGATCTGTCTCTGAATGACTTGCTTCCTGAACACTCATGTAATCCCATTTTTTTCTTCTCATGTAATCCCATTTTTTTTTTTTTTTTTTTTTTTTTTTTTTTTTATTGAACTCAGCATCATGATTGAGACGTAAGCTGTTCGACCCGTTCCTAATCACCAAAGTTGAGGTGCAAGCTGTTCGGTTGATTTCCGCCGGTTGTTCTTTATTTCCGAACGCACAAGTCACCAGTGTTAAATGCTTGCTGCGCCCCCGAGCACCATGTTTCAGATGCATGCCGTCCGGTTTATTACCGTCGACTGGTTGTTCCCCGAACGCGCAAGTAATCAATGTTAAATGCTTGCTGCGCCCCCGAGCACCATGTTTCAGATGCATGCCGTCCGGTTTATTACCGTCGACTGGTTGTTCCCCGAAGGATAAAGTAACCTGTTCGGGTTACCATCCGCGTTTTCTCTTATCCGCAAGGCAATCACCTCTTGCTGCAAGACAGTTTCACAATTCGTGTAGTGTCTGCCATCTTCCAAGCCCATAATTTCGATGTATACCGTCGGTTTTACCGTCCGGGGTCATCCATATTCTGAGTTTGAGATGTCCATCCTGGACCGTTGAAAATAAGGCTCCCAAATCGGGTCTCCCCCTTATTCTCTGCCAAAATGGAGACTCGCCTCCAGGATACAGCTCGGGTTCCACCACCATAAAGTTCAGGCGAGCTGTATGCCTAAGGCAAGATTTTAAGACCAGAGTCCCGATCCCCCGCTCGGTCACCCTATGACTTCGGATGCCGCCCGGTTCGTCCTACTCAAGATCTTTTACACCATCCCCCAAGCCGAGTCCGGGCTTGGTATCCTGCACTTTTTTTTTTTTTTTTTTTTTTTTTTTTTTTTTTTTTTTTTTTTTGTGCTGAGATGATGGCTCCCCATGGATCGAGATAAATGATATCTATAGATCAAGGTGAGACTTTTGGCCGAGTTTGTGATGATGCCGTTCGGCATGTTAATGCCGTTCGGCTTGCAATATTCCTCTTAACTCTGGCCCGTGGAAGCATTGTTCTCCCTCTTGCAATTTTTTTTTTTTTTTTTTTTTTTTTTTTTTTTTTTTTTTTTTTTTTCAGAGGTGGCAACAGCCGTTTTTTATTGATAAAATTTCCGCAAGTGCGTAGCGTTCCATATCCCTGCCGGACAGCCTTCGGTATCCTGTAGGAAAAAGGTCCCTGTCCGGTATTTTTTCCAGACCCGGTATGGTCCCTCCCAATTCTTTGACATCTTCCCGCCCTCTAGCGGTTTGCTTTTTTCTCTATTCCTCAAGACAAGGTCTCCGACTTCGATCGAACGAATTTTAGCCTGTTTATCCACATACCTCTTAGTCGCCCGGTGATATTCCTCCATTCGTAAAGCCGAGAGATCCCTTCTTTCTTCTATGAAGTGGAGTTCAGCACGCAGATTGTCCTCATTCTGCTCAGGATCATAGTGGATGGTTCTGTGAGTGGGCACCAAGACCTCAGTTGGGACCTTAGCCTGAAACCCATAGGCGAGGGCGAACGGTGTTTCTCCTGTTGCTGTTCGGGGAGTTGTTCTGTATGTCCACAAGACGTAGTTTAACTGTTCGGGCCAGGTTGATGCGTAATCTTCGAGTTTCTTTTTTATACCATCCATGATGGTTCTGTTCATGTTCTCCACCTGCCCGTTCGCCTGCGGATATGCTACGGAAGCTCTTGAATGCTTGACCCCCCATCTAGTGAGGAATTCCTCGAAGTTCTTGCTCACAAACTGCCGTCCATTATCTGTGATGACCTGCTCGGGGAGCCCGAATCTGCATATAATATTTTGCCAAACAAAACGTTGACATTGAAACTCCGTGATACTGGCCAGGGGTTCGGCTTCCACCCATTTGGTGAAATAGTCAATCCCTACTATGATGTACTTCCTTCCTCCGGTCGCAGTAGGTAGGGGCCCTAGCAAGTCGATCCCCCATCTAGCGAACGGTAATGATATGGTCATTGGAGTGTAAAAGGTCGCAGGCCGCCCAGGTACTGGTGCGTAGAGCTGACATATTTTGCACTTCTTTGTGTGCCCAAAACAGTCCTGCTGAATAGTTGGCCAATAGTAACCCTGCAGGATGATTTTCCTAGCCAGGGTTTTTGGCCCCTGATGGCTGGAGCAGATACCTTCGTGAATTTCTTCCATCACAGCGGCTGCCTGATCGGGCGGAAGGCATTTCAGATATGGCCCTCCGAACGTCTTTTTGTACAGCTGTCCGTCCACTAGTTCGAACATTGGGGCTCTTCGCTGTATACAAGTGAGGTTGTACACGTCATTTTTATCGTTCGGCAGAGTCCCATCCTTCAGGTAATTTGTCAAGTCAGTGACCCAGCTTGGAACGGCATAGGACACGGCATCTACCCGCACAACCATTGTTGCCGGTGTGGTCAGTATTTCTTTCTGTGCGAACCTCTGGATGTGTGCGGGGATGCCCGGGGCATGATCGTCCCGAACGGCGCATTCCAGTTTGGATAGGATGTCTGCCTCACTGTTTTCGATCCTGGGAATCTGGTCAATCACCACCTGTTCGAACCTGCCGATTTCTTCCTCAACCAGTTCCTTGTAGGCTTTTAGCCGTTCTTCCCTAACCTCGGCAGATCCATTAATCTGGCTTACCACCAGCTGACTATCCGAGCGGACCTTTAATCTGCTGGCCCCCAGGGCCTTGGCATACTTTAAACCAGCAATAAGGGCCTCATACTCGGCCTCATTGTTGGTCACTTTGAAGTCAAAGTGTACGGAGTAGTATGCCTTGAACCCCTCGGGGCATGTGATCACAGCACCCCCACCACAGCCTTTGCTGCTGGATGCTCCATCCACATACATTTCCCACCAATGGTCCTGTACTTCCCCGTTCGCTCCTTCTTCAGTTGATCTGGCAGTGCATTCGGCAATGAAGTCAGCCAAAGCCTGTCCCTTGATCGTGGGGCGAGGCTTGAAGTCTATTTCATACTGCCCGATCAGGAGGGACCACTTGGTGATACGCCCACTTGCCATAGGATTTCTCAGTATGGTGGCCAGGGGCTGGGTGGTGTAGATGGTAACTGGGTGGGCCTGGAAATAGGGTGCCAGTCGCTTGATGGTAGCAATCAATGCTAAAATGGTTTTTTCCAGTAGGGTGTACCTGGTTTCTGGCCCGTTCAGGGCTTTGCTCACAAAGTATATAGGGCGCTGAACGCCCTCATCTTCCTTTAATAAAACAGAGCTGACCGCCAGATCAGCCACAGCCAGATACATATAGAGATGTTCCCCTGGGTCTGCTTTAGTCAAGACCAGGGGGGAAGACAGGTACAACTTGAATTCCTCAAAAGCTGCCTGACATTCTGCTGTCCATTCGAACGGGTTGGCCTTTTTCATTATTTGGAAAAATGGAATGGCGCGATCGGCCAGTTTAGCCATAAATCGGCTCAAAGCCGCTAACCTTCCGGTCAACTTCTGAACTTCTTTCAAGTTCCGCGGTGCCTCCATATCCATGATTGCTTTCACTTTCTCAGGATTAGGCTCAATTCCCCGCTCGCTCATCATATAACCCAAAAATTTGCCCCCCTTGACTGCGAAGGCGCACTTTTTTGGATTCAGTCTCATGTTGGCCTTCTGCATGATCCCGAAGACCCTTTCCATATCCCGGACATGATCCTCCTTCTTCCTGCTCTTGATTAGGATGTCATCTACATATGCCTCCATGGTGACCCCCAGTACCTCTTTGAAGAGTATGCCAATCATTCTTTGAAAAGTGGCCATTGCATTCTTCAACCCGAATGGCATGACGATATAGCAGAACACGCCGTCCGAGGTGACGAATGCAGTTTTTTCTGCATCATCTGGGTGCATGAAGACTTGGTGATAACCCCGGAAGGCATCCATAAAGCTCAGCAGTTCACATCCTGCCGTTTCGTCCACCAGCAGGTCTATTCGTGGGACCGGATAGGGGTCCATGGGGCAGGCTTTGTTCAGATCGGAGTAGTCCACACACATTCTCCAAGTAGATCCTTTTGGAGCAAGGACCACATTAGCCAACCATTCGACATGGATGACTGGTCTAATGTGCCTGATTCTCAGTAAGGTGGCTACCTCTTGCTTTGTGAATTCCCGCCGTTCGGCCGCTTGATATCTTTTCTTCTGTTGGACTGGCCTGGCATCTGGCCGAACGGCCAACTTGTGGCAGATGAGGGCCGGATCAATTCCCGGCATATCTTCGGGTCCTCGGGCAAATAGGACCTGGAATCTCTTGAGGACAGCGATCACCCCCTCCCTGATTCCCCCTTCAAGGTCCACCCCGATCGCAATCTTACGATCGGGAGGGGAATCAAGCTCGATGTATTCTAAGAGGGTGGCTGGCTCGGGGCGTCCCTCGAACTCCGTACGCCGGGTCTGTACCTCAATGCTGTTTACCCGCTGTCCCCGGGTGGTCATTTGTTTCAAAGCTTCCCGGTAGCACGTTCGGGCTATGGCAGGATCTGTTCGAGCCACTCCTACACCAGTGTCAGTTGGGAATTTGATGCATGAGTGTCGAACAGAGGCAATTGCCTCCAAATCTTCTAGCCCCGGACGGCCCAATATGGCATTGTGGGCACATGCAATATCCACCACCACAAACGTCATCCGGACTGCCGCTCGGTGGATTTCATCACCAATTTCCACCAGAAGCTGGATGGTGCCCTCTGCCTCTATTACATTGCCGGTGAAGCTAGCCAGCGGTGTCTTCAGCTTGGTCAGCTGGTCCTTCTTTAGCTTCATCTTCTCCAACGTGCGTAAATACAGCACGTTCACACTACTTCCCGTGTCCACCAGAACTCGGTGGATCAAGGCGTTGTCTATACACATACTCACCACTAGCTCGTCCCTGTGCGGACTCGGTGAGTTGGGTAAATCAGCCACCCCGAACGTGATTGGCTCTAGGCGGCCCTTCTTTGTGGGAGGTGCAGCTACAGTGGCGACATAGAGGCTGCGCTCAAATTTCTTACGTTCGGCGGCCGTATCCCCGGTCTCTCCCCCGCCAAAGATGACTTTCACCTCCAATCGTGGCTTTTTTCCCGGATTCCCAGACCCCTCAGCCTCCTCTATAGGGGGAAGATATGAATCATTACTGGGTTCTGCATCCCGCTGGGCATCCCGCTTCCAGCTATTGGATCGGGGAGGGCGCTGACTGGGGCTGTTCAGGCTGGTGCTGACATACTTCCTCAGGTAGCCCTTTTGGATCAGGTCCTCAATTGCCACATGTAGGGCGTGGCAATCCTTCGTGAGGTGCCCGTTCCGTTGGTGGTATCTGCAGTAGGAGCTTGGGGTAGGTCCCATCACGGGCCTTGTGTCAGTAGGGGGAGGAATGGCGTTATGTTCCAAATGGAAAACACCAGCTATAGACATGACCAGGGGGGTGAAGCGCGTAGTCCTTCGATGAGGTGCTGCAGCCGCTGGTGTGGGTCCCAGACGTTCTGCCAGTCTTGAAGTGGGAGGTTGCGGGGCCGTTCGGTCCCTTATCCTGATCTCTTCTTCCAGGGCCGCATAGTTCCTGGCCCTTTCCAGGATGTCTGGGTAGCTGGTCCCCGGATTCCTCTTCAGCTCCCTGTATAAATCTCCCGTCTGAAGGGCATCGGTGAAAAGAAGGATGGCCGTCTCATCTGTCATGCCGGTCACCTTCAGGGTTTCGGTCCTCCACCTGGTGAGGAATCCGGAGATTGATTCTCTAGGCCCTTGCCTCACACTGGTTAGATACCCGAAATGTAATTTCGGGGTTGTGCTGGAGGCGAACTGAGCCAAGAACAAGGTGGATAGCTCCGCAAAGCTCCCGATCGACCCGGGTTGTAACGTTCCGAACCATTCCTGGGCTGGTCCCCGAAGGGTACTGAAGAACAGCCTGCATATTGCCGCGTCGGTGGCCCCCAGTAGCATGAGGCCACCCTGGTAACTCCTCAGGTGTACGTGGGGATCTCCCACCCCATCGTATGCTAAGCCGGTCGAGGGACGGCAGTCCTTCAGGATTTCGGCGTTCATGATTTCCCTAGTAAAGGGAGAGGTGATCCCAACCCGTGCTGGCGGGGTTTGTTGGGGCGTCCGATTGACCTGCTCTCTGAGCTCAGTCATCTGTCTCCTCATTTCGGCCATTTCGTCGTCTTGGGCCGTTCGGGGAGTGTGTGGTATCCGAGCATCCACACATTCCGGTATTCTGTTCTGGGGAGGAGCAGCTATGTTAGCCCTCCTCCGGATGAAGCGTTCCCCATCCCTCTGGATATATTGGAAGTTTTGTCCAACGGGATCTATCATGGGGGTAGGTTCCCTGTATCCGTTTCGAGGGGCGGACGGGGTTCGGCTGGTTGGTGCTCCTCGTCTGGGGGTATGGGCCCTCCAATGGTTCCTGCGGCGTTCCTCGGAATGAACTGAGGCCATCGTAGTCTCGATGTCCTCCTCTTCGTCAAAAGATGGCATGGGACGCAACGGGGATGGTGGCTCATGAGTTTCATCCGTGTAGCCCCGCTCCTGTTCGTCCGCCATGCGTTGCATGGCCTCCGCCATATCCCTCATCAACTGAGGGTTCATCCTTACATCCTGGGGGATGATTTGCTCGAACTCCCGGGTGGCACTGCCACTGGCGTGTCCTTGCCTGGACCACCCCTCAGAGGATCTATGGCCTCCTCGTCCTCTGGATGCAGAACTCGGTGTAGCGGTATGAAGCCTAGCCATTTCAAAAAATGGTGCTTAGATCAGCTGTTTTCCTTGAACTTTTAGTTTCGTTTCCCACAGACGGCGCCAATGTTGAGGTTTATTCCCGAAGATCCGAAAGCCCAACACAAGCCTTGGATATTATAGGGATATTGGGTAGGGTTGATTGAAATGTGTGTAAAATATAAAATAGTGAAATGATATCCAACTCAAGAACTTACTTATATTCTGTAATTAAGCAATTACACTGAAACTACCCGAACGGTAGATGAATATGAGATTACAAGGATGGGAGATGTAAATCTATTGCTAAGTTCTGAGCATTAAAATGCTAACCCTTTACAATGATCTAAACATGGATATTTATACTAAAATGGGGATGGGTAAGGTGGACACGTGGTCGAATCTGGTAGGCTATCACCTCTGCCATGTAAGCACCCATGCCCCCACTTGCTGCCGCCATGATTCAGCATTAAATGCGGCCTCCACTTGATGATTGCCCGTTCGGGCAAGCTGTTCGGTGCGTGGGACCCCGTCATAGGTGTTATCCTGCTTAGGAACACATCCCGAACGCCGATCGAGAGTTCTTTTGGACTGCCTTGGGCCCGCTGTTTCTTCCTGGATTTGGGCCTAGGGATATTGGGCCTGGACCCAATATCCCAACACCATTATTAGCCTATTTCGTGTGTCATACGTAACTAAAATTAGTAAATAAGCAATGGAATCCAAACAACTTCCGAAGAGCTACGCTAGCCGCTAGGTAGGGCTGGACTCGGGCCGGTTCGGGCCCGGTTCGGGCCTGGGCCCGACCGGGCCTCGGGCCAGGAAAGGGAGGCCCGAGCCCGAACCGCCGGTGGCCGGTTCCGGTCCCGGTTCCGGGCCAAACCGGGCCGGGCCGGGCCGAACCGGCCCAATTTTTTTTTTTGTTCTCCTATTTAATCCCCTACCCCTCCCCCTCAACCCCAAACCATCCCAAACCACCTCAAATGGCCCAAAATACCTAATCTAACCTAAAACTTAAAAAAATTTCAAAAAAAAAAAAATTAAAATCCGGCCCGGACCGGGCCCGGACCGGCCGGGCCGGTTCACCAAAACCTGGGCCCGAGCCCGAAACGCCCAGCAGCCGGGCCGGGCCGAACCGAACCGAACCGGTGGACCCACCGGGCCCCGGGCCGGGCCAAACAGTAACCGGGCCGGGCCGGTTCCGGGCCGGGCGGCCCGGCCCGAGTCCAGCACTACCGCTAGGTGTACACATTTTTCCATTTTGATATACATTTTTCGTACACTCGTCTATCACATGCACATAAAATTATATGTCCACAATCAGCTCTACAAAATTGTCTGTGGACAGACAACTCTGTGTGCGTGAGACACACGAATGTACGAAAAGTGTACACCAAAAAAAATGTACACCAAGCATTTTTCACTTCTAAATGAGTTCTAATTGGTAATTAGATGGCATTACTTTGATATTCCTAGAACGAAATTCATCTCAAATTCTCAACGAATGGTTTTTAACCAAATAATTGTAATATGCGAGAAATACAACAAAAAAAGTAATGAAACAATATTGGCATTAGGCGGGCACTCACCGCGAGATAGCCATCCCTCCCAAAAGGGGCCACACGAATGTAATGAAGGAATAAGGTCACAGTCGTGATAACATCCACCCATTGGCACCTAATGATAAAACATGCAAGGATCTTATAGACGCCGGGGACGAATTGAGCAGACACTATGGGAATCCGACGAAAGAGCTCTCTAACGAACGGATGATGAGGAAACCTCAAGCCTGCAAAGAACAAATCAAGGTGAACAAGCCCATGCTCCGCCTGATGCTGTGTGAGGTGACAGATGAAGGACATAATCCAAACCCGGGGGGTTCGCAAATCATAGCAATTGCGCAAGACGACAACTGTCGTTAATGCTAAATGGCGGAAAAGTTAAGTGTGAATAGGGGAGGCTTGGTCGGCATCCCTCGCTTGTAATACTGATAACCGCTTTCGCGGCTGTTGGGATATTGGGTCCAGGCCCAATATCCCTAGGCCCAAATCCAGGAAGAAACAGCGGGCCCAAGGCAGTCCAAAAGAACTCTCGATCGGCGTTCGGGATGTGTTCCTAAGCAGGATAACACCTATGACGGGGTCCCCACGCACCGAACAGCTTGCCCGAACGGGCAATCATCAAGTGGAGGCCGCATTTAATGCTGAATCATGGCGGCAGCAAGTGGGGGCATGGGTGCTTACATGGCAGAGGTGATAGCCTACCAGATTCGACCACGTGTCCACCTTACCCATCCCCATTTTAGTATAAATATCCATGTTTAGATCATTGTAAAGGGTTAGCATTTTAATGCTCAGAACTTAGCAATAGATTTACATCTCCCATCCTTGTAATCTCATATTCATCTACCGTTCGGGTAGTTTCAGTGTAATTGCTTAATTACAGAATATAAGTAAGTTCTTGAGTTGGATATCATTTCACTATTTTATATTTTACACACATTTCAATCAACCCTACCCAATATCCCTATAATATCCAAGGCTTGTGTTGGGCTTTCGGATCTTCGGGAATAAACCTCAACATTGGCGCCGTCTGTGGGAAACGAAACTAAAAGTTCAAGGAAAACAGCTGATCTAAGCACCATTTTTTGAAATGGCTAGGCTTCATACCGCTACACCGAGTTCTGCATCCAGAGGACGAGGAGGCCATAGATCCTCTGAGGGGTGGTCCAGGCAAGGACACGCCAGTGGCAGTGCCACCCGGGAGTTCGAGCAAATCATCCCCCAGGATGTAAGGATGAACCCTCAGTTGATGAGGGATATGGCGGAGGCCATGCAACGCATGGCGGGACGAACAGGAGCGGGGCTACACGGATGAAACTCATGAGCCACCATCCCCGTTGCGTCCCATGCCATCTTTTGACGAAGAGGAGGACATCGAGACTACGATGGCCTCAGTTCATTCCGAGGAACGCCGCAGGAACCATTGGAGGGCCCATACCCCCAGACGAGGAGCACCAACCAGCCGAACCCCGTCCCGCCCCTCGAAACGGATACAGGGAACCTACCCCCATGATAGATCCCGTTGGACAAAACTTCCAATATATCCAGAGGGATGGGGAACGCTTCATCCGGAGGAGGGCTAACATAGCTGCTCCTCCCCAGAACAGAATACCGGAATGTGTGGATGCTCGGATACCACACACTCCCCGAACGGCCCAAGACGACGAAATGGCCGAAATGAGGAGACAGATGACTGAGCTCAGAGAGCAGGTCAATCGGACGCCCCAACAAAACCCCGCCAGCACGGGTTGGGATCACCTCTCCCTTTACTAGGGAAATCATGAACGCCGAAATCCTGAAGGACTGCCGTCCCTCGACCGGCTTAGCATACGATGGGGTGGGAGATCCCCACGTACACCTGAGGAGTTACCAGGGTGGCCTCATGCTACTGGGGGCCACCGACGCGGCAATATGCAGGCTGTTCTTCAGTACCCCTTCGGGGACCAGCCCGAGGAATGGTTCGGAACGTTACAACCCGGGTCGATCGGGAGCTTTGCGGAGCTATCCACCTTGTTCTTGGCTCAGTTCGCCTCCAGCACAACCCCGAAATTACATTTCGGGTATCTAACCAGTGTGAGGCAAGGGCCTAGAGAATCAATCTCCGGATTCCTCACCAGGTGGAGGACCGAAACCCTGAAGGTGACCGGCATGACAGATGAGACGGCCATCCTTCTTTTCACCGATGCCCTTCAGACGGGAGATTTATACAGGGAGCTGAAGAGGAATCCGGGACCAGCTACCCAGACATCCATGGAAAGGGCCAGGAACTATGCGGCCCTGGAAGAAGAGATCAGGATAAGGGACCGAACGGCCCCGCAACCCTCCACTTCAAGACTGGCAGAACGTCTGGGACCCACACCAGCGGCTGCAGCACCTCATCGAAGGACTACGCGCTTCACCCCCCTGGTCATGTCTATAGCTGGTGTTTTCCATTTGGAACATAACGCCATTCCTCCCCCTACTGACACAAGGCCCGTGATGGGACCTACCCCAAGCTCCTACTGCAGATACCACCAACGGAACGGGCACCTCACGAAGGATTGCCACGCCCTACATGTGGCAATTGAGGACCTGATCCAAAAGGCTACCTGAGGAAGTATGTCAGCACCAGCCTGAACAGCCCCAGTCAGCGCCCTCCCCGATCCAATAGCTGGAAGCGGGATGCCCAGCGGGATGCAGAACCCAGTAATGATTCATATCTTCCCCCTATAGAGGAGGCTGAGGGGTCTGGGAATCCGGGAAAAAAGCCACGATTGGAGGTGAAAGTCATCTTTGGCGGGGGGAGAGACCGGGGATACGGCCGCCGAACGTAAGAAATTTGAGCGCAGCCTCTATGTCCGCCACTGTAGCTGCACCTCCCACAAAGAAGGGCCGCCTAGAGCCAATCACGTTCGGGGTGGCTGATTTACCCAACTCACCGAGTCCGCACAGGGACGAGCTAGTGGTGAGTATGTGTATAGACAACGCCTTGATCCACCGAGTTCTGGTGGACACGGGAAGTAGTGTGAACGTGCTGTATTTACGCACGTTGGAGAAGATGAAGCTAAAGAAGGGACCAGCTGACCAAGCTGAAGACACCGCTGGCTAGCTTCAACCGGCAATGTAATAGAGGCAGAGGGCACCATCCAGCTTCTGGTGGAAATTGGTGATGAAATCCACCGAGCGGACAGTCCGGATGACGTTTGTGGTGGTGGATATTGCATGTGCCCACAATGCCATATTGGGCCGTCCGGGGCTAGAAGATTTGGAGGCAATTGCCTCTGTTCGACACTCATGCATCAAATTCCCAACTGACACTGGTGTAGGAGTGGCCTCGAACAGATCCTGCCATAGCCCGAACGTGCTACCGGGAAGCTTTGAAACAAATGACCACCCGGGGGACAGCGGGTAAACAGCATTGAGGGTACAGACCCGGCGTACGGAGTTCGAGGGACGCCCCGAGCCAGCCACCCTCTTAGAATACATCGAGCTTGATTCCCCTCCCGATCGTAAGATTGCGATCGGGGTGGACCTTGAAGGGGAATCAGGGAGGGGGTGATCGCTGTCCTCAAGAGATTCCAGGTCCTATTTGCCCGAGGACCCGAAGATATGCCGGGAATTGATCCGGCCCTCATCTGCCACAAGTTGGCCGTTCGGCCAGATGCCAGGCCAGTCCAACAGAAGAAAAGAGTATCAAGCGGCGGGCCGAACGGCGGGAATTCACAAAGCAAGAGGTAGCCACCTTACTGAGAATCAGGCACATTTAGACCAGTCATCCCATGTCGAATGGTTGGCTAATGTGGTCCTTGCTCCAAAAGGATCTACTTGGAGAATGTGTGTGGACTACTCCGATCTGAACAAAGCCTGCCCCCATGGACCCCTATCCGGTCCCACGAATAGACCTGCTGGTGGACGAAACGGCAGGATGTGAACTGCTGAGCTTTATGGATGCCTTCCGGGGTTATCACCAAGTCTTCATGCACCCAGATGATGCAGAAAAAACTGCATTCGTCACCTCGGACGGCGTGTTCTGCTTATATCGTCATGCCATTCGGGTTGAAGAATGCAATGGCCACTTTTCAAAGAATGATTGGCATACTCTTCAAAGAGGTACTGGGGGTCACCATGGAGGCATATGTAGATGACATCCTAATCAAGAGCAGGAAGAAGGAGGATCATGTCCGGGATATGGAAAGGGTCTTCGGGATCATGCAGAAGGCCAACATGAGACTGAATCCAAAAAAGTGCGCCTTCGCAGTCAAGGGGGGCAAATTTTTGGGTTATATGATGAGCGAGCGGGGAATTGAGCCTAATCCTGAGAAAGTGAAAGCAATCATGGATATGGAGGCACCGCGGAACTTGAAAGAAGTTCAGAAGTTGACCGGAAGGTTAGCGGCTTTGAGGCCGATTTATGGCTAAAACTGGCCGATCGCGCCATTCCAATTTTTCCAAATAATGAAAAAGGCCAACCCCGTTCGAATGGACAGCAGAATGTCAGGGCAGCTTTTGAGGAATTCAAGTTGTACCTGTCTTCCCCCTGGTCTTGACTAAAGCAGACCCAGGGGAACATCTCTATATGTATCTGGCTGTGGCTGATCTGGCGGTCAGCTCTGTTTTATTAAAGGAAGATGAGGGCGTTCAGCGCCCTATATACTTTGTGAGCAAAGCCCTGAACGGGCCAGAAACCAGGTACACCCTACTGGAAAAAACCATTTTAGCATTGATTGCTACCAATCAAGCGACTGGCACCCTATTTCCAGGCCCACCCAGTTACCATCTACACCACCCAGCCCCTGGCCACCATACTGAGAAATCCTATGGCAAGTGGGCGTTATCACCAAGTGGTCCCTCCTGATCGGGCAGTATGAAATAGACTTCAAGCCTCGCCCCACGATCAAGGGACAGGCTTTGGCTGACTTCATTGCCGAATGCACTGCCAGATCAACTGAAGAAGGATGCGAACGGGGAAGTACAGGACCATTGGTGGGAAATGTATGTGGATGGAGCATCCAGCAGCAAAGGGCTGTGGTGGGGGTGCTGTGATCACATGCCCCGAGGGGTTCAAGGCATACTACTCCGTACACTTTGACTTCAAAGTGACCAACAATGAGGCCGAGTATGAGGCCCTTATTGCTGGTTTAAAGTATGCCAAGGCCCTGGGGGCCAGCAGATTAAAGGTCCGCTCGGATAGTCAGCTGGTGGTAAGCCAGATTAATGGATCTGCCGAGGTTAGGGGAAGAACGGCTAAAAGCCTACAAGGAACTGGTTGAGGAAGAAATCGGCAGGTTTCGAACAGGTGGTGATTGACCAGATTCCCAGGATCGAAAACAGTGAGGCAGACATCCTATCCAAACTGGAATGCGCCGTTCGGGACGATCATGCCCCGGCATCCCCGCACACATCCAGAGGTTCGCACAGAAAGAAATACTGACCACACCGGCAACAATGGTTGTGCGGGTAGATGCCGTGTCCTATGCCCGTTCCAAGCTGGGTCACTGACTTGACAAATTACCTGAAGGATGGGACTCTGCCGAACGATAAAAAATGACGTGTACAACCTCACTTGTATACAGCGAAGAGCCCCAATGTGTCGAACTAGTGGTACGGACAGCTGTACAAAAAGACGTTCGGAGGGCCATATCTGAAATGCCTTCCGCCCGATCAGGCAGCCGCTGTGATGGAAGAAATTCACGAAGGTATCTGCTCCAGCCATCAGGGGCCAAAAACCCTGGCTAGGAAAATCATCCTGGCAGGGTTACTATTGGCCAACTATTCAGCAGGACTGTTTTGGGCACACAAAGAAGTGCAAAATATGTCAGCTCTACGCACCAGTACCTGGGCGGCCTGCGACCTTTTACACTCCAATGACCATATCATTACCGTTCGCTAGATGGGGGATCGACTTGCTAGGGCCCCTACCT